>OZ018319.1:70107325-70519825 GCA_963969495.1 Ceratothoa steindachneri
GGGCTGCATTTCAATTGCCCATCTGACAAATTAAAACTTGGGAATTTTCCCTATTAATATAGATTCTACTATTTTTCTTTTACAGAAATCTTTACAATTATATATGATTTGTGCCTTTGAATAGTCAATTTGGTGGTTGAAACTGCTAATGTGATTAAAAATACTGAATGTGGCACTGCCTCGTCTGACATCACCTTTATGTTCATAAATTCGTTTTGTTAAGGTTCTTCCGGTCTCTCCTATGTAGAATGAGGGACAGTTTGTAGAGCCAAACGGGATTAAATATACACCTGCTTCATTTGGCTGATCCACGGCCTGGAGAAATAACTTTGTTCACTTCTTTGAGGAGGAGATAAAAAGGAAGGGATAGACACTTCGTATTATTAAATTTGTTTTTATCCTTGGGACGGTAATGAGTAGATTTTGCTTTAGATAAAATTTCATTGAGCACGGGGAGGGGATAATTTAATTCAATGAAACTGCAGGTTATATATGTAATCTCGTCTTCTTAAAAGCAAGGGTCACATATCCGAAGTGCTCTTAAAAAAGTCACTCCCATTCTTTAAAATATTTAAGAAAATGAAAATTGAGTGCGAAACCTAAGTTTGTAATTTTCTTTCTATTTACAGGTTAAAATACACAGGAAGTGTTCGCATAGATTTAAACTAAACAAGCCGCGGTTCTCTTCCTTAACAGGAAGAGCTTGGTTACACAGGCACCCCTGCGGGGTGTGGCCTACGTCCTTATTTGCTAATCTTAACTGCCTTTTTTAATCCCCTTTATAGACTCTTTATTTATTTTAACACCCTGAACACCGTTTTCTTCTTCTTTTTCTTCTTCTTTTTCTTCTTCTTCATCATCATCTTAATCTTAATCTTCTTCTTCGGTCTGTGTCCTACGGTCTATCGTGATTCTTTTTTCTTTTCTCCATCTAAATTTGCTATAATAATTTCCATGCCAAAATTTTAATAAATTTTCTGAACTTCACTATTTATAATTCTTTTAGTTTTAAAAAGTCACAAAAATTCGATACTTATATTTATTTCTGAACTTTACCATTTTATTTTTTTTATATTATAAAGGAATTATTAGAAATAACTTTGATAAAAAAATTAGATCTACTTAGGTGACAACCGAACTAAAAGAAAAAATCTTATTCAAACCTTCAAAAAATCTCGTTCTTAAAATATAGGGTTATGGAGGATTAGTGAAAATAAACGGTTAATTGCATGTAGAATATTGACATGTTTTATACTACTAATGAGTCAACCCTAGGAGTAAGTATGAACTGAGCAGTAGGACACTGCCACTCAGGGGACTGAGCTCAGTGTGTGTTCGTCAATGTCAGAGTGATGTGTTACTGTGTTTCTCTCAATTACTTTGTCGCCTTGTTATAAGCATGAGACGAAGCAAAACTGATGTATGGCTGATTGGCCAACAAATAGATGCATTAAATCAAAGTGTGCTGCCATCGAATAAAGAAGTACTTTCCTTATTCAAGAATTACAGAAATTCTAAAAGCGAAACCGTTAGAGAAGCTTTAACTTCAACTGTTAATGATGTGATGAATGTTTGGCAGAAGGCAGCAATACCAACAACGCAGAAATGTAATGCTGTAAAGAAGCTAAGCAAATTGCACAATAAATGGCAAATGTTGAAAAAGAGCAAAGGAAAGAAATCAAAGTTCTCAATAGCAAAAGACAATAAATGGAGGATAAGTTTATGTCAATTACTTGACATTGCGCATGACAAGGCTGATGAACTAATAACTAGTGAAGAAGATAGAGAATTTCTACATTTACAGAGGAAAAGTCGTAAAGGTAAAATCATGTGAGTAGATGAAGAAAATGAAAAGCGCCGAGAATTAGCAGCAAAGAAGCAAACATCTTAGGAAGAGTTGCGTATTCGTCAATAGGGTTCTATAGATGGAACTGTAGTTCTAGAAGACAGCAGTGCCAGTACTAGTGCTTCCAGCAGTGACGCAATATCAAGTTCAGAAATAATTGATCTAAACTAACTTTCAACATCTAAACAAGCGCCACCAAGAAAGAAGAAAAAAATTATTAATGAAAATCTATCTGCATTAGATGTGTCTAAAGTCAGTGATCGATCTGCTTCTCTAATTCTTATTCCAACTATATCAAATGTGGGGAAAAATCGTGAAGATTACAGCGCACTTCGTAGGGCAAGACAGCATGGAAGAAAAAAAGCTAAGTAAAAATATCACTAGAAGCTTTGAAACTGACAAACCATTGATTGTACATTGGGATGGCAAACTTTTTAGAAGACATTACTAGGGATGAAGTATTTGATCGTCTTCCAGTTTTAATATCTGGTAGTGAACCAACACAACTGCTTGGAGTAACAAAAATAGATCACGGAACGGACAAAAACTGCAACTGCTGTATATACAGAAATTTGTGATTGGAATTTAACAGAGAGGTAAAAGGAATGTGCTTTGATACAACAGCATCAAATACAGGGCGAAATTGGAGCTTGTGTCCTAATCGAACAAAATATGGAAAAAGATTTGCTATGGCTTCCTTGACACCATATTTTTGAAATCCTCTTAGAAGACGCGGTGGCCCCTACATTACACCTATCTTCAGGTCCTAACATTGAGGTATTCAAATGATTTAAATCAAACTGGAACACACTGGAGTTAAAATCAATTGATTTATTAGAAAACTTTCCTCAGCAAGAAAAGGAATAAATGATTGCTTCTGCATCCAAACAACTGAGTGAACAGCAACCTCGTGATGATTATAAAGAGCTTTTAGAACTGGCAATAATCTTGCTTGGCGGCACTCCATCCACTGGAATAAATTTCAAGAAACCAGGAGTGTAGAGGAATTACAACATAAAGCCTCCCGAAGGGCCAGGCGGACGTATACTTTAAAGTTCCCCCGCCCCCTTCGGAGAAAGCAAGAGAATCAAGGCACATGAGGAGAGTCGTGAGAACGTTAGCCGGCGAAATAACAGTCAAACGGCCTGCCCTTTTTGATCTCCCCGCCGCATAGGTAGTCGGAGCGAGTCGCTGTGCTAAGGTGACCAGCAAAGGCCATTACGCAGCGATCAAAGGATCCAATTACCTACGAGTTCCGGAGGCCCGTGGTTAAATAGCAACACAAAGCGGTGCCAGTCAAAAGGAACACCAAGGATGATGCCTCTAATTAACAAGCTGACTTGGGCAACGCGGTGCCACCCTCCTCACCCCTCGCTCTCTCCTCTGCGGCCTCGCCCCTTCCCCCTTAGATAGGGCGGTCGCCAGCCTATGAATAAGCCCCTGAAGGAAAGAGAAAAGATTATTCGAGGAGAGACGATAGAGGATCAGATCGAGGAGATCGATCCTTCACCCAGTGTCGAACTAACATAGAAAAACGTCACGTTTTGTATCGGTACCAGACCGAACTATCTTTTACAGACATAGAAGAAGTCTGACTGGATTACCATTCCTAGTGCCAAACCAGGAATTTCGGCAGCAAGAGAAGAAGATTATTCGGTGAGAGACGATAGAGGACCAGTTCGAGAAGATCGGTCCTTCGCACAATTTCCAAATAACTTTTAAACGTCACGTTTTGTATCGGTGCCATACCGAAGAATCCTTTACAGACTTAGAAGTCTGACTGGAGAAAATAAAACCCGCTCACCCTCGAGTGACTCCCACAGCGCAATCTTCCTAAGAGTGAGAGGAGAATAACTAATCCCCAACGGGGTTCCATTTGTTAAGTACGGTAGAAATCACCTCATACCCCAAAACCAGTTGGGCACCCAGCAATAAAGAATAGGATACAAAGTGGCTTCAAGAGCATCCATAAGAGCACTCCTTGAGCCAGAGAGTACAACTCCCTCTGCATTTATTATGAGTTTATTACGCTACTCAAATTAACTGAAGTAGAAACAATTGTTAGTGAACCCCGTCATCTTTACCGTTAGACGAGTGAAGCTTAAATTGGAGTTTAATGCTAATCTAAAAGGGTCACTATAGAATACCTAATCGGCAATTGATTTGTTTACTTGGAGCCTTTTTTTGATTTGGACATAAATAGATTCTGTAATAGGCCCGGTTTCAAGTATGGTTATCCTCGTTAAACTTATTAGGTGAATATAAATATTTTTACTGTTTTTTTTGTTTAGTTAACTGATAAATTTAAAATATATATCAGAGGTTTGCATAATTCCTGGGCGTTTCACTAAATCCTTACGTGTTTGACAGGCTCTTTAAAACAACAAATACAATTATACGACAAGTAGCTTGCCCCAGAGCACTTTGGATGGTGAAACTGATATATTTGAGAAAAATTTTTATGTTCAAAAAGCAATTCAAAATAACAGCAAAACAAGAGAAAGGTCTGAGGGAAGTTTGTTGTTTTTTTGCTTCAATTTATATCAAACATTGGTTCTCTGCTCCCAGTGCTGCGAGTGCTCTACGTAATGATTTGAGCCTTAAAGATTACAAAAGTATAAATGAAGAACTAGCTAACAGAGTTTTGCAAAAAATGAAGAATCATTTGTTGTATTTGTCAGAAGAGTTAGTTGCTATGGCTTCCTTTGACAATGAAATCAGTCATGAGACAAAACAAGAAATGAAAGAACCTCTTCCAACACCATCATACCCAGATCCACCAAAGAAAACACAAGTAGATATTGAACCTGTGGAAGAGAAGAAAATTCAAGATTTTGTTACTACTAATACAATGTTCTTCAAGATTATCAGTTTATAATTTTTTTTGGACAAACCGGTGGAAGATTGACCTCAAGAAGAGTTTTTGGGTGGCAAAAAATGTTACTAACCGCATGGCAGTTGTTAATGACATTGCTGAAGGAGGAGTAAAACTGATAGAAGATTACAACAAAATTCTCACTAATGATGAACAACAGAAACGGTATTTGCTGCAAGTTGTATCAAATTTCAGAAAGAAGCTCGCACATAAAACAAAAAAAAGCAGTAATATCTCTTACTAAATTTGATACAAAAAACTATATCAAGTTTAATCTGAATCATGATGTAATAAATGAAAGAAAAGTGGTATAAATAATTGGCCTCCTGGGGAACTTCCACTTAAAAAAAGAGTAAGAGACACTTGCTGATACCTTTTTGGTGTCTTGGAAATCAGCAAATTTATAAAGAGCGGCGCGACCTTAAGTAAGATATTTGAATTTTGACCGAAATTTAGCCAGGGTCATTTTTTTATAACACAAATTCATTTGAGATGGTATCTTGGGATTCTTAAAAATAAAAAATGACTCCCATTTTGCATCACCCTAATATATATCCTAATATATATATATATATATATATATATATATATATATATATATATATATATATATATATATATATATATATATATATATATATATATATGCATATTTTTTTAAAGACCCTAGTATATTTCGCCTTTATTAATTTTCTTTGGAAACTTTCCATTTTTATCTTCTTTAGTTCATATTGTAGTTGATAAACTTCTACGTTCATCTTTTTTTTTAATTGAAATGTGTTTAGTAAAAACCAAACTTGACTTTAATTGCTGAGCTTTCGATCTATGCGATCATCTTCAGAGTATCTTTCCTCCTTTATCGGTGAAGAATAGTGGAGTCAGAATGAAAAATGGATTTTAGGGGATATTTATTCCTCCTCACTTAAACGTTGTCAAGGGAATGGGCCACTCCCGTGTAAGCGGAATATATAATATATATATATATATATATATATATATATTGTTTAAGTCCACAGCAGTGGCAGCGTTATTGATTTTAACTTGTTTTTCGAAATGGGGCGGCTTCGCCCCCCATACCCCACCCACCAGCCCCGCTATTTTTAATAAAGAGAATACCAGTTAAAATCAATAACGCTGCCACTGCTGTGAACTTAAACATTGCATATATATATATATATATATATATATATATATATATATATGGTAATGGATGTAGGAAGTAAATTACCGGAAAACACTATGGAGTTCTTATTAACGTTTCGCCTATTGGCTTCTTCAGAATAGACTAGGAGAAAGGGGGAATCGCTCTCTATATACTTGTCAGATGTCATCCCGGATCACCGCTGCTCGTCCTCCCTCGGCTTCTCTGGGTTGATTTCTTCGGACCTTGACCTTTCCGCTTCGTTTTTGATGAGCCGCGCTGCCCCATTGGCCAGCCGAAAGAATCCGTCCCGGTGATTGGTTGATCTGTCGGAGATAATATGTGCGGCTTCAATTATCCTTCTCTCCTTTCGCTAAACTCATTAGGCAAATGGACGAATTCATCTACATGTACTACCATGGCGTTTGATGTCCTATGCGCCATAATGGCCCTCCTATGCTCGTTGACCCTAGTCCTAATGTCTACCTGATTCACTATAGTAACTGCGGTCGCACCCGTCACAGGGTATTCGATAAATAATAATACCCTTATCAGTTTTTGCCGTGTTAAGCTTTGTCAGAAAATTATCAAAGGAGTCTATTTGATTTAATGGCCATGTGGAAATCACATCATCTACATACCAAAATTCAAGGTTGAATGGGAAAAAGACAATTGCTTACCGTTTCTTGATGTAAAAGTCTTAAGAATTAATGATAAATCATCTTTTACGGTATACCGAAAACCTACTAATTCCAATTCCTATATACATTTTTTTCATGTCACAATCTTAAAATAAAAAAGGCAATTGTAATATCTATGTATTTAAGAGCCTTTCGAATTTGTGACCCCTGTTTTTTACAAGACAAGATAACCTTCATAACATGCATGTTCATTGAATTAAAATATCAACTCTATTGTATAGATGAGAGCCTATCTAAAGCCAGGGCAATATTCTACCGTCCTCAACAAAAAAGAATCTTACATGTAAAAAGGATTGATTATCTCTACCATATTCCCCCTTGCTCAACAGACTAAACTCCATTATATATCCCAACTTGACTACCTTCAAATATCCCCTAACTATCAAAAAATCTTTGTTCCACCAAGCCAGAATCGCAAAATAAGGATGCAGGCATCTATTTAATCCCGTGTAAAGCCCCAAATTGCCCCTCCTACGTGGGAGAGACCGGAAGGTCATTAAATAAACGCATATATGAACATAGGGGGGACTCGTAGAGCGAGCAATGCTTCCAGTCTTTTTAACCATGTAAAAACGCCAATCATATAATAGATTTCCCTAGTGCCCAAATAATTTACAATTGTAGCGATTATAATAATAGAAAAATAATTGAATCCTTACTAATCAAAGAAATTACAAATTTCAATTTGTCAGAAGGCCAGCATAAATGTAGCCCCCATATATCAAACCTCATTCTAAAGGATATTGTTAATCACCTAAAGCTAACCCCTCCAGATTAATGTCAGTTGCCTGTTATTGTATATTCCAATATTTCAGTTTTCTTTGTCGATACCTCTTAGTTAACGGCTGAAGATCATATGGTAAACTACATATAGAAACTAGTCCCGTTCTAATAACCGTTTTAATAATAATAATAAACTTTATGCTCCAATAAGTTTTTTTTGTATATATATATATATATATATATATATATATATATATATATATATATATATATATATATATATATATAATATATATATATTTCATGATTCGCAAAAATTCCGTACAGAGGTGGGATTCGAACCGTGCACAGTGAGGCAGCGAGCAACCGCTTTGATCTCAATTAAACCGCCCCTTAACCGAATGGTCTAAGGGAAGGTCCCTTTTCTGAATCTTTAGTTTTAATTTTCGCCTCAGGTTCTCGATAGGATTTAGGTCTGGTGACTGACTTGGCCATCCCATAACCTTTATTTTCCTCTGCTGAAACCACGCTGCAGTGCCCTTGGCTGTATGTTTTGGATCGTTGTCCTGTTGGAATGTCCATCCTCTTGGCAACTTCAAGTCGTCTGCAGACTGTAAGAGATTATCATCCAGAATCCTGCGATACATCTGAGCATTCATTTTCTCTGCAGAGGAGAAGCAGCCCCATACCATTCTGCTGCCTCCTCCAAACTTCACTGTTGGGATTGTTTTTCTGCCTCCAAACGTGACTAACACTACTCCGCCCAAATAACTCAATCTTCGTCTCGTCAGACCATAGTACAGCGTCCCCAAAACTTGTAGGTTTATCTATATGTTCCTTGGCAAAATTCAGACGATTTCTGACATTGAATTGGTTTCAACAAAGGTGTCTTTTTTGCTGTGCGAAATTGTATTTTTGCATACATTTGTCCCAGCTGCTTCCAAATCTTTCTGAAGTTCAGATCGAGTCACTCGAGGATTCTTCTTTACTTTACGGTTTGAAATTTTAGATGGACGCCCTGAACGTGGTAGACTTGCAGTGGACTGATATGACGTGAACCGGCGAATCGTATCACCAATGGTTGAGATTGTTTTTTTTTTAGCATAGATGAAATTTATCTATTGCCCAAACCACTTTTATGTAACTGAACAATTAGTTCTCTGCTCTTTTTTGGCAATTCTTTAGTCTTAGCCATATTAGAATTCGAGTGTTGAACGATGCCCTCTTTCTCATGCAGCTCCCAGACACTGACTCAAGTCCGCTGTTTCACGTGGACGAAGTAAATTATTTTTCTAGAAAGTTCTACAGCATTCATGTCACGTAAACCACTCTGGAATGTTCGAGAACTATTTATTATCGCTTTAAAACTAATTTTGTGGGTGTGTTGGTTACTTTTTGAGGCGATAATCTAACACTTTTGTCGATATAATATCAATGCTTCCCATATTGGCATTCTAATGCCCAATTTGTATTCAACGTACAAGATACATAAGATGTTCAATTTTCGATTACTTTGTTGTTGAGTATATATATGCACACATTTCGCCCAGGTCTGCGCCCTGGAGAGGTCACTCCAATGCCGCTGTCTCAGCGACAGAAACAATATGGGAGGCAGCAGTTACGAGTTATAAGTCTAGTGTATTGGCGTGAGCTCGGACGCTACGGGCTGTCTCCGATGGTGGGAGGGATCATCGCGTCCCACTGGTCAGCTATCGCCCGATTCAAGCTGGACAACCCCCAGTCAGTAAGGTGCTGACCTATTCACAATCTGCCTGCTCCAATGGGTGCTTGGAACTCAGGGAAAATACCGAAAAACAGACTGCAAACCCTGCACCAGGCATATAAAGAAGAAAGACAAGAAAGCCGCCAGCGCTGAGACTGGCAACTTGAAATGTCAAGACCTTGTGTTCTGGCCTCTCTGACCACCCCCAAACTCGTCGATGATTCAAGAAAAACTGAAATCGTCAGTTGCGAACTCAAGAGGAATGATAGAGACATATGACTCAATGAAGTTTATTTTGGAAGGTATTCATTACTCGCATGATAAGTCGAATATCTGTGGTGATCTAAAGGTAATTTCTTTACTTCTTGGACTGCAGCTAGGATATACAAAGAATATGTGCTTCTTATGCCTATGGAACAGCCGTGATAACAGGAATCATTATATTGTCAAAAAGTGGCTTGAAAGAGAAGAACACATAGTTGGCTGAAACAATGTGAAGCACATGCCTTTGGTGCATCCACAGAAGATCTACCTTCCAACACTTCATATCAAACTTGGACTTATCATGAATTTTGTTAAAGCAATGGCCCATGATTCTGATGGATTCCAGTATCTCAAAGAGAAATTTGGTGCAAAGAAAACCGATGCTAAACTTAAAGCTGGCATTTTTGTAGGGTCGGAGATCAGAGAATTGATACGTGACAGGGAGTTCAGAAATAAGCTAAATCCACTTGAGTTGGCAGCATGGGATTCATTTGTCCATGTAGTTCAGAACTTCCTTGGTAATCCTAGGGCTGAAAACTATGAAGAACTAGTGGACAACATGCTAAAGACCTATCAACGAATGGGGTGTCGGATGTCTCTTAAGATGCATTTCTTGCATTTTCATCTAGATTTCTTTCCATATAATATGGGCGATATTAGTGACGAACATGGGGAAAGGTTCCACCGAGATATCGCAATGATGGAAAACGGGTATCAAGGCCGCTTCAACGAAAACATGATGGGTGACTACTGCTGGTTCCTACAACGAGAGGATCCTATATCCACGTACAAGCGCAAGAGCAAGAGAGTCAAACATTTTTGAAGAAATTTATAGTTAGGTGAGTACTACGAGTACCTCTTTTATATGTAATACATATCTTGTATGGGTCTGCAAAAGGTCCCCGATTCCAAACCTTTGCCCAGAAACGTCTCATTCTTCTCAAACTCGTAATAATTATAACATTAATTGATCTAAGGTGCATAACTAGTTGCATAACTCAGGAACCTTACGTGCTAGGACAAATCTGAGCACAGATTTGGAATCAGCGCGCCAAAATTAGTTAGCTACAACATTTACTCAAGTAGCAGAGACAGTTAAAATTTGTTGGCTAGTGAATTGACCGCTCTCGGTGGCAGCGGCCCGATAGGGCCAACTCCCTTAGGGAGAGGAGCGAAGACAGGCCCCGTCGGCCTCTTCCCTCTAAAGGCCTGCGGGCTCGCATATTGAGCTTAGTGGGGGTCACCGTACGTGCCCCCCTCTCTTCCAATGGGGCCTGTGATGTCTTGGGGGGATGGCCACACGGAGGCCCTCCCTTGAGATGGGCATGCCTCCCCCCCGTAAGGGGCGCGGCGATTTTTTTCCTGGCCGTCGTGCTAACGGGTCTCAGCGCCCCGGATCGGGGCTGAGAGGGGAGGGGGGCATTTTTTGCCTGTACGCGCGAGCCTGGTGCCTGCCTAAGTCGCCAACAGTCCTCGCTATCCGCAGCTCTTCTTGACGGTGTCTATGCCGCCGAGAGGTGCCAGTCATACACTAAGCTCTTTGGGTTTAGGGCTAGGAAACTCCTTCGAGAGCTAGGTATAGCTCTCGGGCGGGTGGCGCCCCTGGTTTTGCCCAGGACACCACCCTTGAGGGTACCACGTTTGACTGTTTGTCGCAAAGCTTCTACCGCGCTGGGAGTATTGGTTTCGGCCTTTTTGGAGCACACTTCGTGTCACACTGGAACCGTAAAAGTGTATAGAGATGGATCTAAGTCCCGAGAGGGGGGTTAGTTTCCACGCCGTATCCCCTTGGTTTGAAGTCAGCCGGGCTCTGCCAGGCGCTGAGTCTGTCTTCGCGGTCCTGCTGGTTGCAATACACTGCTCGGTACGGGAGATTACGGGACGTGCCCGGTTCGAAAACCAGATTGTGATTTATAGCGACTCACAATGCGCCCTGAGTGCTCTCGGGGCATTGGAATCTCTGCATCCCCTCGTTCGCGATATCCGTGACGCCACGATTTTGGCAAACCCGGCGGATGTCGAAATTATCTTTGCTGGGTTCCTGGATATGTAGGAATTTCGGGGAATGAGGGCGCCAAAAAGTCCGCGAGGACTGGGCGACCAGACAAGCGTTTCGCTCTTCCTCGCACCGATTACATGACAAGAATACGGTCAGCTCTCCGGGCTGCTTGGCAAAGAAGATGGGAGACGGTGGAGGGGAACTTAAACCTGCGTGCCATTGCGCCGCGACTTCCCATGGACCTACCCCCCTCCCATCCCCCCAATGCCGCGAAGTCTTCAGGTTGCTTTCTGTCGTCTCCGAATTGGACACACTTGCGGGATGCACCGCCATTTAATAGAGCGCTCGCCAGCGCCCTACTGTGAAGACTGCGTTGTTCCCGAGACTGTTGGCACGTTCTTGTTGAATGTTCCAGTCTGAGTCATCACCGCGCACGTTACCTGTCCCGCTAAAGGGACGAGCGGGGTCGCTACTAATTATCTCTTGCATTCGGGATGGGTTCGTGCACACCGCCTTGTGGACTTTACGAATTTTTGGAAGAGACTGGCTTCTTCCACAATATTTGACCTTTTTTGTGTGATTCTCTCTGTAGGTAGCATGTTCCTGCGCCTGGGGGAGGCCCGCGGCCTTTCCCCGGCCGCCGTAGAGAGTGGAAGAATACGGTGATAGTACCTTGGTTTAAGAGTAAAAGAAAGTGTGTGAAAAAATTAAGCGCGGGCGTAGAAGAAGGATAACAGGAATTGATGGGGGAGGAACCAGGTGAGTTTATAGAGGATTGTGGCTTCAGTATTTGCCCCTAGAGCGCGAGATGAAAAAGAAGGGATAGAAGATGGAGTGTTTGGTGGGTTTATCGATTTGGAGAAAGCTCGTGATTGTGAAGATAGAAAAGCTTATAGCCGTGGTAAGAATGTATGGAGTGAGTGGAGAAGAGAATTTGTCGGAAGTGAGGGGTGTACTATTGGGGTGAAAGATAGGCAGAGTGAATGAGTGGTTTATCATACGTGGAGGCGTAAGACAAGATTCTGTGATGTCGCCATGCCTGTTTAATATCTTTATGGATCGAGTACTGAGAAAAGTAAGAATGGGAATGAAAGTTTTTTTTTATTTATGTTGGTATATTCCAATGACCTGACCTGATTGGCCGTGAGAGGCATTTGGAAACGTGGATTAAAGGGTTTGGCAGGGTGTGTGTGAAGACGGGGCTAAAAGTAAATGTATAAAAGATTAAGGTAATGGCATTTTGGGAGGCGAGGTTGGATTGGAGTGTGGGAATGAGACTATGATATGGAAAGGGAAAGAAAAATCTGGATTGAGAGTAGTACATTTGGACAACTTGAGACGGATGTTTTGGTTGCGAAAGATAGTGAAGCGCGGCTAAGTGGAGAGGTAATTAGGGTCGCGCCGTAGCTTTGACCGTGTTCTGATGGTGTAATTGGCATTTAAAGAGAATGGGTGGAAATAAACTTGTTAGGGGAATATACGAGAGTGTGCCAGGGTGTAAGAAGCGTTTGGAAGGCCATACACTTCGTGGGAAAGTGATACGGGTTTTATTTGCTTTAGAACTACAAACAAATGCAGCTCGGATCAAGCCGAGAGGCCGGGTTAAACGCATTAGCAGACGCACAAAAGTGAAATCTGCCACCACTCTTCTCCAAAGATTTCATTCAATACTCGAGTTACTTCAGCTGATTTCTCCCTATCTCCCGCCAGGGAATGGGGATGTGGAGAGAGAAGGGGGGTGGATGCCTCTCCAATATAAGTATTTCAAATGGGAAGTTAAAACACAGCTGAGCTAAAAATGTTTTGAAGTCTTAATTCTCGGAATGTGTCGTCATTTTGGACCTGGTTTTAATTCCTCGCAACGGGACAGGATATATCGACTCTGGCAAGAAGGTTTCAGCTCGTACTATTTAAGAGGTTGTGTTATTTGTACAAACTTTCCCCTGGGGGGTGCTGTAATATGCCATCTCGGGTCCATTATTTGAGGTTACTGAGGTTTTGCAGCTTTTTTTCATGTTCAACCTCTTTCACTTCCTTTTTCTATTTATCCTACATTTTGCCTCCATCTCTGTGTGCGGCGATTCACTCGTTGGATCCTCAATGAGGAGGATGGGAAGACTATCTGTTTGTCATTCGGTTCATATTTTGCTGTTACTTGTACCACTTCCCGGTTTTTTTTCTTAAATTAGAAAATTGCTACAAATTAGGGATTCCCAAGTTCACATCTCCACTCTGCAGCATCTGATTCGCCTTTTTGCAAAGGCGCAGAGCAACACCCCTATGGTAACATGATAGTGGACAGGTCACGCTTTGGGCTTGGTCCCACCCTTGAAAGAACTGCGCTTTCGGAGTCCAACGATCGTTGGACATCAGAAAGGTCGTGTCGCTTTAGGAAAAAAAGAAGTAAATTTAATTATATAATTACCATTTTGTTCTACAACCTTTTCCCATTATACTGGTTAAAAAAAAATCAATTCTCTGGAAAAAATAAGAATTGTTATTCAAAATATTGTGTGCTAACAACGCCCCCTCTACCTAATGGCGACAATTAAGGACTAGGCTAGACAAGTTAGGCTAGCTTAATTACAGAAATATGTAAATAAGCGAATTTTTAAAGAGACAAACGCTGTAGAACAGTGGTTTTTAACCTTTTTTTACTACCATGCCAATCTAGGAATTGGTCCTTCCTTCATCAAAACATTCTCCCAGATTTTATAGAAAAATGTTTTTTTTTTTAATCCGTTAACCATGAATTCGCGCCATACTCGTCACTGGTACTAGATCGTGAATGCGTGCTTGAATGCCAGAGAGAGCTCAGCGTAAGTCCTTTTCAACATTCAGCTTTGTTTCTGTACTTGGCAGCAACTAGCGTGCGGAATTCAGCTTCATAAAGTTAGGTGGATCCGAACCCAGTTAGAACCCGGTCTGATGTAAGATCAGAGGGTAAACAGGAAGGTACTAGACCCAGAACTTCTCCGCAGGGGCGGGGGGTCCCCTGTGTAGCCTGTTACATTGGTATCCGGAGAATACCAATGCGCTTTCCCCTCGCCCACACTCACCACTACTTTACCATTTTGTTAGTATTATTATTAACATCTTTTTATTATTATTTAGTATTATTGTTTGGTATGTTTTTATATCTGATATTAGTATTTAAAGTATTTATGATTAGTATTAATTATTATTAGTATGTTATTAATATTATTATTTAATATTTATTGTAAGTATTATTATTATTATTACGGCTCTCCACTGAACGTTTTCTCCCCGCACTTTGCACCAGGGAATGTGTTTCCAGTGGAAAGAGTTCAGTCTGGTAGCCAAGGTGCCTTGATGGACTGAATGCTATCGTGGGATCACCTAGCACCATGGTATTATAATAATAGGTGATCACCCACCCTACTCGTTAGTGGACCCACCTATGTCTACTTCTCTTTATTACATACCCTCCTACCCCTTTCCACACTTGCTCTCCTATCCACAGAGGTTCTGGCTGCTCGGCGCACTTTCGTCCCTATGCGCTTTAGTCGAGTGGCAGTGTAGATGCTGCGAAGGCCGAAAGTCCCCTGACTAAGCCGAGTATTGGGTACGGGATGTGCTGGGCCATTCGACTATGCTCACCTTCCCCCAGTACACATATAAGGTGGCTACTCCGGCGCCATCCTTTACGGGCAAAGTTCCATGACAATTTCGCATAAATGGTGGGCAGGGTTGACAAAACCCTTCAACGTTGGATCGGGATTCATTATACTCGTATGTGTAAATGATTGTATTTTGGAATTTATGATCATACGGAGACTTTTCTCTTAATCTTCCCTACTCATTGGGAGGTGATCGTTTCTACTTTCCATGAGGCCCCATTTTTATTTTTTCAATCTAATAATGGAGACAACTGTTAGCAAGAATGGGAGAGCACATGGAGATGGTGAAATCGAAGCACTCCTTTGACCAAAGAATTGAATGTAACGTGACGGAGAGTACCACGAATGTGATTTGTGATGCCCCCTGAGATGGACAGAGTCCCGGAGGTGACCCAGCCACAAATGGCAGAATCATGGGGTCGAACCCGGCTCGGTGACGAGCGCCGAACCCGATTCCGCTATTGTGAAAGCTTATCAGATGGCTGGAGCCCCCGAGGACTCACAAGGAGCCGTGGCCCTCGGGCAGCTAAGCGGTGGAGAGAAGCGGGCTCATTCCCCACCCTCACTCTCATAAGATCGGCACGATAGGACTCGAGGCGCCACCGAGTTGGGGTTCTCAGACAAAGACCAAAGTCATAACTGCGCTGAGCGGAGCCTCGATTACGTCGAGGCCCCTCATGGCGAGACTACCCGGTGTTTTTAAGCCTGCTGGCTTCAAACGCTTTCTAGTTATTCGCTCCACTGATGGCAGCATGTTGGCTAAGGGAAAGACGATTCATTAGAGAAGAGCATTAGTTAGCTTGATTGGTAGAAAGCCGAAGGTGTACCGTGTCTTTGACGGGAGCCTTCTGGCGAATGCGTCAAATCCCTCCGAAGCGGACATGGTTAGTGCCCTTCGGACATGACACTCCAATAAGTGACGCTTCACTCTACCATGAACTGAGTAAAAGGAGTGGTCTACGCCAGGAAACTCGTGGACTACTCCATATATGATATAGCCTTAGAGCTGGGCAACCATGGAGCGGTCAAGGTAGAACGTGTAATGAGAAAACAGGGATGGGCCTCGAGACCCACCGCTACACTCTTCCTCATGTTCAACCTTGACAGGCTCCTTGTGTCGGTGCGTGCCTGTTGGTACCGCTACCGCGTGAAGGCATTCGTTTCACATCCGCGTCACATTCTTAAGTATAAACATCGAGACGAAATTTAAACTTAGAACAATGATATATTCAAAGGCCGCGGTAAACGTGCAAGACAAAAAGGACGAAACAATATGAAAATGTTGAGATGAACAAGCACATCGCTCACCCAGCTGATCTCGGCGTGGGCGGCGTATTTGCTGATCACAGCTTAGCGCTTGAAGTGTGTGGATGTGTTTGTGAGGATGGAAATAATAATGATAATTTTGAATATTTAAGCATACATAATAATGATGAAAATGCAGTATTACCAATAGAGGCCATAATTACACCCCGTGCTATGAGTGGCCGTCAACTGCGCATACCACCCGCGCAGCGTACCCTGACGCCAGTTCAACTGGAGCGTGGACCTGCAAATGACGCCCGCACCGTCCCTGTTCCTCACGACGGAGGGGTGGGTAAACGTGTTGCGTTCAGAGGATGCAAATTACTGTGTTAACAACTTTGAGACAACAGTCAAAAGGCAGTACGAACTCTGCTTCCCAGAAAGGCATGTGAGGGCCCAAAATAAACCTTGTGTCACCCCTCACATCCTTAGCCTGACGCGACAACGACGAACGGAGTGGCACTGGCGTGGACGCACGCACACCTGGCGAGTCCTGTACCGCCGTGTGCGGTACGAACTTAGGCTCGCCGGGTGCAACACCGCACGCGACGTGGAGCAACAGCTGCTGAATTCGTACAAATTTGCGAAACGAATCAAATGTGTTTTAGGACACTACAAAAAGAAGAAAAATATTGCATTATTTGACAATATGAACAATAATGAAATCACCATAGCCATATGGACCCCACCAAACTCCCAACCTACCTCCCAGCCAATGATGACCTGCCTCACAGAGACAGGATGACTATATCACGATCTCCCTAAACTCAATCTTGGTAAAGCTTCACCTTCTGGCGATATTCCCATTAAAGGAGTTTGCATACGAGTTTAGCCTCCCCCTCACACACATTTTCAATGTAAGCCTCCGTAGTGGAGTCTTCCCTGACAGATGGAAGCAAGCGACTATCTCTCCATTACCGAAGGTGAAGTTGGTTAGTGAGATGGGAGAGCTTCGACCTGTATCTTTAACACCAGATTTTTTTCCCGTAAGGGGCGCGGCGATTTGCCATCCTGGCCGCCGTGCTGGCGGGATCCAGCGCTCCGTCCGGCCCCAGCTTAGCCTCTCTTCCTTCCTTCAGATAGCCTGTATTTCTCCCCTACCTCGTCGCTTTTCATACAACCTCTCCCACAACTTTCTCTGGTCAGCCTCTAATTTCACAGGGTAGATGCTGACCTTCTTCTCAAGCCAACCGCCCCGGATCGGGGCTAAGGGGGGAGGGGACAATGTTCCCTAACCCCTGAGCTCCGGTTGGGGATGTTTTTTTTTTTAACAACCTGCTTCATCCCCACCTATACCTTCCTCATATCCCATTTCCTTCTCAATTCACTGTCTATCCTTGATTTTACGCCGTGTCTAAGGTGGAGCCGCCATGCCGATGGACTGCCAGGCCACCAGGCGGGAGGGGTGGTCCCAAATGGCGGTGCCTGGCATTGCCGGGCCTGTAAGCACCTCTTGCAGTGCGGGCTACTGCGAGAGGTGATGCGCGATTGCATCCCGTGTAAAAAAGAGGGTCACCATGCCCATGTATGATCATCAAAAACCCAAATCTCTCCCCAATTCCGCTTCCTCATCAACGGAGACGCCCTCGGGCAGCTCCACCGAAAAAATGGAGGTCCTTCCCCTTGTGCTTGCGCAGGGGACCCTCCATACTTCTTTAACCGGAGAGGAGGCTTACTCCTCTCCTACGCCTACGGGTGTAGGGGATTCCCTCTCACCCCCTTCTCTGGAGGTGCTTTCGGGCACCTCTCTATTTCCAGCGGCAGTCCCTCCTTTTCTTTCTAAGGGGACTGCCAAGAAAGCCAGCAGGCAGCCCATTGCCGACCGCCCCTCGTGTAAGCGGCTCGGTAGAGCAAACCCCCTTAGGGGGGAGAGGGAAGCCAGGCCCCTTCGGTCGCTTTCCTCAAAAGACCTGCTGGCAAGAATATTAAACCTTGCCGGGGTCAAGGCCTGTGCCTCCCCACACAAGACTGGCGACACTGCCAAGGGGACCTGCGATGTCCTGGGAGAGGATGGCCAACTGGAGGCCCCTTCTGTGATAGACATGGTCCTTGAGGAAACCCAGCCTCAGAGGGTAGGGCCTTCCATGGGGGGGGGGGGGAATCCGGGCTCGGCGCCAAACACCGAACCCAAATCCGCCCCTATGCAAGGTCCTCATCCAACGGTTAGGGTTTCTGAGGCAGTACAAGGAGGGGAGGGATCTTCTCCGAACGGTTCCCCTGCAACCACCAGGACCTTCTCCATTTCGGAGAAGGACCTGGCTGAGGCCGGTCCATCTGGCCTAGGGGCTTCTCCCGGTGGAGGTGAGAAGCGGGTTTATTTCCCGCCCTCCTCTCCAAAAAAGAAAAAGACTAAGACCAAAAAGACAAAGAAGACTCGGGGCTCCTCTCCATCCGCGGAGGCTGCGGGGACGGATGGGTCTGCTGCCACTCTGGCAAGCGACCAAGCCAAGATCGGCACATCCGGCCCCTCTGCCTTCCCCCCCGGTTGCGGAGCCCCTGACTAAGACCAAAAGCGCACAGGGCGGAGCCTCGATGACATCGGGGCCCCTCATTCAGAGGTTACCTGGCGTTTTCGAGCCCGCTGGCTTCAAACGCTTCCTTGTCATTCGCTCCACTGATGGCAGCATGTTGGCCAAGGGCAACATGATCCATCAGAGGAGAGGATTAGCTAGTGTAATTGGTAGAGAGCCGACGTGACCCGTTTCTCGGACGGGAGCTGGCGAATCCCGACGAGGCGGCTAAGATAAGTGCTCTTCGGACACTTCATGGCACCCCGGTGAGTGTGACGCCGCACTCTACCATGAACTTTGTGAAAGGAGTAGTTTATGAGAGGGAACTCGTTGACTACTCCATAGAGGACATCACCTTAGAGCTGGCAGACCATGGGGCGGTCAAGGTCGAACGTGTGATGAGAAAACAGGGAGGAGCCTCGAGACCCACCCCTACACTCTTCGTCACGTTCGACTGTGACAAGCTCCCTGAGTCGGTGTGTGCCGGTTGGTACCGCTACCGCGTGAAGGCATTCGTGCCACTGCCGCGGCGGTGCTATTACTGTCACCGCTTCGGTCATACGAATCGTTCTTGTAGACGTGCAAAGTCGGGGTCACCCGAAGTTTGTGTAAATTGCTCCAAGGCCGCACACGATAAGTCCAAATCGTGTGTGACCAAGTGTGTCAATTGCGGAGAGCCGCACCCCGCTTCTTCGAAGCAATGTGGTGGATATCTCCTTGAGAAAGAAATCCTGGCCGTTCAGGCCCAGGATCGACTCTCATTCCGCGAGGCTAAGGACTTGGTCCTGGCGCGCCCGGCTCTGCCTGGGACGTCATATGCCTCAATAGTTAGAAAGACACCCTCTGCTCCTGGCCCATCCAGGCCAACGAGCGCGGTTGTTTCCGCGCCCATTCGGAGTTCTTCAGCGGGCTCTACTCAACCCGGGCGCTCCCCTGGTAAAGCTGGCGGCAAAAAAGGGTTCAAACCCAGCCCCAGCTAAAACCAGGTCTCCCCCCTCTTTCCCCAGCGTGACCGTTTCCCGTAAGGCGAAACGGCCACGCGCCTCCACCGAGTCGTTAGACTCACAGGAGGCAACACCCCTGAAGATGGTCGCTAGGCCATCTTCCGGGGTTTCTAAAGCTGTCCCCCGAAAGGAGGACAACAACAAAGGAGCTTCGGCTCCTTCGCCCACACCTAGTGGTGGAGCGAGTGGCTTGGAGACGGTGGTTCCTCGAAAAGAGGGCTCCCCGCCTCCGAAGCCGCAACGCCCGCCTAAGGTTTCGAGGCGGAGGGAGGAAAAGACTCGCATGGCGAGCCCAACCTCCCCCAATAAGTCATCGAAGGCGACAGCGCCTTCAGCGCTTTGTCCGGCCAACAGCGCCCGGGGTTCTGCCCCCGGGAAGCGTATGGCCATTCGCGTGAGGGTCTTCTGTTCGAGGATGGCCCCTGCGTCTCCTCCGAGCTAGGCCTGGAGGGCATATTCCTTCAATGGAATTGCCGTGGTCTCCGGGCCAACTGGGAGGAGCTGCGGAGGCTCGTCTCGTCCCGTTCCCCGTTAGCTATCTTTTTGCAGGAGACCATGCTAGGCGCGTTCCCCCTGCCCGCCCTCCCGGGGTATATGGGTGTTGCGACCCCACCACCGAGGGATGGCCGGGCTGGGGGATGCGCAGTCTACACCCGGCATGATGTCTCCTTCTTCCTTTCTCTTTAGATACCTCCTTTCAGGCAGTGGCTGTGCAGCTGCACCTGGATAAGAGGTATACTATCATTTCGGCCTACATTCCACCGTCAGCTGACTTCGACGCGGGGGACTTCCGCCGCGTCGTGGCACGGTTGCCAAGGCCCTTTCTCTTGCTTGGAGATCTCAACGGCAGGCATCCTCTCTGGGGAGATTACTCAATAAATCTCAGGGGACAAGTCCTTGCCGATCTGATCGAAGAGCTTGAGATGGGTGTCCTAAACGTGGATGAGTTTACGCATCACTGTCCGAGAACCGCTTCATTTTCTTGCCTTGACCTATCTTTGTGCTCTTCGGATGCACAGCCTGATTTTGATTGGGGGGTGGTCGATGGCCTCCATGGTAGTGTTCACTTTCCCATTCAAATATCATTTTCAGGGCAACTGCCGCCTGAGAGCCCACCTCGGTGGTGCTTGGTGCGGGCGCGGTGGCCTGCATTTCAGGAAATGACTGAATTCTCTATCTCAGTCGAGGAGTTTAGGTCGGTAGATGAGGCCGTTGAGTTCTTCTCCGGCAACCTCATCGCCGTGGGCCTGACTACTATTCTTAGGTCGTCTGGCCGTTTTGCACGCCGACCACTCCCATGGTGGTCGGCCGAGTGTGAGACGGCCCTCAAACAGAAGCGTTATGCCTACATGCGCTATATTCGCCGCCCGAACGATTTCACTGTCGCTGAATTTCGTCGGGCTAGGGCTAGGTTCCGGTATATTTCGAAGCACGCCCGCCGCTCTTCTTGGCGGGCATACTTGTCTTCACTTAACGGGAAGACCCCTTTAGCAGAGGTGTGGAAGCGAGTCAAAATGATTCGGGGAAGTTCTCGCAGGACCCCCCTCCCGTTCTCCAGGAGAATGGGACCGCAATCTCGGACCCCGCGTCCGTGGCGGAATCCTTAGCGACTGCTTTTTCCGCATTCTCTAGCCGGGATGCTGCTCGGCCAGCATTCAATGCACGTCGTGATGTCGCGGAAGGCCGCCGGCTGGACTTTACCTTAAGAGGCGGAGAACCCTTCAACGACAAGTTTACTGTGAGTGAGTTGCGCTCCGCTCTCGCTTAGTGCGCGGACACCGCCCATGGTCTGGACGATGTCCCGTACGCCATGCTTCGACACCTGGGTGAGCGAGGCATGGCCTTTCTGTTAGATTTGTTCAACAGGATCTGGGTGGAGGGTCTTCTCCCAGACTCCTGGCGAATCGCCTTTCGCAAACCGAGGAGAGATCACTCTACTCCGACCGGTTTCCGCCCAATCTCTCTAACCTCTTGCGTGGGCAAGTTGATGGAGAAATTGGTAAATGTTAGATTAGCCTTTTTCCTGGACAGCGGAGGCCATCTGTCTTCTGCACAGTGCGGCTTCCGCAAGTTCCACTCCACGTCGGATGCTCTGCCCCGACTGGAAAATGTCGTCTGCGAGGCTTTCCTTTGTAGACAGCACTACGCCACGGTGTTTTTCGATCTGGAGAAGGCCTATGATACCTCGTGGCGATACGGTATCATGGAGACTCTCCACACGATGGGGGTGAGGGGACGCCTCCCAATATTTATATCTGAATTTTTGCGAGATCGTCGATTCCGCGTACGGGTGGGGGGAGCCCTCTCCGGCCCAAAGGAGCAGGAAGAGGGTGTCCTCAGTGTCACACTCTTTGCCCTGAGCATCAACGGCATCACCTCGGTGCTGCCGGAAGATGTCCTCGCTACGCTCTACGTGGATGACCTTTCGATCTCTTTTGGCGCGGCCCAGATGCCAACTCTGGAGCGTCGACTCCAACAGGCATTGAACCGCGTCTCTCGCTTTCCTGTAGCGCACAGGTTTCGTTTTTTTTTGGCCAAGACTAAGGTGGTGCACTTCTGCCGCCATCCACGGCTTCACCCCGACCCAGATTTGTTTCTTAATGGGGTGCTCCTGGATGTGGTGGAATCGCACCGTTTCCTTGGTCTTGTATTCGACCGACGCCTCACCTGGGAGGCTCATATTCGCAGCCTTAGGGTCTCTTGTACCCTTGCCATGGAAATTCTCCGTTCCGTGATATTCAGCGCTTGGGGCGCTGATAGGGCTACTGCCCTACTTTTTTTATCGATCCTTTGTTCGTTCGAAGCTCGACTACGGATGCGAGTTTTATGCATCCGCAGCCGAGCGTTTATTGCGGAAGGTGGATTCGATCCACCACACCGGCCTTCGCCTTGCGACCGGTGCCTTCCGCACTTCCCCTATTGAGAGCCTGTTGGTCGATGCTGGGGAGATGCCACTCGCTCTGCGCCGCGTGCAGTGCATCACTCGCCTGTACGCGCGAGCCCGGTGCCTCCCTCAGTCGCCAACAGCTCTCACTGCATCCGCAGCTGATCTCGATGGTGCCTATGCCGCCGAGAGACGCCAGTCATACCCTAAGCCCTTTGTGCTTAGGGCCAGGAAACTCCTTCGAGAGCTAGATATAGCTCTCGGGCCGGTGGCGCCCCTGGTTCTACCCAGAACGCCACCCTGGAGGGTACCACATTTGGCTATTTGTCGCCACGCCTCTGCTCCCAAAGCTTGTACGGCGCCGGGAGTATTGCGTTCGGCCTTTTTGGAGCACACTTCGTGTCACGCTGAAACCGTGTATACGGATGGCTCCACGTTCCAAGAAGGGGTCGGTTTCCACGCCGTATCCCCTCTGTTTGAAGTCAGCGGGGCTCTGCCAGGCTATGCGTCCGTCTTCACGGCCGATCTGGTTGCAATACGCTGCTCGGTACGGGAGATTACGCGACGTGCCCAGTTCGGAAACCGGATTGTGATCTATTGCGACTCACAAAGCGCCCTGATTGCTCTCAGGGCATTGGGCTCTCTGCCTCCCCTGTTCGCGATATCCGTGACGCCACGGTTTTGGCAAGCACAGTGGATGTCGAGATTATCTTCTGCTGTGTTCCTGGACATGCAGGAATTCGCGGGAATGAGGTCGTCAAAGAGTTCGCGAGGACTGGGCGACCAGACCAGCGTTTCGCTCTTCCTCACACCACCTACATGCAGGAATTCGGGAAGATCTCCGGGCTGTTTGGCAAAGAAGATGAGAGATGGTTGAGGGGAACCTAAAATTTCGTTCCCGTGCGCCTCGACTGTTCCCATGGACCTACCCCGCAATGCCGCGCCGGCTTCAGGTTACTTTCTGTCGTCTCCGATTTGGAGACACTCACGGGACGCACCGCCATTTGATGGAGCGCTCGCCCGCGCCTTACTGTGACGACTGTGTTGTCCCCCAGACTGTTCAGCACATTCCTGTTGAACGTCCCAATCTGGTTGATCTTCCCGCACGTTACATGTTCCGGTACCGGGATTATCGGTGTCGCTACCCCTTGTCCCTTGTACTCAAGACGTGTTCGTGCACACTGACTTGTCAACTTTACAACTTTTTGGAGGAGGCTGGCCTCCACTTTATTTAGGCTTTTTTTGTATGTTTCCTTTTGTAGCTCGCATGTTCCTGCGCCGAGGGGAGGCTCGCCTACCCCCGACGACGGCGCAGGCTTCCTTCTTGTCCTTTAGCTTTTTCTCATTTTTTTTTATCCCTTGTACTTTTTTATCGTTGTTATTTGTTAGTTACATATTATTATTTTTTTTTTAATATAGCCTAGTAGTAGGCTGTGTTCTTTACAGCGACTTATGCCCAAGTAGGCAGTCGCCAGATGGGTTACCACAATAATAAAAAAATTATGTGTGGCACTGACTCCAAGGGGTAGAATTGCCTTCCTTCTTGATTGCAGTTGTGTAAAGGTTATCAGGGGTTTCTTTAGGAAACTTGGAAAGTCTTCAGATGAATCTCTTTAGTTGCAAGTCTCTTCATGTGTATTATTCTTCCTGCTGAGGCCTTTTTCAATTTCCCTTTCATGTAAATAACCCGCTTACACGGTACGGTCCTAAATAACAGTTACATATGAACTTAGTTTTGTACATTTGATATATGAGTATCAAATAACATTTTATTTGTACATTTTACTTAGATTAATTTAATTTTTAATGCTTTACATTATTATTGAATGTTATAATTCTATTTTATTATACATAAATAATTAATAAGATACTTTTGTTTCATAATTCTTCGATAAAATCAGTTCATATTTATAGCGTTTAATACATTAAAATAGAATTTGGGGGCGATTAGTTCATTGTAGATGGTTTGTTGTTAATTAAAGATATAGGATTTTTTACAGAAATAAAACAAAGCCATATTAATTGTATATATATATATATATATATATATATATATATATATATATATATATATATATATATATATATATATATATATATATATAAGATTAAAGTCATTTAAGGGCTAAGTTTCTACATTTATTTAGCGGACATGGTAGCATCGGAAAAATATCCCTTCCATATTTGCCAAATGCCACCACTCTTATTTTCGTGCTCAAAACACAAATTCACTTTAAATCCTCGATTAGATTTAAATTAAACGTATAGAAGAAATGGGATTGTAATTGTTAGTCTTTTACGCAGATTTTTATAATTATTCAACCAAATTATTATATTCCTCTCTTTTGTTTCTTTTTAAAACGGTAATAAAGTTCCTCGGGTTAACCGTATGAAAACAATGGTTTAGTTAGTCCTACAAATAAGGAATTGCCCTTGAAAATGACGATAATTTGGACAAATATGACTAAGCTGTTTATTTTTTAATGTTATGAGTAATATAGATTATAATGTTGACGCTCTGTACTGTTATGAAATTGACCAATTTGGGGGCCGAAGATTGAAATTCATGAGTGATGTTCTTAGTTTGAGTTTTTTGCTCCTAAGTACTCAGCACGAGCTCTCCTCATTTCTTTAAGGGGTCAGGTAGTATCTTTAGGCGCTCGTTATTATTTTTTGTAGTTTTGTATACTTAATTGTAGTACTGCATGGCTTGCATATATTCCACCAGCTTAGGGAATAAAACAAAAAAAAATCTCGGTCACTTGCCCACTGTCCATTCGGACTTTTTCAAAAGAGAGATTAATATACGGGAACAGTGTTTTTTTTTACAGCACTTATCCATTCTGATTCCCTTATATCAAATGTTATTTTGGTTCGACGTGAACCCATTATAAGATTTCATAAAAACTCCCAACGTGCTAATTTTTTATGTTTCTTTGAGCCCCTAGAGGCTCTCAGCAAAATTATTTTCCTCATCTTAATTTTGATTTATCCCATATCTTATTTCCGATACTGTCGAAAATCGGCGTCACCTTTGAGGGTCAGTTCTCTCTAAAGTTCCTGTTGCAAACATCTGCACATCCTCTCCTCTCCTTAATTTTAACCGAATCCGCTCCCATTCGACCACAACAGCTTTGGGATTTTCCTTATTTGATAGACATGCACTCAATGAAGGCCTATGACCTCGAAGAGCATCACTCTCCTAAACCCCCTTTATCATTATTTATTATACATATAATTGCGCGGCTGTAAAGCACCGCCATTTCAACCCCATGAACGGGACGTCGTCAATTAAACATTGGATTCGTTTCTTTTTTATATTAATCTTTTCCCGTAGAAATTCACTGTTGTTGGAGTAAATCAGCTACAACTACAACCACTACAACGACTCACCGAACTCCGGTTAAGGAAGAGATAATTCCAGGTACCGGGAATGAGCTAACCTCTAAGCCACAGGAGTACTCCCGTTTCGATCACTAACAACTAACCCGCAACTCGCTGCTATCCAGTAACGCCGAATGCATTGCCCGATTCGGCCTTCAGTTGTTTGTCGACGCTCACTAATCGCGAATTTACCCCTAGCGATTGTTTTGATGCCAGATTTAAAAATTGAAAAGCCCCTTAGTACAGCCTTGCCCTGGTCTAAGCAGGCGTGGGGAAAATGTGAAGGGAACAGACTGAAGAAGATGAAATGGGCAGACCATACAGTAGTAGCAAGCCTTTTCAACTTGATGTATTTCACATCAACTCACTTCACCCCTAAAGGCCTGTGAGGGATCGCACTTTCTAAGCTTCGGTAACGCCGTACACTGAGCACAGGTACCTGAAAATACCAACTCGAACAACTTTCCTGCATGTTAATGCAATGCATTTAATCAACAGTGCAACATAAGCTAAGCAGCTAAATTGCACGAAGCTGACTGCTATGTCAATCTTATGACTCTAACTGATGAAAGCTAGGGTTAAACTAGGGCTCTGGCTTCCGCCTCTTAAAATATTGCATGCCTTGCTATGTATGAAGTCATCCTGTTAAACTAGTCATTAAACATTCTCATTTACTTCTCCTTTGGCTTGAACATAATGTGTCACGTGTTTTATGACATTTGGTTATTTGTAAAACCTGGAAGGGGCTATATTAAAGCAAGTAGACGGGTCATTTATAAAACAGAAGCAAAAGTATAACGATTAAGGTAAGATCTCCAGAAAACGCTTACACAATGAGCAGCCAGGTAAAATTGAAAGGAAATTATGCCCAAAACTTCAGTGATTTATTGCTAGGAGTAGTTTGACCCCAAAACATCCGCGACGGAACCCGTTATCATCTTAAGAACTTGAAACAATGGCCATTTCACCTCTTGGATTCTGGCTCAACCTCGATGTTCCTTCCCAACCATCCGCAAGTATTCTGAGGTGGTGTGGATAAGTATGAAGAATGGATAGAAATAGACGTGAAGAGAATATACGAGAGTGAATGTTAAGGTGTGGGAAGGGTTGGAAGACTGCGTAAAAGGTGTTGATTATGTGAATGAGAATTTGAGAAAGAAAGGTCTGACTGAAAAGGGATTGGGTGAGGGGGGGTTTGGGAGCGTGCTTGGGTCATTCTACCCAGCGATTAGCAGTGATTGAACGAGATCCAGCAGCACATAACAACCTCATCACTAAGGAGTGGATAGTTTTTTAGGGGCTTTGATGCGCCAGACCCCACTGTGTAAAAGGGACTTGCTAAAATAACCTTCATATAAAATGGTACACAACTCCGCAAGGGTCATTCATAAATCAAGACACCCCCAACATAGACCTGTCCATTAACCCTACCCAAGTCCCAGGTGAGACATAACTCCGTCTTCATGGAATCACAATTAACTACATCCTGAGGAAACTCTTTATGAACATAACCATCCTATCCCTAAAAACCTATATCAAATCCCAAACCTACATTACTTATTAACTAGTCTTTTAGCATTAACTTTAGACATTGTTGGTATAAAAAATGTAGATCGTACACCACTGTTAACTACCACCCATTCTGACTGTACTTGATTAGGGTGCGATACAACTGAAACCTGGAGAATAGCCAAGCCTTCCCGGGTCCAGTACCGGGGTAATGGTAGGTGATCACCCGCCCTACTTTTTAGTAGACTAGCCTATTCTTGTTTATTATCTGCCCTACTTGATACCTCCCATCTTTCTATCTTGCTATTTAGAGGTTCTGGGGCCTGGGTGCACTTCCACCCTCGGATTTGAAGCTAGTCCAGTGGCGGGTTATACCAAGACTTCCATACCCATTGCGAGGGTCGAAAGTTCCATAACTGGAGGAAGGACGATCTGGGGAGTGTACTAGGCTGCTGCTTCTCTTCACCGCTTCCAGTGAACATATGAGGTCGCTCCGCCAGCCCCATCCTTTATCGGATAAGCGCTTGGACAAAGTCGCCAGGTATGGCGAATCGGGTTAATCTTCATCCTAGCGTACAACCGAGGTGATTGTGTAAATGATCATATTCTAGATATTTCTGATCCTAGGGTGACAACGTATATCTCCCAACGCATTGAGAGGCCATATTATCCTTTTTAGTGCATTTTGTCCTTCTTTAATATTCAACTATGAATACAAAGGAGATCTAATAAAGCATTTCATTATTAAAAGAGCCGCCTCCAAACTGGCCCTCATCTGCCCTGCGTTCTTTTGGGGGCGAGCTAACTAAAGGCACTTCCATCATGCATAGGTAAGTGGGCTTCCTTCTTAACAGTTCTTTTCCGAGAATCCTCCTCAAGCCTCTCACTCTTACGGGGGGAGGGGAGTTTATGCTTTCCTAGAGCCACTCCAAAATTCTCTTATTGGTAACAGCTTCTCCTTTACCCTTTTCCACTGATCCACTGAGTCGCCCTCGAGCGGCTCTGTGAACCTACGGTGCCCCCTTTCAGCGTAGAAAGACCGATTGCTTCCGCTGGGAGCCACGAGCAGGAAAAGACTCTCCTGGCAGCCCCCCTCCCTTGCAGACCACTGACAAACCATCAGCCTGAATAGCTCTCGGTTGGGATCCTCGAGAGAATGGACATATGTGGGCCCCTCTCGAGGCGAGCGCCGATCCCAAGGTGCCCTCACCCAATACTCTCAGGCCCTCCCGGGAAAGGATGGTTGCTCGGCAGAACCGACCTAAAACTTAATTCCATCCCCCGGCAAAATACTCCTGAGCGGGCACGAGTCGCTGGAGTCAAAGAGGGAAGGGCTCCTTCCATGGGGTTTCCACAAGCGACAAGGTCCCACTCGGAGATGGACGGGGCTGAGGGAGTGAGAAGACTAGCGGGTTTTCTTCTGCGGGTGACTCCTGAGACGGACGGGTCCTGTACCGACTCTGTGTGATCAGGCCAAGGCTACCGCCTCCGATCTCGGGAACCCATCGAATTAATGGGGAATCGCAGCTACTGTACAGAGTAGAGCAAATGGGAGGAGTGCCTCGAGGACGTCAGGGGCCCTCAACGAAAAGCTGTTGGGCGTCTTCGAGCCTGCCAGCTTCAAACGATTTCTTGTGGTTTGTATAACTGATGGCAGCAGGTTGTCTGGCTGACACATGATCCATCAGCGCTAGAACTTAACTAGGGTTTTCGGTAGAGAACAGAAGGTCTCCAGTTTCTAGGACAGGATCCTTCTGGTGAATGTTATTAACCCTGACCAGGCTGCCATATTGAAAGCTCTTTGGACGCTCGATGTCTCGTCTGTGCAGGTGACCTCGCACTTTACCATGAATTTCGTTAAAGTAGTCTATTCAAGGGAATTACTTTACTATCCCCTATAAGACCACTGAACTGACCGAGCAGTGGGTAGTCAGAGCTAAACATGTAGTAAGGAAACAGGAATGGGGTCTCAATACCTGCTCCTAAACTCTTCACATTTCAGAGGGACATGTTCCATGAGTCGGTGCGAGCAAGTTGGTACAGCTATCGCGTAAAGGTATTCGCGCCGCTGCCTCGGAGATTATATTATTGGCACCACATCGACATACGAAGTTAAATTGATGGAATGTAAAGAGGGGTCAACCCCAAATTTGCACACTCTGTCCCAAGGCTGTCGCACCCTGTTTCCTCGAAGCAATGCGACACGTATATTTTCGAAAGGGGTCCTGGCGTTCAAGCTATGGACCGAAGTTCTTATTCTGAAGTTGAGGTGGTACTGTTCAGGTCTAGACCGCCAGGCATCTCCGCCTCGATCGCGAAAAAAAAGCACCCCCGCTCCTGGCTTCCAGGCCTAAGAGTGCAGTAACTCCCGCGCCCATTAGGAACACTGTAATGTCTATGTCCCTCGAGCGCCACCTCGGTGCGGCTGAAAAAAAAAGAAGCGCAAGCCTAACTCCCCCCTACCCCCGCGCGAGCGTTTGACACAAAGTAAAAAAGACGAATGAACTCTGGTCCCACAGCTGCCTCACAAGCTGACCTTGATGGCAGTCGTCAAATGGCCGCTTAACACCCCACCACCCTAAAAAAAACCCGTATTGCAATCTGAAGGATTAGTGGAAAGGAAAGGCTTGTACATCGATCCAGCCCTCCAATAAACCTTTGAAAGCAGCAGCGCTTTCCATGGCCAGCAGCCTTCGGAGCTCAACCTTCAAGTGGTTTACGACCACTCCTGTGAGAGTCTTCACCTGAAAGAGGACCCCTGCATCTCCTTCCATGTAGAGCTCGAGAGCATTTTCCTTCTAAGGAATTGCTATAGACTCCTGGCTAATTAGGAGGAACTGCAGAGACTAGTCACCTCTCGTTCCCCGTTAGCTATCTGCCTTCAGGAGACCATGTTGTGTGCATGCCATATGCCCACTTTCCCAGGGTATAAGGTTTTGGGACCCCGCCACCACGAGAAAGAGGTCGGGCATGCAGGTGCACAATTTATAGGAGACGTGTCTCGGTTCTCTCTTTACACCTGAATAAAATACCTCCCTACGAGCTCTTGCAGTGCAGCTGTACCTGGGCAAGAGGTTTCCCTTATTTCTATCTATATTGCACTCTCAGCCGATTACGATGATGCGGAATTCCGCAGAGTTTAAACTCGGCTATCGCTACCCTTTCTTCTCCTATGGAGCTTGAAAAATAGGTAATCCATTAAGGAGAACTACATAATCAGTCCCAGAGATCGGGTCCTAGCGGACCGTTAATGTGGAGATGACTTCACAGACTCTTATCTAAAAATTGGTTCATTTTTCTTGCTCGCCGGACGCACAAACAGCAGCCTTTGGATGAGCTGATCGACGACCTTCATGGGAGCGATCACCTTTCCGTTCAAACATTTTTGGGCGGGCCGCTGCAGCTGCCGCTCGAGAGGTCACCCCGATTTGGCTCGGTGGTTCGATTCTGTAAAATGACGCCTCTCTAACTCAATCGGAGTTGTGTAGTTTGGTAGATGAGGCCATAGAGTTCTAATTCTGTACCATCATTGCCGAGGACTTAACTTCCATTCCACGAGCGTCTTAGCCGTTTCACAACGACCGCTCCGAGTGTGAGAACGCCCTCAGAAGGAAGCGCCATGTCTATATGCGTTCTAATTTCCTTTCCACTTGTCTACCATGCGTGTCTTCACTTAATTGAAAAACCTATCTTCCAGAAGTATGGAAATATCTCAAAAGGATTTGGGATAAGTTCTGCCAGGACCTCTCTTCCATGTCTCCAGGAGGCTGAGCCACCATAACGCACTATGTGACCGTGGCAGTGTGCTGCTTCATCAGCATTTAAGACATCTAAAGTTTGCTGTAAACCGCCTACTCCACTTCAGCTCGTCAGAGTCGGAGAACCTTTCAACAACGGGGTTCTTGCTTCGTCCGTGGATGTGCTCCCCCCCCCTCGGTCAGGTCTATATCCTGTACACCATGCTTTGATACTTTGATCTGCGAGATATGGTCTTTTTGTTAGTTTTGTTAAACAGGATCTGAACTGGGGGCATCTTTCCAGTTTCCTGGCGAATGGATACCGTGCTTGTTTTTCCCAAGCCGGTGCGAGATCTATATTCCAGCCGGTTTTTGGCCAATCTCTCTTAACTTCTTGCATGTGTTAGTTGATGGAAAAATTAGTAATGTTAACATCTTTTGGACAGCGGTGGTAAACTGTCTCATGTTCGCATGTTCCACTCTACATCGAATGCCCTGCTCCGGATGGGAAACGCTATCTGCGAGGGTTTCCTTCGTGGACAGTACTTTGCCACCATGTTTTTTGAGTTGAAGGCCTATGATACCGCGTGACCATAAGGTATCGTGGAGTCTCTCTACTATTGGGGCGAAGGACTACCTCAATATTTTTTTCTGATTTCCTGCTAAATAATCGATTCCGCGTACGGATGTAGCGAATTTCTCTTCGGTCAAATAGAGCAAGAAGAGGGCCTCACTCACAAGTGTCCTAAATGTCACTCTTAGCAGAGACCATAAACTATCACCGTCCTCCTGTCGGAAGAAGTTCTCGCTACCCTACGTAGACGACTCGAACAGGTTATGAAGCGCATGGATTTCGATTTGGGGGCTGCTACTGATAAGGTTGTGCACTTCTTCCACCATCTGCGGCTTCCCCAATCCGGACCGGTTCCTAATAGGGCTCGCCTGGATGTGGTAGAGTAGCAGCGTTTCTCTCGTCTTGTTTTCGACCGAAGCCTCACCTGGGAGAAGCTAATTTGCAGCCTTGGGATATCTTGTACCTGTGCCATGGATATTCTCAGCTCTTTAGCGTTCAGCACTACGTGTGCTGATAGTATTACTCTTCTAGTATTCTACCGCTCCTTTATTCGCTCTAAGCTGGACTACGGTTGAGAGTTCTACGCATCTGGAGTCCACGCTTATTACGGATGGTAGACTGACGACTCTATTTACCACATATGTCGCTGCTCGCTTTACGCCGTATACAGTGCACTATTTCCTTATACGCGCCAGTTTAGCGTCCCCCGTGGCGCCAACGGGTCTCATTTCATCCACGGTCGATCTCGCACCTATCCCGCCGTGTGACACCAACCATACAGTAAAACAATTAGGTTTAGGAAACTCTGCGGTATTTATGTCGTTATCAGGCCGGGAGAACCGATGGCTCTCTGCCCAAGAAGCTACCATGAAGGGTACTACCGTTGAACCTTTGTTCCCCTTCTCTTCTCCCCAAACTTCTATAACACTGGGGATATTGTGTTCTTATTTTTTAGAGCATATTTGGTCATTGCAAATTTGCCAGTGTTCAGGGGTGGCTTCAAATCCGAAGAGATAGTTGGCTTCCATGCCATCTCCCACCATGTTTGACGCCGTTACGCGATGTTCCAGGTTCGGAGCCAGAAATGTGATTTATGGTGACTCGTATTGCGCGCTGAGTGCCCATGAGGCACTGTAATCTCCGTATGCCCTAATTCGTAGTATTGGTGATACCACGGCTGCTGTGAGCCAAACCGCAAAGATGTAATTTTTTTTCTGGGTTCCTGGATATGGAGGAGTTGAAGGAAATATGGGCGCCAGGCTCTCTGCACTGGACTAGCGTCTTTTTCTTCCCCACTCTGACTTCATGGCTACAATGACTGCCACCCTACGTGCTGCATATGGAAGATGAGAAACGGCGGACCGGAAATGAAAGTTGCGTGGCATTGCTCCCCCACATTTCTCGTGGACCTCCTTCCCCAATTTATCGACCGTTTCAGCTGTTTTTTTTTTCTGTCCTCCCAATCGCACACTCGCGCAACCCACCGTCATTTGATGGACTTAGTCTGGGGAAGCTCCTTGGGCGGTATTTGTCCCAGTACCGCTACGGACTAGGTTGCTAGCCCTCCCTTGTGCTGGGGCTAGACTCCTGCGCCTTCTTCTTGCCTTTGCTTTGTTTTCTGTTGACTTGAGTTGGGGTTTGTTTTTGCTTTAGTGTTTTTTTTGTATTGTTTTTAATCTAGCCTAATATTAGGCTACAAAGTAATTGCGGCAACTTGTGCCCTTTGGAGGCAGTCGCCAGGTGGGGGCTATAAAATATATATATATATATATATATATATATATATATATATATATATATATATATATATATATATATATATATATATCCTGCACCGCAGACTCTGGTGTGATTTAATTTTTGGAGGAGGCGGATCTCGTCTCGTTCATATTATTTCATTATTTTGGTTAGTTGCGTGTTCAGGCCTCGGTTCCCTCCGGTTCCTGAGCGTGCTTTTTGCTTTCTTTTGTTGTAGGGTGTTTTTTTAGGCGAGTGGGGCATTGGCTTATCTTGCCTTTTTTTTAAATAATCTATTTAATATAGCCAGAAGTTAGGTTTGTGATTTCGACGGCTGTACCCCTGTTTGCGGTACCAGATGAGATCGTAAATGCAAAGGCAAGCCGGGTGTACTCCCTGTGCCCTACCCACAGCCCTATGCGACTAAGTTCTCTCGGCTCCGTATTATATTGTCTAAATAGCTGATAACATTCTCGCTCCGCTCTTGTTAGCTTCATTTCTCATTCTCGTATTAAAAACAGTCATGACCTAATTACTAAACTTAAAAACATTTCCTAATTTAGTTTTGATATTTGCTCTTCTTGATTGCCAAATAATGACCTTTTTTCTCTCTTCATTACAAATTAAATCGTGGCAATCTTCCTTTGCCAATTAATAATTCCATGGATATTATCTCCGTATGTACTAACATTATCATTTTTAGGTGCATTTTAGTTTCCAAAGTTCCGTTTGGCCATAGTCTTTGTTTAGCGGCAGTGGTTTCAAATTTTGAGATAGAATTCTTTGAGACAAAATGCCAACGCACCACCATCTCTGGTTACCACATTCGCTTTAGATCCATTAACATCATTTGTTTGCGACCTGATTCTGAAGATGTGTATCGCTTCCTTTCTAATCTTAATTCTTTCCTTCTTTCTTTCGATTAACTTTACTTTGGAACTATAAAACACATAAGGACCCTTCCTCTTTTGGAGCCCTTACGTTACACCTCTTTATATATATCGAATGCCTACTAATTCTGGCCAGTCATAATCAAGCATTTAGAGTTTACTTGTTTCCTTGGGAACCACGTGCCTTGAATCATTAGATAATAATTGCTTTAATTCTTCAAATTGACTAAAATCTTTTATCTTCTCCACTTTATTGAGAATTGTCTAAAATCATTGAATAACATTATACTGAATTGAAATTCCTTATTCATTTAATTGTAGACCTACTCTAGTGTTATAGCCCTTTTTGATGCACTTTCGTTCTTTCCAAGTCTCTTGAAATATTCCAATAATATTCTTAGTATTTGTTTACGTGAGGGCAGAAGTTTCTCCAGAATCAGACACCCGTCACAGATATGTTTGACCTAGTGACCACCTCTTCAGAAGATATCTTGAGGAACTGCTTGCCTTCCCTAGTATTCCGGATAATATTCTCTTTTGATATGAGAAAGATCTCTAGCAGCAAGAGATCAAAAGTGGGGTTGAAACCTTTTCTTCTTGGCTGAATGTCATTCGCTACAATTTTCTTTCCTGGCCATTTTATCAAAAATGCTTCTCGCAAAAGGTGTCTGGAGGAGTCCTTATAATTGAATTTCAGAAAATTGATTATAAACTATGTAATACTTGAGATAAATATTGTATCTACTACATTGTGCTCATTACATTCCTAAACAAACCTTTTTCTGGGATATGATGAGACGCTAAAGAGGTATTGCATATACTCGTAATTCTTTAGACACACTTTAGTCGCAAGTACTTTACCAACTACCTCGTACCACAGAGGCCTTGGAACCTCTATAAATAACGGCCGCAAGAGACCAGGCTTGATGGGTCTTGGGAGCTGATCGCCCCTTTTCTTGTGTGTGTGTGTGTGTATGTGAGGCTGTACTGCCTATATAGGTCGTGGTTAGTTTCTGTCTCTGGCAGATCCTCCGATCCTGACCTCGTTTTGTCTGACCGACCGTCAGTCACCTTCTGTTGTTGTGCGTACGAACAGGCATCGATCACCACCCGTTTAACGCACTCACTGTTGCAGTACCTCTGAATTCCGGTATTGTTATTCGCTTATGTTTGCCGATGGGTAAAGGTGTTTCCCTTCAATTTATCGCTCCATTAATCGCTCGAAGAGATGCGTCCACTCTGCAGGAATGATTTGCAGGCGGACTGCGCTAAAATCCAAGAGATTTGACTCCACGATTTGCATGATAAAAGACTAAATTTTATTCACATCAATTCATTCATGGCTAATTTATTGTTTTTGGATTCAAAATAAAGAAGACCGATAAAGTCGACGTTCGTCACAATCTTTAACTCACCTGAAGAGCCTCAAAAATTGTAACGAGAGATTTAATTATTTTTCTCCCCGGCAGAAACTATTTTTTATTAATGGATTAACTAATAATGCATGTGAATTATTTTTTAAGGTTAAAAATTTTCACTCTGAACTGCGCCTCCTTTGTAACGGGGGTGTGGGTAGGCAGTTATGAGTACCTGTCGCACAATTTTGCCTTCCACTAACTCTACCACTTCCAACACATTTTATTTTTGCTGTTTTCAATCAATGAGTGACTTTGTGTTTGTGTTTGCAGCGAGCGATGTGCGGGGATTGAACACGAAGGTCACCGCCACCGCCAACACCAACGTCCCGACCTCTGAATTGAAGGCTTTCTCGCAGGACCTCTATCGGACCGACTCCAATAGCATTGGCTCCAAACTCAAGGTCGACCTCCAGGGCAAACTGACACGCCAGGCCAATAATGACATATCCCCGAATCCGTAAGTAATTGTACTGTCTATATCAGCGGTCCTCCCTCCTGTCCAAGGTTTATCTAAGTCGCGACCTAGTTTAACTTGGAATCCGAAACACAGCTTCAAAGTCCACTTGAATCGAGACTTTAGACGGTTACTAATCATTCTAAATGTAGCTTAACATCACAGCGTAGGACGGACGTTGTAAAACAGTCGTACCTACAGAAGAGTTGTGCGACTCGCGGATTGATAGACTTGCCAGGATACACCATACGTGACGAGGCGTCTGCGAAGCAAGACGTGGTAAAGAACAGCATTTAAAAAAAAAAAAAGAAGCAATGAATAATGAAACAAGACCAGTGATTCAGGCCCCTGAAATGGGTTGAAACAAATACATTAACCCCAAATGCTGGGTGTAATGGAATCATCTCCGTATAACCGCGAAGCCAAATTAGATTTCAACCCATCCTGCCACCATTCCATCTAGTTGCCGAACCTTCAGGTAACCAGACTCTGGCGGAGTCAGGAATCTGTCATTAATCGTGTAAAACTAAAGTGGATGCGGGTTAGACTGTTGAATCACTCCCAAATGGGCACTATACACAAATAATTGCTTGCAAGTTGTTGATCACAAAGGACTATGCTGTATAACTCGTGATGATCTCGGTAATTCCCATTGCGACCTTGTTCTCTTTTGAGTATACCTGGATTAAAGAACCCCAATCGCAAGTTCCCAAGCGAATCGGGTGACAATTTTGCTTCCGAAGCTCCGCTGCAATGGTAGGAATGAGGCGACACAAGTCTGGTACCGCCGATCCGCCAAATATTAGTTTATACACAAATGGTGAGAGTTAGTGTAGTACATTTCTACCCCCAAGTGTTGCGTTGTGCAGTAGAATTGTTTCACTTACTAAAAGAGAGGCTCCATCAACGGGGCCTTTCCTCTCTCAGTATTCGTCTCATTGCTAAATTTTCAGAGTAGTTTCCTCTTTTGGTTACTCTGCCCCGCAAAGGTACTTTCTTCTAGTGGGGGAGTGGAGGCTGGTTTCTGGAGAGAGATCCCCATCTTTCATGCCCATGACGCTCTCTTCTCGTGGTTACTCGCACTATGCACCTTCTAAGCATCTCCACATCCGATAATTTCAACGTTTTCTTTCCGGGCGTCTCTTCAAAACCTTTATCGCAGATGCCCCGGCATCTTTGCATTGCATTTTATATTCGTATGGAGGGGGGGGGGGTGCGCAATGCCATCCACCACATCAGACTTGCTACTACCCTCAACCTCACCCTGAACCTTTCTATTGAGTCACCGTTGCTCCTCATCTCTCTGCCCCACCCCCCCATTCCTCCTACAATGCCTTCGTTGGTTACACCCGGTTCCTATGTTCTTTTTTTCCCTCGCCAGGCTTTTTCCGAACTTCAGCCCGAGGGTGTTCCAGGGCCCGACGTGGGGGCCCTTTCATAGGCTCCTCGACAACTATCTCCCGCTCGTCTCGGCCCGGGAGGACAACACGAAGTCGGAGAAGGACGAGGTGACTTCCTTCCTCAACGCCATCATGAGCACCCCTGTCATGATGAAGACGGAACAGTTCCTACAGAAGAATGGCTTCATCAAGGGGCCCCTTTTGCCTGAGCTTCGGTTCATCTGGTTCACCCCCTACTCGCGGCACCGGCGTGTTGTGGGCTCGAGTGGCTTCGAGCACGTCTTCTTGGGCGAGATAAAGCAAGGCAAGGTGTCTGGTTTCCATAGTTGGCTCTTCTTCCAGGAGGAGGAGAAGGAAAAGGACTTAAACTACAAAGGATACCTCAACTCGAGGCCCCTAGGAAACAAGGTAAGCATTTCCATGCGCCATCTTTATCTCCTCTTTATTTACTCGCTCCTGTAGGCAGTCGGCAGGTTGGTGACCTCGTCTATGGTGTGTCGCCCGGAAAGATAAGAAATAATGTCCGACAAAGTTGAATTGCTGCACTCAGGACCACCACCCTCTAGTTTAGCCCCCTAAAATGGTCATTTAAGTGATTCTTAAAAGTATTAATGCATTCGCAATTCTTGTTATTCACCCCAGATGAAATCCTTCAAGTATTTTACTGTAGGAAAGAGCGCGACATCGGTTTCAACCTCGGTGCGAACAGTTTGAGTCACTTCCTACGGATGTTTTGAGTTTCTAGTTCAAAGAAGTTTCCCAATTTAACATGATCGAAGTCTTTAAAAATGAAAAAGTTTAGTTCTTTTTTGTTTATACTAATTGAAAATTTAATTCCTTGAGTCTCTCATCTTCATAGGATTGGTGTTTTAAACTGGGTGTCATTTTAGAGGCATAATAAGGTCTTTTCACAAGTATGGAGATCAGAATCGGACCGCAACTTCATACGAGGATGAACCAAAGACTGTAGAACGATGCAATTACTTCTGCCCTTCGATTTATGGGCAATATTTCCCTTAATGCGCGCCAACCACACCTTTTGTAAGACATTTGACGACGATGATGATTACTGGAAATAAATTCAAATACTTAATTGGGGGTTTATAAGCTTCTACAACCTCCTTTTGAAATGTCAGTCTTGCTCACTATTACACTCAAATTCTTTTCATTTCACTCTTCCGTCAACAATGATTAGGCCATGTTTTATTTATTCCGTTGTTTTTTCAAGATCCAATTTGTACAACATTATATTTCTCTACTTTGAAGGTCATTTGCAATTTAACTGACTATTCAACAGGTATAACGATATTAGTCTGTAGCATTATTTTCTCTTCATCATCAACCACTTTTCCGCCAATCTTCCTCTCATCTGCAAGTTTAAATTTCATACTCAACAAATCAGTATCATTGGCTGTTATAATAAAGATTAGTGGTGACAAAAATTGACTCTCGTGAGACTCTTTTTACTTAGAACAATTCTGATAGAACTCCGTTCTATCAAACCTCATCTCAGCAATTTATCTCGGATACCACAAGCAGCACCGCCTTAACAATTGCTTATCATTGTGTTAAAGGCCTTTTTGAAATCGCAATGGCATTAAATGCTTCCTCAGTCGTATTCGCGAATTATACCGTAGAAGGATCCAAAGCTTATTCATTGTCTCCGAAAATCGTGTCTTATGTTGTCTTTGTTCATTGATTGCAGCAATTTTCCGGTGACGGCTCTCGAACTCACTTGTCTGTAATTGCCGTTTTAGAATCGATCATCGCCTTTTTAAATATTAGATTCATTTTATGTGATTGGGACAAATGCTTCTTCGAGGAGTTTATAAACACTAACAATAGTGATTTAGTAACATGTTACCTTTAACTTCATTTATATGCCATATGCAGTCACGGTGATTTGTTTGGTTTTAGTTTTTCAATGTAGGATGGTATTTCGTTGGTAAAGAAGACTGAAGCAAAATGATCGTTCAAGATTTTTATCATGGTATTAAGATTGGAAATGAGGATACCAAATTCGTTCTTTGAAGGTCCCACTTCGGACTTTCTTACTTTTTATGTACATCATGGCAGAAAATGAAATTTCAGCTCTTTGTAAGGAATATAGTAGGAAGGTTTAAATAACCAAAGATGAGAAGGGGGAGAGGTAGAGAAGGTTTCATTTAGTACCCCCCCCCCTCCTCCTCGACCGTGGAGACTTTGAGTCTCCCTGTGGACTGGCTCCTCCTGCCTTTTCGGTGGAGAGGGAGGGGCTCAGCCCTAACTCTTGTGTTGGCCTTGAACTAGCCTTTTATCCGCCCCATTCTTCCCCCTCCCTTCATTTGTTACTTATAGTTTATTTATTACTTTGTTTATTCATGTCATTTTATTATTATTACTAAATAATAATAATAACAACAGTCGTTTTATCCACCGTTAGTCTCAACAGACTTCAAGACAACGTGGTATCAGATGTATTAGGCTACAAATGGGGTAACTAAGATGGTCATCGTGGGGTTTATTTATAACATCAGGATACCAGGCAGAACGCAATGCTGTAAATCTTGCACAACCCACCAAGAGATGCTTAATGGTCATAGATGAGGTACTATGGAGCATCACCTGTGCCGTCAACAGCCATTGGGTGTCCGTGGGTCAGTCGCGAGTGCCCACTTCTTCTTCGCGATCTCAAGGTAGCGTTGTTTTTGGAATTGGAATCCCCAAGATAAACAGATTGCTTAATTTCGAAAAGCTTGTTATTCGAGCGTCTGTTGTTCCATTGGGTCTGCCACTTGTTCCTATGTCATTTATGTCTTTCCCCCTGTTTCTTTCCGCTACCTCACCGGGGGCTTACGCCTTCACGCGTATTGACCGCGCGTGTAAACTATGTATCTCCCCGTGCCTCCCCCCCCCCTCCATAAGGAAATTTAGTTTCCTTCCTGAGTTGCGACCCTAAGGTGGCAACACACTTTGATGGGGTGGTTTAGTGGCAAACTGGAGACCCACGGTGGCTGGCTCTGCCTGGTCAATCACCTGACTTTTCTCACGTGTCATCGATATCCAAAGGAAAGTCCAAACTTATGTGAAGCACCAGTTGCCTACTAACATGAATTAAAAAAAAAAAACCCGACAAAAAAAGTGAAGGCGGGATACATACGTACCACTGTAAGTCGATGCGTCAATAACGCCCAACGAGGTTTCAACTTGTTCGGCCATGTGAGCCAGGCCTGCCGCCATGAACGTGTTTGCCTCTATTGTGCACTCCCTTATTACGGTAAATCTCGCGACAACCCGAAAATATCGACTAAATGATGAGAAGCACACAGTGCCTCGTCATCTTGTTTCGTCTTCCTCTTTCAAACAGAGGTACTGTCCGACCGCGATACGCGCATAGTTCCCATTCGTGAAGTCTGCTGCAGTCGGGTCAGCGAGACATTTGCATCTAACGGTGTCCGCTTCTCGAACGTGTTCCATGGGCCACGTTCTTGCGGCCCCTTTCATGGCCTCCCGGACTATTCATCTATGCGGCTTCATGGCCCAACCCTCCGCAGGGGAATACACTGTGCATCATGTTACACTTAGTTCCTGGAGGAGAGGCGTTGCACGTCCTCCCGGCCTGAGTACAAATTAGGGAAGCCCCGTCACTGAGTTGACTCGAACTCTGATGGGACCTGGAAAAGTTGTTGGTGCCCTCTCCCCTCACCCCCCCATTCAGCACTCTACCTTTTTATTATTAATAACGGGGCATTGGAATCTCCGCATCCCCTGGTTCTCGATATCCGCGAGGCCACGGTTTTGGCAAGCCGGGCGGATGTCGAGATTATCTTATGCTGGGTTCCTGGACATGTAGGAATTGCAGGGGAATGAGCGCGCCAAAGAATCCGCTAAACTTGGGCGACCGGACCATGGCAGGAATACGGGCAGCTTAGCAAAGAAGATGGGAGACGGTCCAGGGGAACTTAAAGTTGCGTGCCATTGCGCCGCAACTGTTCCCATAGACCTACTCCCCAATGAGGCAAAGGCTTCAGGTTGCTTTCTGTCGTCTCCGAATTGGACACACTCGCGGGACGCACCGCCATTTGATGGAGCGCTCGCCTGCGCCCTACTGTGAATACTGCGTTGTCCCCCAGACTGTTCGGCACAATCTTGTTGACGGTCTCAGTCTGGGCGATCTTCGTGCACGTTACCTATCCCGGTACCGGGATGGGCGGGGTCGCTACCGCCTGTCCCTTGTACTCGGGACGGATTCGTTTACACCGACCTGTTGGCTTTTAGACTTTTTGGAGGACGCCGGCCTTCTTCCCTTTATTTAAATAGTTGGGTTTTTATTTTTGTTGTTGTTGCTTTTTCTTATTTTAGTAAGTCGCAAGTTCCTGCGCCAGGGGGAGGCGGACCTCCCCCGGACGCCGGAGCTTGCTTCCTGCTTATTACCTTTTTTCTTTGTTTTATTTTTATTGATGTTTTTTTTTTTTTTTAGCATCCTCTTCTAAAGATGCCTAATTTTAGGCAATGTTGAATACGGCGACTAATGCCCAAATAGGCAGTCGCCAGATGAGCTCTTAAAAAAAATATATATATATTATTAATATTATTATTGTAGTATTATCTATTAATGTTTATTATTATTATTTAGTATTTTTATTATTTATTAGTAGCATTTTGATTATTATGTATTATAATTGTTGTGTATTACTATTATTGTGTTATTATAATTATTTATTATTATTGATAATACTATTATTATTGAGATTATTTTGTATTATTATTGTGTATTATTACGCATATCCCCTCAACCTTTTCCACCCACGCTTTGTATAAGGAGGACTTTCCCACCTGGACAGAGTTTAGTCCGGTAGCCCTGGTGCCTTGGTGGACTGCCTGCCATCCTGGAATCACCTAGCACCAGGGTAGGATAATACTAGGTAATCACCCACCCTACTCGTTCCTGGACCCGCCTATCTCTTCTCTTTATTACATTCCCTCTTACCCCTTTCCAAACTTGCTTATCTATTCACAGAGGTTCTGGCAGTATATTTTCAGGTCCCTACCTGCTGCAGGGGCCGAAAGCCCCCTGTCTAGTGGCAGTATTAGGTCCCGGGTGCGCTGGGCCGTCGACTCTGCTCATCTTCCTCCTTTACACATATAAGGTAGCTACGGCAGTACCATCCTTTATGGTTAAAACTCCAGGTCTCTGTCGCCTGGATGGCCAAACCCATCAGGGCTAGACCGGGATCGATTATGTGTGAATGAACACATCCCGGAATTTCTGATCCTGTGGAGAAGTTTCTCTTAAACTCCCAAGTCATTGGGAGGTCATAATAGCTACTTTCCTTGAGTTTTTCTTTGCTTTCTCAACCATGGTGGCAAGCGAAAAGAATAGTGTGACTGCGCGTGAGACCCCCTCCAAGCTCGGCCTCGCCCTCCCTAGGTGTCGGGGAGGACGAGGTAACACGAGCGACTTCCCTTTCAATCCGTATGCGGCAAAGGGGCTTTCCCTTTGTCAACTTTTATTTAATACTAGTATTATGATTATTATTATTTAGTATTATAATTATTGCTTATTACTATTATTGGGTATTAATAATTGTGTAGCCACCGTGCTTTCTCATGGGCCCCTCAAATCCTCTTCTACGGTAAAGGAGGTTTACTCCATTTCCTGAGTTGGTGCGTGCCGGTTGGTATGGCTACCGCGTGAAGGCATTCGTACCACTGCTACGGAGGTGCTACTACTGCCACCGCTTCGGCCATACGAATCGCTCATGTAGACGTGCAAAGTCAGGTTTACCCGAAGTCTATGTAAGTTGCTTTAAGGCCGTACTCTATAAGTTTCTATCGTGTATGACCAAGTGCCTCAATTGCGGAGAGCCCCTCCCCCCCCGCTTATTTAAAGCAATGTGGTGCCTATCTCCCCTAGAAGGAAATCCTGGCAGTTCAGGCTACGGATCTTCTCTCATTTCGCGAGGATAAGGACGATCTTTATATGCCATACTTCGACACAAGGTGAACGAGGCATTTCTGTGAGACTTGTTAAACAGGATTTCGGCAGAGGGTATCTCCTAGACTATTGGATAATAACTACTCTGCTCGCTTTTAGCAAACTGAGGAGAGATCACTCTACCCCGGCCGGTTTTCCCCAATATCTCTAACCTCCTGCGTGTGCAAGTTAATGGAGAAATTTGTAAACAATGATTAGGCCATGTTTTATTTATTCCGTTGTTTTTTCAAGATCCAATTTGTACAACATTATATTTCTCTACTTTGAAGGTCATTTGCAATTTAACTGACTATTCAACAGGTATAACGATATTAGTCTGTAGCATTATTTTCTCTTCATCATCAACCACTTTTCCGCCAATCTTCCTCTCATCTGCAAGTTTAAATTTCATACTCAACAAATCAGTATCATTGGCTGTTATAATAAAGATTAGTGGTGACAAAAATTGACTCTCGTGAGACTCTTTTTACTTAGAACAATTCTGATAGAACTCCGTTCTATCAAACCTCACCTCAGCAATTTATCTCGGATACCACAAGCAGCACCGCCTTAACAATTGCTTATCATTGTGTTAAAGGCCTTTTTGAAATCGCAATGGCATTAAATGCTTCCTCAGTCGTATTCGCGAATTATACCGTAGAAGGATCCAAAGCTTATTCATTGTCTCCGAAAATCGTGTCTTATGTTGTCTTTGTTCATTGATTGCAGCAATTTTCCGGTGACGGCTCTCGAACTCACTTGTCTGTAATTGCCGTTTTAGAATCGATCATCGCCTTTTTAAATATTAGATTCATTTTATGTGATTGGGACAAATGCTTCTTCGAGGAGTTTATAAACACTAACAATAGTGATTTAGTAACATGTTACCTTTAACTTCATTTATATGCCATATGCAGTCACGGTGATTTGTTTGGTTTTAGTTTTTCAATGTAGGATGGTATTTCGTTGGTAAAGAAGACTGAAGCAAAATGATCGTTCAAGATTTTTATCATGGTATTAAGATTGGAAATGAGGATACCAAATTCGTTCTTTGAAGGTCCCACTTCGGACTTTCTTACTTTTTATGTACATCATGGCAGAAAATGAAATTTCAGCTCTTTGTAAGGAATATAGTAGGAAGGTTTAAATAACCAAAGATGAGAAGGGGGAGAGGTAGAGAAGGTTTCATTTAGTACCCCCCCCCCCTCCTCCTCGACCGTGGAGACTTTGAGTCTCCCTGTGGACTGGCTCCTCCTGCCTTTTCGGTGGAGAGGGAGGGGCTCAGCCCTAACTCTTGTGTTGGCCTTGAACTAGCCTTTTATCCGCCCCATTCTTCCCCCTCCCTTCATTTGTTACTTATAGTTTATTTATTACTTTGTTTATTCATGTCATTTTATTATTATTACTAAATAATAATAATAACAACAGTCGTTTTATCCACCGTTAGTCTCAACAGACTTCAAGACAACGTGGTATCAGATGTATTAGGCTACAAATGGGGTAACTAAGATGGTCATCGTGGGGTTTATTTATAACATCAGGATACCAGGCAGAACGCAATGCTGTAAATCTTGCACAACCCACCAAGAGATGCTTAATGGTCATAGATGAGGTACTATGGAGCATCACCTGTGCCGTCAACAGCCATTGGGTGTCCGTGGGTCAGTCGCGAGTGCCCACTTCTTCTTCGCGATCTCAAGGTAGCGTTGTTTTTGGAATTGGAATCCCCAAGATAAACAGATTGCTTAATTTCGAAAAGCTTGTTATTCGAGCGTCTGTTGTTCCATTGGGTCTGCCACTTGTTCCTATGTCATTTATGTCTTTCCCCCTGTTTCTTTCCGCTACCTCACCGGGGGCTTACGCCTTCACGCGTATTGACCGCGCGTGTAAACTATGTATCTCCCCGTGCCTCCCCCCCCCTCCATAAGGAAATTTAGTTTCCTTCCTGAGTTGCGACCCTAAGGTGGCAACACACTTTGATGGGGTGGTTTAGTGGCAAACTGGAGACCCACGGTGGCTGGCTCTGCCTGGTCAATCACCTGACTTTTCTCACGTGTCATCGATATCCAAAGGAAAGTCCAAACTTATGTGAAGCACCAGTTGCCTACTAACATGAATTAAAAAAAAAAAACCCGACAAAAAAAGTGAAGGCGGGATACATACGTACCACTGTAAGTCGATGCGTCAATAACGCCCAACGAGGTTTCAACTTGTTCGGCCATGTGAGCCAGGCCTGCCGCCATGAACGTGTTTGCCTCTATTGTGCACTCCCTTATTACGGTAAATCTCGCGACAACCCGAAAATATCGACTAAATGATGAGAAGCACACAGTGCCTCGTCATCTTGTTTCGTCTTCCTCTTTCAAACAGAGGTACTGTCCGACCGCGATACGCGCATAGTTCCCATTCGTGAAGTCTGCTGCAGTCGGGTCAGCGAGACATTTGCATCTAACGGTGTCCGCTTCTCGAACGTGTTCCATGGGCCACGTTCTTGCGGCCCCTTTCATGGCCTCCCGGACTATTCATCTATGCGGCTTCATGGCCCAACCCTCCGCAGGGGAATACACTGTGCATCATGTTACACTTAGTTCCTGGAGGAGAGGCGTTGCACGTCCTCCCGGCCTGAGTACAAATTAGGGAAGCCCCGTCACTGAGTTGACTCGAACTCTGATGGGACCTGGAAAAGTTGTTGGTGCCCTCTCCCCTCACCCCCCCATTCAGCACTCTACCTTTTTATTATTAATAACGGGGCATTGGAATCTCCGCATCCCCTGGTTCTCGATATCCGCGAGGCCACGGTTTTGGCAAGCCGGGCGGATGTCGAGATTATCTTATGCTGGGTTCCTGGACATGTAGGAATTGCAGGGGAATGAGCGCGCCAAAGAATCCGCTAAACTTGGGCGACCGGACCATGGCAGGAATACGGGCAGCTTAGCAAAGAAGATGGGAGACGGTCCAGGGGAACTTAAAGTTGCGTGCCATTGCGCCGCAACTGTTCCCATAGACCTACTCCCCAATGAGGCAAAGGCTTCAGGTTGCTTTCTGTCGTCTCCGAATTGGACACACTCGCGGGACGCACCGCCATTTGATGGAGCGCTCGCCTGCGCCCTACTGTGAATACTGCGTTGTCCCCCAGACTGTTCGGCACAATCTTGTTGACGGTCTCAGTCTGGGCGATCTTCGTGCACGTTACCTATCCCGGTACCGGGATGGGCGGGGTCGCTACCGCCTGTCCCTTGTACTCGGGACGGATTCGTTTACACCGACCTGTTGGCTTTTAGACTTTTTGGAGGACGCCGGCCTTCTTCCCTTTATTTAAATAGTTGGGTTTTTATTTTTGTTGTTGTTGCTTTTTCTTATTTTAGTAAGTCGCAAGTTCCTGCGCCAGGGGGAGGCGGACCTCCCCCGGACGCCGGAGCTTGCTTCCTGCTTATTACCTTTTTTCTTTGTTTTATTTTTATTGATGTTTTTTTTTTTTTTAGCATCCTCTTCTAAAGATGCCTAATTTTAGGCAATGTTGAATACGGCGACTAATGCCCAAATAGGCAGTCGCCAGATGAGCTCTTAAAAAAAATATATATATATTATTAATATTATTATTGTAGTATTATCTATTAATGTTTATTATTATTATTTAGTATTTTTATTATTTATTAGTAGCATTTTGATTATTATGTATTATAATTGTTGTGTATTACTATTATTGTGTTATTATAATTATTTATTATTATTAATAATACTATTATTATTGAGATTATTTTGTATTATTATTGTGTATTATTACGCATATCCCCTCAACCTTTTCCACCCACGCTTTGTATAAGGAGGACTTTCCCACCTGGACAGAGTTTAGTCCGGTAGCCCTGGTGCCTTGGTGGACTGCCTGCCATCCTGGAATCACCTAGCACCAGGGTAGGATAATACTAGGTAATCACCCACCCTACTCGTTCCTGGACCCGCCTATCTCTTCTCTTTATTACATTCCCTCTTACCCCTTTCCAAACTTGCTTATCTATTCACAGAGGTTCTGGCAGTATATTTTCAGGTCCCTACCTGCTGCAGGGGCCGAAAGCCCCCTGTCTAGTGGCAGTATTAGGTCCCGGGTGCGCTGGGCCGTCGACTCTGCTCATCTTCCTCCTTTACACATATAAGGTAGCTACGGCAGTACCATCCTTTATGGTTAAAACTCCAGGTCTCTGTCGCCTGGATGGCCAAACCCATCAGGGCTAGACCGGGATCGATTATGTGTGAATGAACACATCCCGGAATTTCTGATCCTGTGGAGAAGTTTCTCTTAAACTCCCAAGTCATTGGGAGGTCATAATAGCTACTTTCCTTGAGTTTTTCTTTGCTTTCTCAACCATGGTGGCAAGCGAAAAGAATAGTGTGACTGCGCGTGAGACCCCCTCCAAGCTCGGCCTCGCCCTCCCTAGGTGTCGGGGAGGACGAGGTAACACGAGCGACTTCCCTTTCAATCCGTATGCGGCAAAGGGGCTTTCCCTTTGTCAACTTTTATTTAATACTAGTATTATGATTATTATTATTTAGTATTATAATTATTGCTTATTACTATTATTGGGTATTAATAATTGTGTAGCCACCGTGCTTTCTCATGGGCCCCTCAAATCCTCTTCTACGGTAAAGGAGGTTTACTCCATTTCCTGAGTTGGTGCGTGCCGGTTGGTATGGCTACCGCGTGAAGGCATTCGTACCACTGCTACGGAGGTGCTACTACTGCCACCGCTTCGGCCATACGAATCGCTCATGTAGACGTGCAAAGTCAGGTTTACCCGAAGTCTATGTAAGTTGCTTTAAGGCCGTACTCTATAAGTTTCTATCGTGTATGACCAAGTGCCTCAATTGCGGAGAGCCCCTCCCCCCCCGCTTATTTAAAGCAATGTGGTGCCTATCTCCCCTAGAAGGAAATCCTGGCAGTTCAGGCTACGGATCTTCTCTCATTTCGCGAGGATAAGGACGATCTTTATATGCCATACTTCGACACAAGGTGAACGAGGCATTTCTGTGAGACTTGTTAAACAGGATTTCGGCAGAGGGTATCTCCTAGACTATTGGATAATAACTACTCTGCTCGCTTTTAGCAAACTGAGGAGAGATCACTCTACCCCGGCCGGTTTTCCCCAATATCTCTAACCTCCTGCGTGTGCAAGTTAATGGAGAAATTTGTAAATGTTAGATTAGCCTTTTTTTCTGGACAGCGAAGGCCATCTGTCTTCTACACAGTGCGACTTTCGCAAGTTCCACTCCACGTCGGATGCTCTGCTCCGACTGGAAAATGCCGTCTGCGAGACCTTCCTTCTTATACTGCAGTACGCCACTGTGATTTTCAATCTAGAGAATGCCTATGATATCGCATGGTGATACGCGATCATGGAGACGAAGGAGGCGAGGGGATGCTTCCTAATCATTATTTCTCAGTTTTTGGCCTCGGTGCTGCCGGAAGATGTTCTCGCTACGGTCTACGTCGACGACCTATCTATCTCTTTTGGTGCGGCCCAGATTCCAACTTTGAGCTTCGAGTCCAACAGACATTGAACCGCCTCTTTCGCTATGCCGAAGCTCACAGGTTTCGTTTTTCTTTGGCCAAGACTAAGGTGGTGCACTTCTGCCCCCATCCACGTCTCCACCCCGAGCCGGACTTGACCCTAAACGGGGTTCGCATGAAAGTGGTAGTTTCGCATCATTCCCTTGGTCTTGTTTTTGACCGACGCTTCACCTGGGAGGCTCTTATTTGCAGCCTTAGTCTCTCTTGTACCCGCGTCATGGACATTCTTCCTTCCGTGACGTTTAGGACCTGGGGTGCTTTTCTATCGATACTTTGTTCGTTCGAAGCGTGACTATGGATGAGAGTTTTATGCATCCGCAGCCTAGAGTATATTGGGAAAGGCGGACTTGATCTACCACACCGGTCTCCGCGTGGCGATTGGTGCCTTCCGCACGTCTCCCATTGAGATCCTACTTGTCGATGCTGAGGAGATGCCAGTCGCTCTTCGCCGAGCACAGTTCATTATGCGCCTAAAGCGCCAGCATGGTAACTCCCTCAGTTGCTACCGATCTTGACTGTGCATATGCCTCCGAGAGACACCAGTCATACCATAACTCCTTTGGATTTAAGGCTAGAAAAACCTTTCGTGAGCTCCGAGTAGCTTTCGGGCCGGTAGTGCCTCTGGTTCTGCCCAGGACGCCACCCTGGATAATACAATATATGACTATTTGACTCCACGGCGCTGGGAGTATTGCCGTCCGTCCTTTTTTGGAGCAGCCCCCCTGTCACGCTGGATCCATGCCAGTGCATATGGATGGCTCTAACTTCCAGGAAGGGGGCGGTTTCCACGCTGTATCCCCCTCTGTTTCAAGTCAGTGGGACTCTACCAGGCGCTGCATCTGTCTTCACGGCCGAGCTGGTTGTAATACACCGCTCGGTACAGGAGATAACGCGCAGTGCCCACTTCGGTTGCCGGATTCTCATCTTTAGTGACTCAGAAAGCGCCCTAGTGCTCTCGGGGCATTGGCATCGCAACCTACCCCCGGTTCGCTGTATCCGTGACGCCACGGTTTTGGCGAGCCGGGCAGATGTCGAGATTATCTTCTGCTGGTTTCCTGGACATGTGGGAATCGCGGGGAATGAGCCACCCGATGAGTGTGCCAAAGAGTCCGCTAGGACTGGGGGACCAGACCAACGTTTAACTCTTTCGCGCACCGACTATATGGCATGAATCGGGGCAGCCTTCCAGGCTGCCTGGAAAAGAAGATAGGAGACGGCCGAGGGGAACTTAAAGTTGCCTGTCATTTTGCTGCGACTGTACCCATGACCCTACCCCCCAATGCCGCACCGGCTTCAGGTCGCTTCTATCGTCTTCAAATTGGGCAAACTCGCGGGACGTACCGCCATGTGATGGAGCGCCTGTTCGCACCATTTTGCGACGACTGTTGAGCACATTCTTGTTGAATGTCCCAATCTGGGTGATCTTCGCGCACGTTACCTTGCCCGGTATCGAGACGAGCGGGGTCGCTGCCGCTTGTCCCTTGTACTCGAGGACGCTGTCCTCATCCATTTTATTTGCCTCTGTTGTAGGTCGCATGTTCCTGCGCGGTGGAGAAGCGGGCCTTCCTTCGAAGCCGGAGCGTGCTTCTATGTTCCTGCTCTTTTGCTCTGTTTGTCTTTATTTTTGTTGTTTTTTTTGTATTTTGTTATTTGATTTTTGCATGTTTTTTTTTAATCTAGCCTCGTATTATGCTGTAACGCGAATACCCCGACTTTTGCCCTAGTGGTCAGTCGCCTGATGAGCTCTTTAATAGAAAAAATTTCACACCAACTACATGGCAGGCATCAGGGTCGCCCTCCGGGCTGCTTAGCAAAGAAGATGGGAGGCATTCTGCCCATTGTTTGTGGGCCATCTCCCTATTCAATGGAAACTACCGCGTAACAGTTGTCTGCGGTACCTTCAGATGCTCCAGAAACCATCGAGAGCATCCGATCATATTTGGAATTGTCTTCGGACACTGGGAGATCATAAACCTCCACTGATGTCAGTCCCATGCAAGCACGCTGCGCACATTTCCTCTCCTCCTCCTCCTCCTGCTGCTATAAAAACAATTCTTACCGGTACTTAAAGTTCCTCATCCCACAAGGATCCAGGTCCCAGTAAGGAGATGGGACCTCCCATACTCGATATCCGTAGAAGTCAACCCAATGCCGTTCCATTCTCTTTAGCCTTGCGGCTCTTCTCACTCTGCCCCCCAAGTCGTCCCCAGAGCGCGGGTGGCGATGTGGGAATGACACCTTCCCGGATTGATACCCTTACCACGCCTTCTGTTCACAGCCGAAGGATCTGAACTCTTCGCAACCTTCGTCCGTTAACCATTCAGTGTCTGCTATTCCCCAGATCTTATGTCCCGAGAGACATCGACAAGCGCCACGTTCATCCTTGTATACCTCTACCCTCCCACCTTCCCGTTCTACTTCCGAGGTTGGTAAAAAACATCCCCTTTCTGGCAGGACCATTCCCCCTCCTAATCTTGCCCACACAACCCCTCAGTTTGTGAATGATCCTCCCACCTCATTTCCACTGGCGTCCAACGGTGATCCACGGTATGGTGTGCATCCTTCAGGGGATTCTTCCCCAAAGGGAAGAATTCCCCACAGTACTATCTAACCTTAACCCATCTGTGATACCTAGACAAGAGAAGAATAAACTTGGGAACCGTCCATTCCCCATTCTTCGGCGACTTTTTAGATATTGACTACGGTTCTTTATTTCACATCTCTTGTGGTCGCGACCTAGGAGTCCTCGGTTCCAAGATCGAGCTCAGTGCCCAGGAAGAATATGGTCACTTGGTGGAGTGGAGAGTGTAAGAGTGTAATAGACGCATATCAGATGACTCACGTGCGATATCGTCGGTCCCCAACTGCCCGCAATCGCATCGACAGGAATTGTGTCCGTGAAATTCGCCAGCGTACTATGCACCAGGCTCGCGTTGCGTCTTGGAGGAAATACTTTCCTCTTCTTCACCCACGCAGGTCTGGAAAAGCATAAATTTATCATACCTCGTCATGACTACTGAAGAACTATGTTCAACCATCTCTAAATGCTGTTCAACCCTCCCCGAGCCTACCTCACCTTCACTGACATACACTCGTTTTCGCTAGATGTCTTCAACTGGATTTGGGTGCAGGAGTCCTACCCCTCGGACTGGAAGACATCTATCGTTCTGACATTTCCTATGCCCAGGATGAATGGTTATCTCCAACACACTAACCGACCCATTGCCCCCACGAGTTGCGTCAGAAAACTCATGCAAAAGATTGTTATCGCCCAGTTGCGATATTTGGACTCCCGAAGCCTATTGACATCTTTCCAGTCGGATTTTTCCGGAAACAGTGTCACTGGCCTTTTGGTTAGGCGAGAGGGTACTGTACGGGAAAACTTCGCTCACAGCCAACATGCCCTGGCCGTATTCTTCGATATTGAGAAGGCCTACGTCAGCTATATGATTGGGGCTTGCGAGGATTTTTACCCTGCTTTAACCGAAGTTTCTTATCTGGCCGTCTATTTTGTTTTAAAGTTTGTTACTTGGTATCTGGACTTCACGTCCAAGTGTCACTTGCTTTGCCATCGACACAAATAGCTTAGTTTCTTCTATCCCTGAAAGAGTCATCTACCTTGTTGTTGACGCTCTGGCTCTTCTTTGTTCGTTCTCCAGCTTGCCTTTCGCCGCCTTCATAAGGCGATTGACGGCGTACAGAGCCGCCGCTGCAAAAGAGATTTAGATTTTGACTTACCAAAACAAAGGTTATGCATTTCTGTTGACTGCGAAGTGCTCAGGAACCTCCCCACCCCCTTTATCCTTACAAACGTGTCGATAGATTACGTTTCGCACGTAATTTTACTGCGCCTCATTGAATTCTCAACTATTGGTGTCCCTGCTTCGAATCTGAAGCGGAGATGTTTACCAGGTGATGGATCTTTTAAAAGCGCGATCACACCCTGCTTACGGTAATGGCAGGCGGACCCTGCCTGTCCTACTCGTCGGCATCGTTTTCGTTCCTACACTGGTTGGACCAAGTGCATAATCTTGGCGTTCGGTTATCGAGCGGTGCTTTTCGCACCCCCCTTGTACATAGTCTCTATGCCGAGAGTGGTTTACTTCCTCCCTCTGCATCGCCTTCATATTTGTCCGGTACGTTCACCGTATGCAACAACTTCCTACTTTGGAAGTACTCAAGTGTGTCTTTGTAACTGTGTCAATGTCTGACGAATATGCTCAGGCATCTGGCGCTTAGAATGGCTGACCACTTCACGGGCATGAATCTACCCAACCTCGTCTCCCTTTTACATAGATCCGCCGAGGTGAGTCTTCCCTCTTCCTCTGCTGTCTGCACTGCTCTGTGAGACTTGTAAAAACCCTCTGTTGCTATTCCGGTGGCATGTGGTATGTTTCTCAGCCACATTTCGACTCACCCTTCCTAATGCAATTTAACTGCAACTATAAGAGACAGCTCAGTGCGCATGGAGACAAGAAGAGTTATGAAGTTTTTGAAGAGGTTTGTGAGGAATGAGACATGGGCAGCGATTATACCAATGCCACCACCACGCCGAAGTTCTTGGATATGTCAGGAATATGTTCTCGTCAGGGAACGCGGCAGCGGAGATGGCATTAAAATTATTTTTCTTTTATTTAAACGTTGAGCTTAGTGGAATCATTTTAGTTTCTCCTTTAATCTATGAATTTATTATAAAGATATTTGCAAGCACGCTTTTATTCCTAATTTCTTAATGTCTTTGGCTTGCCGAAGCTTTTATCTCTGTCCCTCTTCTCTCCATGTCTTTTCTCTCTTACCATGCATATTTTTTTCATCTTTCTTAATCTTGTCCTTTTTCTCTATTAAATATACATTTGCTTTATTTAGTTGCGATAAGTGAATTAATACCATTCCTCACTCTTTGCTGCCATCATCTCTATGGTGAAAGGAAAGCATAGTGCAAGTAATAATAGAAAGAAAAATACCCCAATTTATATTTTTACTGTCCGAAATGCCCCCAGGCTCACCGGCTCGTACAAATACGTGATCATTTTCGCGGTAACCCTATTGACGTCCTAGGGTTTTTTTGACCTCCAACTGCTGGTCATTTGGTGACCCGAATTATCTCTTTTCCAGGGGAGAATCGTGAGCATAACGTACGACTGGCTGGGTCGAACGAAGCAGGCTGGATCCCTCTTTGTTGGCACTTCCCCGGAACTGGAGGTGGCCCTCTACACGCTCTGTTTCTACGCCAGACCCAATAAGAACTGCAACCTCCAAATGGACAAGAGTAAATTCAGTATCAAAGTCTACGAACAGAATTACAAAGGACGCAAGATCATCGGCAGCGCCTTTCCACAGATTTATTGAACATGTCCTTGATTATCTCTTTCGGAGAATTTTTCATTGAGCTCATCTTTGTTATTTAGTGAATGTTTATTACAATGGTTAACAGAATGAGCATACCTAGGGTTGATTTTATACTCAACTCGGTCAATAATAAACGTGTTTTACTACTACGTTTATTTTTCCCTCTCTTGTGGAGTAAGAGTACACCAGCATGATGGCAACTACTGGCCATCGACCAAACGTGATCAAGTTAGAGAGGCCAGGGTGGTAACCGCTATTTATAATAATCAAGGGAATGCGTTAAATGGCCTTGAATTAGATGGGGAGACCTATCCCAGAGCTGTTTTTCAGGCCCTATAATTTATCCCCTTGAATGTCATTTTGCAAATTCTCCAACTGCCGCATACAACATTCATCCACTTCTGGCTCTCCTGTTTGTTTACGGCGACTTATGCCTAAGTGGGCAGTCGCCAGATAGCCCCTTATAAAAAAAAAAAAAAAATCCTGCTGATCATGCATCCAAGCGCCCATAATTTAAGAGGGATTTTATGATAAAAATAATTGAAATCCTAATCTTTTCTTCGAAATTCCTGTTGTTCAATGAAGAATAATGCCCTTCACCTTCAGCCTTTTAAAAAAAAAGGTTATAGTTATTCTCTAAATGTAGTAGAAATGAAATAAAGTAAGAGCGATGAGGTAGGATAGCTTGTAAAGAAGCCCGATTGACCAATTTAGAAAGGGCCCTCCATTTATTTGGATGGTTGTCTGCCACCCATAATTTTTATCCACAAATCAGTGAAAATGGTAGATGTAGAGGTTTCCTTTTCCATGTAGATTTCCGTAGTGTTTAATTACTGTCTTTCTGTCATCATCAAAATATCACCTGTGATCTATAACTCTAAGACGTTTTCTCCTGCAGTCTGATATCATCTTTGAAATGTGAGAGAGCGATTCGATCCTTAGTGAAGTGCTTGCTTGATGTTTAGCAAGAGCTTAAACAGAATTTTGTTGATTTCTTTAGAAAATCCTGAGTTAAGAATAACGCCGGTGCCTTCTGTAGGACCTAATATATCCATAATGTGACATACTCAAATATTAGAGTACGTAAAGGGTATATCTATGAAGAGGCATTTGCAATTAGACTAAAATCGGCAAGAAAGAAGACCGAGACTATGATTCCTTAAGGAAGTTCTCATGCGCATGCCTGATCCTTAGATCTTAGGAGACCTAATTTTACTTTTTCTCCCCCCGAGCCCTCTTAAATCGACCCCGGTCACGCTCAGGAAGGGTGGTTTTGAGATGGTCAAGAGAACGTCAATGGGATGGAGGTATTCTACTGTTTGTGTTAATGTAGGGAGTAGTGGCATCCTGTCAGAAGCTACGCTTTTGAGTAGGGAGCTTTTGTGCTGGTTTTGAAGTACTATGCAAGGTCGGGGGAGGTTTGCTAATGATTGGAGGTGGGTGGCGGCAGGGGTGTTTCATTGGATCTGGGGATGGGGTTTGTGTTAGAGGACTCTGCCATGCCAATTGGAAAGTTTTCTATCCATTTTTTTCTTGTTTGTGTCCAGTATTGTTTGGAGACGGTATCGAAAGCGTTGCTAATGTCTTTTGCGGCCATGACTGGCCTGTGAGGATGGGGCGGATTTAGTTCAAGCTTTCTAAGATCTATATTGTGGCAATTAGTGTGTTTCTGGAGTAATTTTATCTAAACCCATGTTGGATGCGTGGTAGGTTCAAATCCTGGCATAATGTCTCCGTTCTTCTATTTGCTTTAGATGCTTTCTTTCAGGCAGTAGCTGTGCAGCTGCACCTGGATAAGAGGTATATTGTTATTTATGCGTACATTCCACTGCAGTTGACTTCGACGTGGGGAACTTGCGCTGCACCGTGGTACGGTTGTCGAGGCGCCTTCTACTGTTCGGAGATGCGTACGGTAGAAAGCCCCTCTAGGGAGACTACTCGATCAATCCCAGGGGTCAGGTCTTCAACCCTTTGATCGACGAAGGTGTCCTAAATGTGGATGAGTTTACGTATCACTGCTTGAGAACCGCTTCATTTATCTGTCTTGGTCTATCCTTGTGCTCTCCGGATGCACAGCCTGATTTGGGGTGAGAGATAATCGATGACCTACATGGTAATGATCACTTTCCCAACCAAATATTATTTTCTGGACCGCTCTCGCATCAGACACCCTAACGGGGTGCGCAGGCGCAGTGGTCCGCATTTTAGGAAATGACTGACTCCACTATCCAAGTCAAGGAGTCGTTAGTGGATGAGGTCGTTGAGTTCTTCTCTCGCAACCTCCGCCGTGTGACTGGCTACTATTCCTAGAACGTCCGGCTGCCTTGCACGCTGATCTTTGTGGTGGTCAGCCGAGTGTGAAAAGGCTCTCAAACAGACGCGTTATGCCTATATGCATATAAGTGCCGACCGAATAAATTCACTTGTTAAATTTCGTCAAGCTAGTACTAGGTTCCAGTACATATATTTCGAAGCACGCCAGCTGCTCTTCCTGGCGTGCATATGCGTCTTCACTTAACGGAAAGACCCCTCTGCACAGGTTTGGAGGCGAGTCTAAAGGATTCGGAGCAAGGCCTCGCAGGACCCCTCTCCCGTTCGACAGAGGAATGGTACCAAAATCTCGAACCCCGCGTCCGTGGTGGAGTCCTTCGTGGCAGCTTTCTCCACATTCTCTAACCAGGATGCAGCTCCACCAACATTTAATGGATGTGTAGCGGTCTATACTCCTACAAGTGTAAGTATTTATTTCTAACTGTATATATATATATATATATATATATATATATATATATATATATATATATATATATATATATATATATATATATATATATATATATATATATATATATATATATATATTCAAGAAGGGTTGGTAACCATGACTTAAATCGAGACTGGTACACCCGCTCTCCCAAGCGTCTTAAAATTAACATGAAGTTTATTCGCATTGCTGTCTTCGTCTCGGTGAATCAGGTCTGTAATATTTGAATTGTAATTTTTTAGCTAAATATCTCCCCCCCAGCCCAAATCTCGAATTAATGCGTGATTCTTTTCTCATTTACAAACCCTCCCAACTCCGTTATATTCTATTTAACAATCTATTTATCCAATATAATCTATTTATCATCCCATAAAACAATTTAAACTATAATCTATTAACAATTACCAATCGAATTACCAATTTAATTGCAATCAACCAATTACTATTTATCAACTAAATCAATTTCCCAATTTATAATCTATTTAATATTTCATATTTATCAATTGTAAATCCATTCTCGTCAACTCATGCAAATTTAATTCACACGCGTAATTCAATCCAATCATAACTGTTTATTCCATAATATATATTTTTCGTAACTCTTTGTTTTTAATACATGTATTCCCACGACGTCGCCCAGGTTTAGGCCTAAGAAAATTCGTCTGCAAAATTCAGACTTCACGTTAGCATTTAACTCTATTCCCTTGAATGATGTCTATTTTGATCAGATCTATCTACAATATTGACGCAATATTCACCTAAAACCCTATACATGTCCCGATATCGCTGAAAGCCGCCGACTGTACTTTACTTCCAGAGGCGGAGAACCCTTCAATGACATGTTTATATTTATGGGGGTGGGGGGCATTTATTATAACTTTATTTATTTATCAATATTATTCTTGCTTTTCTCTTTATCGAATCTATTTACTACTTCTGGACTGAAATTCTTTTTTCTTTCAAGTTGCCCCCTTCAAACATTTGTCTTCCATTTATATCTTGACTTAGGTATTCTTGTCGGCTGGGTTGGTCCTTAATCTTCGATTTCTTTCTTGACGTATCTTCATTTTCGTCCAATTATCTTGAGTTGATGATTTCTTGGTCCTTCTTGATTCTAGTTGAGTTGGTCCTTCAAGCGTTTTCCTTGACTTCCGTTTTCTTCTTGAGATTTCTTCATAAAAGGTTTTGGACTGTTGAGTTTCGAACGCGGTACCATTGGATTGAAACGCCACCACTCTAGCCTCACGACCAGGTTTTAATCCGTTCTGAGTTGGTAATTTAATCGGCTATTTATATTATCGAGTTGGAAGGAATTTTTCTCTGATACATTTTCGCACTCCTACATATTCATTGAGTTGTATGTCGCTCTTGTTTAGTGCGCGGACACCGCCCATGGTCCGGACGATGTCCCACATGTCATGCTACTACACCTGGGTGAGTGAGGCAGGGCTTTTCTGTTAGATTTGGTCAACAGGATCTGGACAGAGGGTATCCACCCAGACTTCTGGTTAATCGCTACTGTGCTCACTTTTCACAAACATGGGAGAGAACACTCTACACCGACTGTTTTTCCGCCCAATCTCTCTAACCTCCTGCGTGTGCAAGTTGATGGAGAAATTGGTAAATGTTAGACTAGCCTTTTTCTGGACAGCAGAGGCCACCAGTCTTCCGCACAGTGCGACTTCTGAAAGTTCCAGTCCACATTGGATGCTCTGCTCCCACTGGAAAATTCTGTCGGCAAGGCCTTCCTAGTAGACAGAACTACAAGGTGTTTTTTTTCGATCTAGAGAAGGCGTATGATACCACATGGTGATACGGTATCCTGGAGACTCTCCACACGATGAGGGTGAGGCGACGCTTCTCAATCTTTAATTCGGAGTTAAGCGTGATCATCGATTCCATATACCGGTTGGGGAAGGCCTCTTTGGCCCAAGTGAGCAGGAAGGGGGTTCCAGGGTGAAGTGTCCGTAGTGTAACACTTTTTGAACTGAACATCAATGGACTCTCCTCGGTGTTACCGGAAAATGTTCTAGCTACGCTCTACGGGACGACCTTTCGATATTTTTTCATGTGGCTCTGATGCCATTTCTGGAGTTCCGACTCCACCAGGCATTGAACCGCATCTTTCGCTATCCCTTAGCGCACATATTTCGATTTTCCTTGGCCGAAATTAGGGTGTTGCACTATCCATGGCTCCACCCTGACCATGACTTGTTCATAAACGGGGTTTGCCTGGAAGTGGTAGATTTGTATCATTTCCTTGGTCTTGTTTTTGACCGACGCTTCTCCTGGCGGGCTCAAATAAGGCGTTTTAGGGTCTATTGTACCCATGATAAGGAAATTTTTCGTTCTGTAACGTTGAGCACTTGGGGTGACTTTGGGTAGCAAATGGAGGAGGAGTTCAAATTAGTTTGATTAACGATTTCACGTGCTTATGATGCTTAAACACAACTCTCTTAATGTTCTTTGCTTTGGTACCATTAATGAATAAGACTCGTCTTGATGTAAGATCAGTTGCGTAAAAGCTATCTCCTAATGCGGAGTAAATGATTTGATTGGTATGACCCGAGCGATATATGAAACTGCTCCTCGAAATGATGGTCTCGAATGAATGATCTCGAATGAATGATTTGTCTCGAATGATCTCTCTCCCCCTCGATTTGCTCGTTTTATACTTGGACATATTTACAAACATATATATATATATATATATATATATATATATATATATATATATATATATATATATATATATATACTTTTGAAAACCTTTTCTCTCGGGAGAAAATATACTGTGACGGTGAAATTTGGTCAGACGCTTTTTCCGTCTTCCTTGACAAAATAGAAATATAATATTGTGGTTGTAATTTGATGCTCACCGAATGTCGTTACGATCGTGTTAACTCATTTTAAGGTTCCCTTTTGTAACCACAGAATAATTAGTCCCATTCTCAGTTTACATTTTCAACGCGACTTTGGTCTTTTCGTGAAATCAATATTAGGAATGGTTCTAAAATATCTTGTTGCATCTTAAAATGTTTCATTTGAGTTTCTTTTTGTTTCGTTCTACACACATAAATTTACTTACATTGGCTGAGTGTACACATTAATACTTTATGGGTTTGTGTGTGCACATATTGTGTGCACCACATATTCTACAGGGCCGGGAGAATTGCTTTCTCTCTTTTTGGATCAAACTTCGTGTCACGCTAGATCCGTGCCAGTGTACACAGAAGGCTACAAGTCATATCCTTTGTCTTTTAAGTCAGCGGGACTCTACCAAGCGCTGCGTCTGTCTTCTCTGCCTTAGATAGTTGTAATTCACCGCTTGACACGGGAAATAACGCGTCTTACCTGGTTCGTAGAACGGATTGCGATCTTTAGTGACTTACAAAGTGCCTGAGTGCTCTCGAAGCATTGGAATCTCCATTACCTCTAGTTTGCTGTATCCTTAACGCCACGATTGCCGCTAGCCAGGTGAAAGTCGAGATTATCTCCTACTGGCTTCCTGGATATGTAGGAATTGCGAGGAATGAAAGCGCCAATGAAGGCGCCCAAAGAGTCAGCGAGGACTGTGCGACAAGATCAGCGTTTCGCTCTTCCTCTCACCGAACACATGGCAGGGATCATGGGCAACCTCCTATAGGAACTTAAAGTTGCGTGCAATTTCGCCGCGGCTGTTCCCATGGACCTACCCCCTAATAACTCGACGGCTTTCAGGTCACTTTCTGTCGTCTTCGAATTGGGCACACTCACGGGACACATCGCCATTTGATAGTGCGCGAAGACTGCGTACTTCCCCAAACTGTTATGTACATTTTTGTTGGATTTCCCAGTTTGGCTGATCTTCGCGCACGCTATTTTTACCGGTACTGGGACAACCAGTATCGCTACCACTTGTCCCTCGTACTTGGACAAGTTCGTTGACACAGATTGGTGGACTATCTGACTTTGGAAGGAGGCTAGACTGCACCATTTTATTCAACTCTCTTTGTTGATGGCCGCCGCATGGTCCTGCGCCGTGTGATGTAGGCCTTCCCCCGATGCCGGAGCGTACTTCCTTCTTCTAGCTTTTTTTGCTTCTTTTGTTTTTTGTCTTTGGTTATTGTTTGTTTTGGATCTTTTGTGCTTTTTTGTGTCTTTTGCCCGTTTGTTATTAATCTAGCCTAGCATAGACTGTGATAATTTCGACAACTTATGCCCTAGAGTAGGCAGTCGCCAGATTAGCGCTTTTAAAAAGTTAAGAGAGGCAGCCTTAGCAACTAGGGCCTCTGAAATTGATGTTATCACCCAGAGACAAACAGGAAGAGGAACTATTTTAGACCAGGTAACCCGTTGACGCAGCACGTATATGATGGTTAAACGTTTGCTTGAGTTAAAGCCCATTCTAGAAGACATTGATAATCCTAATATTTTACTGACTGAAAGTCTCACGGGTGATATTATGAAGAGACCAGATCGTAAGATGGAATAAGAGACTCGAAGAAACCTATAAAAATGAGCACGTTGAAATTTTTTTGAAATCTGATAAGGGGATCACGTAGAACCAAAATAAAATTTTATGTACCTAAGAGAATCCGATTGGATAAGTACTCTGAAAAGAGCATTGTTCCCGGACAGTAATACCTCTCTTTTTGGAAAACTCCGAATGGACAGTGGTCCAATGTGACCGTTTTTTTACGTGTGTTCCCTAAGATGGTGGGATCTGTGCAAGCAGTGAAATGTTCCAGGTAATAAATATACAAAGTTACAAAATTATACAAGCGCTAAAGCTACTACAAGGCTCCTCAAAGAAATGAGGAGAGTTCGTATTGAGTACGAACTCTCCTCAATCTCCTGAATTTCAACCTTCTGCTCCCAAAAGTAAATAATAAATTTAATAAAAATAAAGACTGTCAACATTATAATCTATATACATATCTCCTAATGTTAAAAGAATAAACAGCTTAGTCACATTTTTTCCAAATTATGTAATTTTTGTAAACAGTTCCTTATTTTGTACGCCTAACTAAATCGTTGTTTTTATTTCCATAAACTTGACAAACTTTATTACCGTCTTAAAAAGAAACAAGATAGGAATATAATAGTTTTGGTTTAATAATTACAAAATCTATGTAAAAGAGTGTAGGTAATAAATACAATCTAATTTCTTCTATATATTTAATTCAAATCAAATTTAATCGCGCATTTATAAGTGCGTTTGTGTTTTGAGAATGAAAATAAGAAATATGGTGGCATTTGGCAACTATTGAAGGAATGTTTTCCAAACTCCACCATGTTCGCTGATTTAATATCGAAACTTAGCCCTTAAATGACTTCTATTCTTTAAAAAAACCCAATTAATATATTGCTTTGTTTTATTTCTGGAAAAAATAATATATCTTTAATTAAAACAAACCATATACAATAAAATAAACTCCCCAAAACATATATGAATGTATTAAATACTTTAAATCTGAATTCACTTTATCGAAGAAGTATGAAAGAAAACTCTTATTACTTACTTATGTATAACTACATACCAATTGTAAGATTATGTATTAATGTAAAACATTGTAAAATAAATTAATGTAACTAGAATGTCCAAATTTACTCTTATTTTTAACTCATATCAAATGTATAAAATAAATTCCATTTGTAATCTCTTAAATGCCGTCGTGTATGCGAACCGCTTCCATAAAATGGAAATTGGAAAGTGCGATCTGGGACACCGTACACCAGCGCCTCCCTCCCGAGTTTGTGCTCGAGCACATGGACTTTAATGACATAAGACACGCTAAATCTTTTATGAGCACCTGACTGCTCATCGACAATGACATAAATCCAATGTTCACATATAATTCCAATACTCGACACTACGATTAAAAAACAAAGCCAACCCATCCCTATTCCCTTTAAAATCATTTAAGTACTAATTTCCCATTTTTTTAGCCCGATCAACTCGCCATAAATTAAAAAACAAACAAACGAAACAACGCAAAATCCGGGCCTCAAAAACCCAGATTAAAATCTTCACCATAGCGGTAGCGGTTGCTCCCTTATATATACATATACATTTTTAACATATATATGCTCAAAACAAAAAGAAATATGCCAAAACGCAAAGAAAGCCAGAGATACCCTATTACCAGGGACCTGTCTTTCATTCTAATCCTCTATTTTCACTTTCCTCTTATTTTTCCCTACTATTTTCTCCTACTGAAAGAATCTCCTAGTACTAATTTTCTCACTTTATATGTCCAATGTCCATTCAGGATGAAGAATAATACATATGAAGAGAATCACATATAACGAGAGATACATCTGAATATCTACCAAGTTCCCGCCGAATAAAGAATACTGAATCCAGCACAGAAGATTTCTTTGCCCTCAAGGAAATATCTGATCACTTTGACCCAGGCTGCAATCATGAAATTCCGCCTTCAATCAAGACAAAAGTTGACTCGATACTCACGTAAAAGGCATCTCAGGAGAATCGAACAGGTAGCCAACAAGCCGAACCAAGGGAACTATCTGGCTACCCAGGAGTGGTACCAAAAATTGGCGACAAATCCACCTTGATGACCACTCACAGTAGGTCAACAATTTCTATAATGGACCCCATCAAAAGCTCTGCTTGCTCGCCCTTATGCAGTCACCAACAAAATTCATGTTGAAGATCTAAATCCTCGTACATTCCTAATTGCTGAAGGAACTGTGTCCTAAATCAAGAAAATTTAGCTACTTGAAAATAAGATCTTGTTAGTTGCAGTCTATTTAGATCCAATGCACCGAATCTTTTTGAGCGAAAGTCAAATTGCCGAAAACAAAAAATTCCTCTACAATGTTGCAATTAAAATTAATGTGCTACTAGTACTCACAAATATCCATAAACACATGATGAAGATATCCACAGTATCAAATCCCTTTAATCCTCTTCAATGCTGAAGATTTCAATTTTGAAAAATATTTAGCTAAAGTTGAACGCTCGAAAGCAAAGCGTCTCCGTTTAAACGTGATAGCACAGCCTTTGAATGTAAAACTAATAAAATTTAAACAAGATTTTTTTGATGGACTAAAAGAAGTAGAGAAATTGTTCGGTCATCTAAACAAACAATACAAGAAGTAATCCATACATACCTAACAATGATAAGAGATACACCTATAATATTAACTGCCATGCCACCCACTCAGGCCAGTGTTGGAAGACTATTTTCTGCACTAAAATTAATAAAATCGGATTTGAGGAGTACAATGAAAGATCTGGTATAATAATTTCTGTTCTTAAGAACTAATTATAATAAATTTTAAGTTTGAACACTTGACCTAAGAAATCTCTATATTTTTAATTGGCTTTATTCAATTTTATTCCTATTCAAGCCTGAATAACTATGTATTTAAATTTTTACCCACGCATTTTGCAAACTTACATACCTATGTATACATATATAGTTTTAATTTTTATTGAATTAAGAAACTTTATATTTTATCATGTAACTACCAGGTAATTGCGCTTCGTTACTAAGATTAAAATTTAAAATCTAAAAAATAGCAGCCATGGTTAAAGTCTATAAATTTTCTGAACTTCGTCAATTATAATAATTTTAAAAAGGAAATCTAAACTAAATTTCCCCCCTTTCAAAATATCACGTTGCTAAAATATAAATTTTCTGAACTTCACCAATTTGTAATTCTTTGGGTTTTAAAAATTCACACAATTTCGATACTTATATTTATTTCTGAACTTCACCATTTTGTTCTTTGATATTATAAAAGAATTATTAGAAATTACTTTGATAAAAAAACATAAGTCATAACTAAACTAAGATTAAATTATTATTCAAATACTCCAAAAAATCCCCTTCTTAAATTATAGAGTTAGTGATGATGATGATGATGATGATGATGATGATGATGATGATGATGATGATGATTAAGTCTTTCCTTTGGTCTTGGCTTAATAAATTTCCAAGGAATTTTTTTATATATATTTTTTAGTGTATTCAATGTAATTTCCATTTTGTCATCATTTCTTATGTAACTTTTTTGTTTTAGCTCATTGATTTTTTCTTTTCCCATAAATAAACAATAAAAAAGTCACAAAGGCATAGCTACAACCATTAGGCTGAAACCTTTAAGGTCATAAGATTAAAAAGTAGTCTGACGGCTCACATGGTTGTGATGAAATGCCAGCTTATGTAATGATCATCCTAGCACATTTAGGGGTCGGAGTCGGTGTTTTGGGTACCGAATTCACAGCTCTGATTGTTGTGAGAGTTGTACAATGGTTGCAGGTCCACTGGAGTGTATAATTGTTTACTGGATCCTTCGGAGATTCTGCCATTTATTGCGCCAATTGGATAAGACGGAGGTTTGTGAGTGGTTGAGCGATCGGTGACAGGTGGGGCATATGAAGAGTGGAGGCGGGGCACTATTCTGCTCTATGTCTCCGGCTAAAGCGGGGAAGACAAGAGTGGCCGCCAGGATTCCAGCCCTCTTGAGGAAAAAGGTAGAGAAAGAAGAGCAAGGGAATGTCGAACCCTGACCAGGCCAAGCCGAGCAACAGACTGAGGTCTTAAGGGAAGCGGCCATAATTAGAAGAACCTTTAAGGCTTGTGAGCGGGATTCGAACTTGTTTTTTATAGTTATTTACGGTCCCCAGGATTTGACGTTTGAGGTTTCGTGTAGGAATTCTTTCATGCCTTGATTTTTCACTATTCTGCTCAATTCACCTTTTCCTTCTTCGGACTCTTTTTGTTTTCGTGACAACCATTGAGCCGTCACGTAACACGCATTGAGCCCTCCCAACAGCAAATTGGCGGAGCTTGGGTATGTTTCATCCGGGCCCTAACATCCATCGAGCCGTCACATAATAGCCATTGAACCTTCCCTTAACACCCTCCGAGCCCTCCCTTAACACCCTCCGAGCCCTCCCTTAACACCCTTCGAGCCCTCCTACCAATTGCGTAGCAATGCACTGGCATGTTTGGCCAAGACCATAACAACCATTAATTGATCACGTGACACCGCACTACCTAGTGAGTGTCCCCTTAATCCCCTAACACTCAGAACCATCGCGTATTACCCATGGCACCATCGCATGACATCCATTGAACGCCCCCGGAATCAGAGAATATACACTTTGAGCTCTCTTTAAACCCCTGCTGGGGGTAACCTGTGTAAACTGCTACACCTGGTAGCTGGAGGAGCGTCACGTCCTCTTAGCTTGAGTGCCTGCAGTCAAGCACCCTCTGGCACGGCATCCCGGCTCCAGTGACCGCTGTTGTGAACCCCCCTTGCCCCTACTGTTTGTAAGACCTGTGTTTTTGTATTTTCGTTCTACTTTCGCCACCGTCGTTACTAACTTTCTGACCGGCAGGGAGGTACCCGGAAGAACGGTACATCCTCCCGGGCGCGTGCCCGTAACGAAGGCTTTGGCTCACTGCGTTAACTTCGACTCTGACCTAAGCCGCCCGAATGATTTCGCCTTGTATGAATTTTCTTTAGCAAGGGCGAGGTTCCGGTATGTGTCGAAGCACGCCCATCGCTCTTCTGGGCGTCATATCTGTTTTCACTCAACGAGGTTACCCCTTTTTCAGATGTATGAAAGCGCTTCAAAAGATTTCAGGTCAAATTCTCGCAGGACATCCTTTCCGCCCTCCAAGAGGACGGAACCACAATCTTGGATCCTTCATTCAAGTCGAGACGATGCTCCGCCAGCATTTAAAGCACGTCGTGGACTCACTGCAGCACACTGACTCTACTTCATATCCAGAGGCTAGGAAATTTTCAACCACCTACTTACTCTAAGCGATCTGCGTTCAATCCTGGCTTCGTGCGCGGATGCCACTCCTGCTCCCGTGATTTCCCGTATCGAATGTTAGACACCCGGTTGAGCGAGACTTGCTTGGCCTTTTTGTTAGCCTTGTTCAACAGGATTTGGGAGTAAGTTATCTTAATAGATTCCTGGCCAATGGCTGCAGTGTTTGATTTTCGCAACCTACGAAATACCCTTATAATATATGTACAATATCCGCCCAATTTCTCTAAATTCCTTCGTCTGAAAGTTATTGTAAAAACTAATTAACGTTAGATTAACTTTTTATGGACAGCGAAGGTCTCATGTCTACTGCAAAGTGCGGATTTCGCAAGTTCACTCCACTTCGGATGCTGTCTTCTGGTTGGAAAATGCTATCTCACCCACCTCACCCCCCATTGTTGATAGCACCTCGCTACGCAATTCTTTTACCTGGAGAAGGCCTATGATTTCGCGTGGCGATTCGGTATCACGGAGACCTCCATATTACGGGGCTGAGGAGACGCTTACACATTTCCCCGTACTAAAGTGTCCCTAGTGTCATTCTCTTTGCCGTACGCATCTACTGCATCACCTCAATGCTTCCATAAGATGTTCTAGATACGCTCTACGTAGACAAATATTTGATCTCTTTTTGGTGAGGCCCATTTGCCAAATCTGGTGCATCGATTTCAACAGCCTCTGAAACGCATCTTTCGCTATACCAATGAGCACGACTTTCTAGTTTTGGGGGCCAAGAGTAATTTCTTTATATTGGAACCAATCGGTGACTACATCCTTTTTATTGGGACTTTCCGGTGGCTATTTCCTTTTATTGTGACCAATCAGTTATACTTCCCTTACATTGGGAGCAATCGGCGTCTACTTTCTTTTTACTAGGAAAATTCAATGTCTACTTTCTTTTTACTAGGAAAATTCGATGTCTACTTTCTTTTTATTATGACCAATCGTTTTTATTATGTCAAATCTATCTACTTCCTTTTTATTGCTACCGATAGTTGTCTATTTTCTTTTTAATGGGACCACTCAGTGTCTACTTCTTTTTTAATGGGGCCAGTGAATATCTACTTCCTTTTGAGGGGACCAATCTGTGTCTAGCTCTATTATTGAGATCATTTGGTCTCTCCAGCTTTTTATTGGTACCTATCAGTTTATTATTCTTTATATTTTTATCAATCCATGTCTACATCCTCTTTATCGTCACCAGTCATTGTATAATTCATTTTTATCTGGACTAATTGATTTCTAATTCCTCTTTATTTGGACCAATCGGGTCTACTTTATTGTGACAAATCGGTGTAAGCTTCCTATTTATTGGGACTAATCCGTGTATACATCCTTTTTTCTTGAGACCAATCGGTGCCTATTTCCTTTTTATTGTGAGAATCAGAATCTACTTACTTTTTCGCACTAATCGGTGTATAATTCCCATCAATTTGGACCATTCGGTGTCTATTTACTTTTTACTGGGACCCTTAGGTATCTACTTCCATTTTATTGCGAACAATTTGTGTCTACCTCCTTTTTATTGGGACCAATCGGTGTACACTTATTTTGGGGCCACAAATCAGTGTCCACTTCCATTTTATTTGGATCATTCGGTGTTACTCCCATTAAATTGTAACCACTCGGTCTCTACTTCTTTTTTTTTGTCATCAATCAGCGTCTAATTCCTTTTTTATTAGCACTAATCGTTGTTTACTTCGTTTTATTGGTACTTATCCGTGTATACTTGCTTTGTGGGTGAGCCAGTCGGTGTCTACTTCGTTTGAATTTGAGCCAATCGGTGTCTACCTCTTTTATTGGAACCACTTGGTCTATACTTCCTTTTGGGGACCTATCTTTTTTACTTCCTTTTATTGTGTACAATCGGTGTCGAATTTTGTTTTATTGAGACCAATCGGTATATACTTCCTTTTTACCGTGAACAATCGGAGTCTACTTCCTTTAACTTGGAACAAATTGCTCTATACATCTTTTTAATTGGGACTTGCCGTTATTTATTTATTTTTTAGTTGACCAATCGGGTATACTTCCTTTAAATTGGGACCAATTGGTGTCATATTGCTTTTTTTAAAAACAATCAGTGTATACTTTCTTTTTATAAGGACCATTCGGTGTCTACTTTAATTTTGTTGGGATTAATTAGCATATACTTCCATTTGAACCAATCAGTGTCTGCTTCATTTATATTTGGACCGTTTGGTCCCCACTTTATTTTTTATTGGGCTCAATTGGGGTCAACGTTCTTTCTCTTGAGACCAATCGGTATCTAGTTCCTTCTACTTGGGATCTATCTCTCTATGCTTCCATTTTTGGGGACCAATCGGTCTCTACTTTCTTTTTATTGGGACCATTCAACATTATTTCCTTTTTATTGGGACCAATCGATGTATACTTCCTTTTTCTGGACATCATTCGTTTTCTACTTCCTTTGTAATGGAACCATTCGATGTATACTTCCTTTTCATTTACATCAGTCGGTGTCTACTTCCATTTAATTTGGACCACGCTGTGGTTACGCTTTTGACTCGCCGATGCATGGGCCGGATGTCTTTGCGGTAACCGCCTTGGGACTGCACCAAGAGTGAACGGGATGGGGGGGGGGGAGAAGGGAAGTGATGATTCCCCTACACCTATATATAACAGAAACTGACTGGTGAATTTTTGCATTCTCTAGGCATTTTAGCTCTGTTTCCTGTAAAAAAAAAAACCACTGTAGTATGTGAAAAATAATAAAAATAGTAACTGCAACAAATATAAAAGGAAAAATAGGAAGCATTTATAGTAAGTTACAAAAGTATCAAGCGTTACGTAAGAGTTATCACGGATTTGGACCCATATAACTAAAGAAATTTGACTATACTTTCATAAATTTCATAGGTTAGGTTGAAAAATGCCTTAAGAACACCCCATTAAAATTATATCAAAATCAATTTATAACTTTTAGAGTTCTTAGTTTCAGCCTAATTCTGTTTGCATTTATTCTCTACGGAACCATCAGTGTAGTTGACGTGAGATTGTAATTTACGAGAAATCGAGGGTCGCAGAAAGAGACGGATGTTGTATTCGTGATTTACGCAAAAAAATACTCCTAGAAAAGGTTATTCTCATTTCCGTTTTTTCACTGTTCTAGTGTTATTTATAATTAGTAGTACTTTTTATTAGTAGTAGTATTAATTACTCTTATTAGTATTAGTAATTATTACATAATATTTATTATTTTTTATTATTATCATTACGGCCATCCCCTCAACCTCTTCTACCCTTACTAGGTACCAGGAGGACTGTTCTCACCTGGACAGAGTTAGGTCCGGTAGCAATGGTGCCTTGGTGGACTACATTCCATCCTGAGATCAGCTAGCACCGCCTATCTATACTTCTCTTTATTGTATATCCTCCTACTTCTTTCCAACTTGCTCTTCTATCCATTGCGGTTCTGGTTTCCCGGCGCACTTTCGTCCTCTTAGCCCGCTGGCTAGGCCAAGTATTAGGTACGGGGTGTTCTGGACCATTCACTCTGCTCACCGTCCTCCAGTACACATGAAAGGTGGCTACGCTAGCACCATCCTTAAATGGTCAAAGTTCCAGGACGATTTTGCCTAAATAGAGTGCTGGTTTTGGAAAGCACATCAACTTTGGAGCAGGACCGATTATGTGTAAATAATCACATTCTGGAATTTTATGATCCTATAGAGACTTTTTTCTTAACTTTCAAAGTCATTGGGGGCTCATAGGCCCCACTTTGCACGAGTCCCACTTTTTTCTTTTTCTATAAATATGGTAAGAATAGAAAGAAATAGTGGGACTGGAAGGGGATCTGCCTGCAAGAGCGGCCTCGCCCACCCTTGGTGCCAGGGGAGGACGAGGTAACACGAGAAATCTCTTCGACGGTGGAGGGGCTGCCCTCTCACAATCTGCATGCAGCAAAGGGGCTTTCCCTTTGCCATCTTAGGGGTCGCTCTCAGACAGCTACACTTGTTAAAAGGTGGTGTCCACCTTGTGCTTTCCTATGGGTTCCTCCAACTCACTTCTAAGGGCTACGGGTCCGGGAGATTTTCGCTCACCCCCTCCTGTGGAGTTGCCCATAGACCACTCCATCTTCCGACCATGACACTCGCTCCTCTTCTATCACAGGGGACTGCCAAGAGAGTAAGCAGGCACCCCAAAATCGACCATTCCCGGCGTGAGCGACTTGATAGGGTCAACCATCTTAGGGGGCCAAGGGAAAGCAGGGCCCGTTGGACCGTGCCCCCTGTACTCCTGCAGTTATGTATTTTTATATTGCAGGGGGTGGTGTACCTTCCCCTCTCTCTTCCGCGATGGAGCTTGGTTCGCTGGCCAGAGAGGTGACTCCAACTTATGGGATCTCGAATAGGATCCGTGATGCCTTATGGGGGCGAACCTAGGCTCGGTGTCAAACACCGAAACTAAATCTGCCTCTGTGCAAGCCTGCCTTGACGTGGCTCGGGCTCTCAAGGAATCTCAAGGAGAGGAAGGACCTCCTCCCCCGGCTGGTGCCCCTTTGACATCCATCTCGGAAAAGGATCTTGCTGAGACTGGTACGTCCGGCCTAGTGGCTCCTTACTTCGGTGGAGAGAAACACGTTCATTCCTTACCCTCCTCTTCTAAAAAGAAAAGACAAAGAGGAATAAGGGTTCCTATCCCTTCGCAGGAGCTTGGGAAAAGGATAAATCTGCTGCGGTTTCGGCAACTGACCAGGCCAAGATAGGTATGTCCTGTCCCGAGGTGCGTTATCGATTCCAGTGGCTTCAAACGCTTTTTGATTATTTGTTCCACTGATGGCAGCATTTTGGCCAAGGGCCACAAAATCCATCAGAGGAGAGTGTGGGAGCATGAAACTCAATAAGCCGTTATCACAAAGACTCTCTTTAGTTGAGACAGACCAGCGCAGCTGTGTTTAATTTGGGCTGCGTTATCACCGTCTTCCCCCGGTTTGATAACGCTGTCCAGCTCCCAGATGGCAGCCGTGTCCATCTTCCCCCTCTTTGGGTAGAAGGGAATCTCTCTTATTTTCCTTTCGCCTCGTCGATGCCCGAAATTATAAATGTCCATGTTTGCTTAAGCCGAGTCCGATATCTCCTTGGGACGCCCTCGCTACGCGCAGCCCTCTGTTTTCAAATTCTCAGCAGATAGAGAGAACCCGAGCTTCTTGCCATCCAGACCCTAGTATCTGTCTCTCTTGAAGTGGTCCCCTCGCCCTTGTGATCTCGTCAGCAGATCGTCTTCACGTAATCTGCTCGGAAGATTGTCCTAGGTTTCTCTCGTCCACTACATTGGTTGATACTTCTTGCCGTCCCGCAGACGAATCTCGATTTCGTGATAACTTCTTTCTGGAGCCGAGGTAATCTCGAGACCCCATTGACGAAGACCTGGCCATTGGTCTTCCACATCCCCAGTTCATCCTTCAGAGGAAACCAAGACTCCTTTCCTCCCTTCGTTCCTAGTCCTAAGAAGAATTTCCCATTTGGTGTAACGCCAATAGACTTGCTAAATCTTTCATGCAATCCAACTTATTGGATCACTTATATATTTTCCCGGACCTAGTTTCCTTAATTTTTGCCTGTCATAATATTCTTTTGTCGTACTGATTATTATTTAAATTTCCATATTTATCTGTGCCCTTGTTCTTATTATTTGTATTAAAGTTTATTTTTGTAGTGATTTTTATCTTTCGACTAACCCTTGAGACGAACCCGGCAAACGTGTTCCCTTTTAAACAGCCAACCTAATAATATCGCACTAAATTCCACTCAACGTCGAATGCTCTGCTCCGACTGGAAAATGGCGTCTGTGAGGCCTTCCTTCCTAGATCGCACTACGCCACGTTTTTTTCCCGATCTGGAGAAAGCCTTTGATAATTTCTCATATTTTTTATTCTTGTTTTGTTTTGCCTTTTTTTTGTTATTTTTGTTATTTAGTTTTGGCATATATATTTTTTTTTAAATCAACCCAAGCATTAGTCTATAAGGTGATTATGGTGACCTTTGCCCTAGTAGGCAATCGACAGATGAGCTTTATTGTAACCAATAAGTGTCTACATTCCTTTTATTGTGTCCAATCAGTATCTACTTCTTTGCTTAGGCCCAATCAGTGTCTACTTCCTTTTTTATTGGGATCATTCGGTCTATACCGTCTTTTTGTTGCGATCAATCGGTGTTTACTTCGAATTTATTGGGACCAAAGGGTGTCTGCTTGCATTTTATTGGGAACAATCGGTGTCGATTTCCTTTTTTATTATAACCAATCTATGTCTTCCTTTTTATTGGGACAAACCTGTCTCTATTTTTATTGGAACCAATAGGTGTATACTTCCTTATTATTGTGAAAAAATCGGTGCATATATTTTATTGGGAACAAACATCTACTTCCTGTTTATTATAACCAATCGCTGTTTACTTTCTTTTTATTGGGAACAATCGGTGCCACTTCATGTTGAAGGGGACCAATGGCTGTTTACTTCTTTGGGAGGACGGGGGGGGGGGGGGGGGTCAATCGGTGTCTATTTTTTTTAACCAATCGGTGACTTCTTACTTTTTTATTGGGGCAATTGTGTGTCTACAGCATTTTAGTGCTACCAATCGTTGTCTACTACCTTTTTATTGGGAATAATCGGCGTTTACTTCTTTTTCATTGGGGCCAATCGGTTTCCGCTTCCTTTCTCTTGCGACCACACTGGGTCTACTTCATTTTTCATGGGATTAATAGGGGGCTAATTCCTTTTTATTTAGCTCAGTCGGTGTCTACTTCTTTTTTTGAGGAACAATCGGTGTCTAATTCATTTTTATTCCGAACATTTTAAATTGGGACTTATCGGTGCAGACCTCTTTTTATTGGAACCAATCGGTTTTTACTTTCTTTTAGTAGGACTAATCGGTGTCTATAACCTTTTTATTGGGACCAATCACTATCTACTTACTTTTTATTGTGACCAATCGATATCTACTTCCTTTTAATTGTGACCAATGTGTATACTCCCTTTATATTGGGACTAATCGGTGTCTCCTTCTTTTATTAGGTGGCCCAAAAAGTCCTGACTCACTTAGGAAGAGGAAAAAAAGCAACAAAATTTTATCGAGCAACGCCAACATTTATTCTTTAAAATAAAGTCCATCATTCTCTACGATCTTCTTCCAGCGATCAGTCATCATCCCAATCTGCCCCAGATATCAGTCAGCTGGCTTTGAATACAAAAAAACTGTAAACAAGTTCCGCTTCCTAAGTGAGTCAGGACTTTCTGGCCAACCATATATTTGTGACCAATCGGTGTATCCTTCCTTTTTATTCTGAACAATCAGTATTTACTTCTTTTTATTTGGACCAATCGGTGTCTACTTCATTTTGTCTGGACCAATCAGTGTCTACTTCCCTTGGGGGAAACAAGGTGTGTCTATTTACTTTATTTGGACCAAGCGGTGCCTACCTCCTTTTTATTGTGACTAATCGATGTATATTTCCATATTTTAAGGCTAATCCATCTCCACTTCTACATTATTAGAAATATTCGATGATTACTTCCATTTTATTGTATCAAATCTGTGTCTTCCGCCTTTTAATTGCGACCAATCTGTGTTTAATTCTTTTGATTTTTACCAATCGTTCTTAACTTCCTTTTTTTGGACGAATCGGTGTATCCTATATTTTATTGGGACTAATTGGTGTTTACTTTCTTTTATTGGGACTAACTATTGTGCACTTGCTTTTGAAAGAGGCTCATTGGTGTATACGGAATTTTTATTGGGAAGAATCGGTATCATTTTTCTTTTGGGGAATACTTGTTGTCTACTTCATTAATTGGGACTAATCGATTTTTCTTCATTTTCTCGCGACCAATTGGTGTCTACTTCAATTTTATTGGGACCATTCTGTATCTACTCCATTTTATTGGGACCAATCGTTGTCCAATTCTTTTTTATTACGACTCTCGCAGCTACATATTATTGGGACCAGTCAGTGTCTACTTCCTTTTTATTGGGAACAGTCAAGGTTGACTTATTTATTTGGGACTAATCGGTTTATAAGTTATTTAATGTAAGCAATTGTTGTATACCTTGGGGGGGGGGGGGGGCAATCATTGTATACTTTTTTTTGTAGGAACCAAGCGGTCGCTATTTTTATTGGGAATAACTGGTGCATATGTCTTTTTATTGGGTCCAATTGGTCTACTTCCTTTTTATTGAGACCATTCGGAATTTACATGCTTTTTACTTGGACCAGTCTGTGTCTACTTCATTTAGGGAGGGGGAGACCAATCTGTGTCTACTTTGTTATATTGAGGCCAATCATTTTATACCTCTTTTAAGTGAGATTAATAGGTGTACACTTTATTTTATTGGGACCAATTCGTGTCTACTTATTTTTATTGGAAATACTTGGTGTCTGCTTCATTTTTATTGGAACCAATTAGTGTCTACTCTTTATATTGGGGCCACTCGGCATCTAATTCATTTATCATGACCAAGCGGTGTCTACTTTCTTTTTCTTGGGACCATTCGGTGTATACTTCATTAGTATTGAGACAAATTGGTGTCGCCTTCAATTTTTTTTTTACCGATCGGTGTCTACTTCCTGATCTCCTGACCAATCAGTATTTACATCCCTTGGTGGTACCAATTGTGTCTAATTCCTTTTTATCTGGACCAATCGGTGTAAACTTCCTTTTTATTCGGACCAATCGGTGGCACTTCCACTTTATTGGGACCTATCGGTGTCTACTTCCTTTTGAGGGAAACAATCTGTGTATACTTCTTTTATTTGGACCAATCGGTATCTTCTTCTTTTTTATTGTGTCTAATCGATGTATACTTCATTTTTTAGCCCCAATCCGTCTTTACTCCCACTTTATTGAGAGAATTAAATGACTACTTCCCTTTTATTGCGACCAATTTATGTTTTCTTCCTTTTAATTGGGACCAAACGGTGTTTAATTCTTTTGGGGGATCAATCGGTGTATTCCTTCTTTTATTGGAACTAATAGGTGCTTAGCTTTTTTTATTAGGACCAAACATTGTATACTTAATTTTCAATGAAATGAGACTAATAGGTGTATACTGAATTTTATTGGGAAGAATCGGTGACTTCTTCCTTTATAATGGGAATACTGGTGTTTACTTCTTTTATTGTGACCTGTGTCTACTTTTCTCGCGACTAATAGGTGTCTACTTCCTTGTTATTGAGACCGATCACTGTATACTTCTTTATTATTATGTATGACCAATTAATCTCCACTTCTATTTTATTGGAACCTATCTTTATTTCTTTCGATTTTATTGGGACAAATCTCTGTTCACATCTTTTTTATTGGGACTAAGCGGTATTTACTTCCTTTTTACTTGGACGAGTCGGTGTCAACTTCAGTTTTAAAGGTACCAATTTGAGTCTACCTCATTTTATTGGTACCAATAGGTGTCTACTTCTTTTGGGGAGACCAATCGGTGTCTAATTTTTTGTTAATCATTGTTTGCTTCCTTTTGTGGGTCTATTGTGTGTCTACATTCATTTAATGCTACCAATTGGTGTCTACTACCTTTTTATTGAGAAGATTCGCTGTCGATTTCTTTTTCTTTTAGACCAATTGGTGTCTGATTCCGATTTATTAGGTAAAATCTGTGTCTACTTTCTTTTATTGATACCTAACAGTCTACTTCCTTTTTATTGAGACACTTATGTGTCCACATATTTTCTTTGGACCAATTGATCGCTACTTCCTTTTATTGGTACGAATCGAAGTTTACTTTCTTTTTATTGTGACCCATCGGTGTCTAATTCCTTTTAATTGTGACCAATTTGTGTATACTTCTTTTCTTGCGACGAATTAATGTCTACTTCCTTTTGATTTAGATAAATTGGTGTATACTTCCTTTATATTGGGACCACTCTGTGTCTACTTCTTTTTGGGGGAACTGATATGTCTTTACTTCCTTTTTATTTTGACAAATCGATGTTTTTCATTGGAGTGAGACTAATCAGTGTCTTTCTTTTTTATTGTAACCAATCACTATCTATTTCGTTTTTATTGGGATCAATCGGTGGCTACTTTATTTTATGTAACCAATCGGTATCTCCTTCCTTTTGATTATGACCATTAGTGTCTACTTCCTGTTTATTGCATCCAATCTGTTTATACTTCCTTTATATTTGGAACAATCAGTGTCCTCTTCCTTCTTTTGAGGGGTAATCTTTATCTACTTTTATTGGGACAAATCGGTATCTATTTCCTGTTTATTCGAACCATTCGGTGTCAACCTCCTTTCAATTTGGACCAACATATGTCTTTATCTTTTATTGGGACCATTTAGTCTCTTTTTCATTTTTATCGGGACTTGTATACTTCCTTTTTATTGCGACTAGTTGTTGTTTACTTCTTTGTATCAGAAATATTCGGCGTCTATTTCTTTTGGGGACCAATCTATTTCTTCATTCTTTGTCTTGTGATCAAATAGCGTTTGCTTCCTCTATTTTGGGACCCAATAGGTGTATCTTTCTTTTTATTTGCTACTAATCGATGTCTAATTACTTTTTATTCTGCCCTTTGGTGTCTACCTCCTTTTTGTGACCACTAAGTATATACTTCCTTTTATTGTGACAATTATTGTCTAATTCCTTTGGGGGACCAATCAGTCACTAATTGATTGGGAAAAATCGGTCTCTACTTCCTTCTTATTGGCTTATTGGGATCAAGCGATGTATAGTTCCTTTTTATCGGGACCAATTTGTATCTACCTACTTATAATTGGGACCAATTTGTATCTACTTACTTATAATTGGGACCAATCGGTACCTACTTCCTTTTATTGTGAACAATGTCTCTATACTTCCTTTTTATTGGGAATATAATTGGTATCTACTTCCTTTTTATTTTGACCATTCGCTGTATGCTACATTATCATTTGGATCCATCTGTGTCTTCTTGCTTTAACTCGCACCAATCTGTGTTGACTGCCTTTTATTTGGTTTCCCCAGTTCTACTTCCCTTTTAGGGGGCCCATCAGTGTCTACTCCATTTTTATTGAAACCGATCGGTGTCTCTTTCATTTTTATTGCGACCAATCGGTGTCAAATTCGTCTTTTATTGGGAGCACTCAGTGCCTACTTCCTTTTTATTGGTAACCAGAGGTATCTATTTTTCTGGGGAACAATCAGTCCACTTCTTTTTTATTGAAATCTATTGGTGTTTGAGACTTCTTTATTATATCGATTAAATGGTGACTACTTCATTTTTATTGGGACCAATCGGTGTTTACTTCTGTTTATTGCAACCAATAGGTGTACGCTTCCATTGGATTGGGACCATTCGGTGTATAGATCCTTTTTATTTTGTTCATACTGTATCTACTTCCATTAAATTGGGACAATCTTTATCTACATATTTTATATTGTGGCCGATTGGAGTATACTTCCACATTATTGTGACCAATTTATGTCCACTTCCATTTTATTGGAACCAATCTTTGTCTTCTTCGATTGTATTGGGACCAATCTGTGTCTTCTTCATTTTTATTGAGACCAAGCGGTATTTATTTCTTTTTTACTTGGACGAGTGGGTGTCAACTTCATTTTTAAGGGTACCAGTTTGTGTCTACTTCCTTTTATTAGGGCCAAAAGGTGTCTACTCCTCTTTGGAGAAACAATCGGTGTATACTTTTTTACCAATCGGTGTTTGCTTCCTTTTTGTAGGTCTATTGTGTCTACATTCATGTAATGCTTGCAATTGGTGTATAAGACCTTTTTATTGGGAAGATTTGTATCTATTTCTTTTTCCTTTAGACCAACCTGTGTCTGCTTCCTTTGTATCGGGTCTAATATGTCTCTACTTTTTTTGGTACCTATCAGTCTACTTCATTTTTATTGAGACTATTACGCATCTAGCTCTTTACTCTGGATCAATTGATCGCTACTTCCTTTTTATTGGTACCAATCGGTGCTTACTTCCTTTTTATTGTGATCCATCAGTTTCAATTTCATTTTAATTGTGTCCCATCGGTTGCAACTTCATTTTATTTGTGGCCAATTTATGTGTACTTTCTATTCTTGCGACCAATTGGTGTCTATTTTTTTTTATGTTAACAAATCAGTGCATACTCGTATTTCCTTTTTATTGGAACAAATTTGTGTATACTTACTTTTTATTGGGACCACTCGGTGTCTATCTCTTCTTTTGGGGACTGGTATGTGTCTACTTCCTTTCATTGTGACTAATCGTTGTCTGTGTCGGTGTATATATACTTCCTTTTTTGGTACTAGTCGATGCTTAATTCCTTTTTATTCTGCGCTTTGGTGCCTACCTACTTTTAGGGAAGGGATACCAATAGTTGTCTGACTTCTTTTTGGGGACCAACGAGTCCCTAATTTTTGGGACCAATCGTTCTTTACTTCTTTCTTATTGGGACCAAGCGGTGTATACTTCCTTTTCTTTGGGGCCAATCGGTGTCTACTTCCTTTATATTGGGACCTATCGTCTTCACTTACATTTTATTGGAACCATCTGTGTCTACTTGCTCTTCGGCCCGCAAGGGGCACGGCGATGTGTTTTACTGGCCGCCGTGCTGACAGGACCCAGCGCCCCGTTCGGCCCCAGCTTAACCTGCCTCTTCTTCCGCTAACCCCTATCTCGTCTTCTGTATCAATTTTCTTTCGCCTTGCATCCTCCTTCCATCCACCCTTTTTACTCAGTCATTTTCTCTACCCTTTCATCGGCCCCTTTTTCTACTGCCCATGGGCCTCTTCGCTCATGACCAGGCGACTTAAAGGCCCTGCACATGACTTATCCTTATGACCCGATGTTAGGCGTGGTGACCCTAATTACTCTGATACCAGTCACCGAGCCTGATCCGTCATGCCCACCACGCCACGTGTAAGATTTGGTCTGGATTTTGCAAAGAAGGCGTATCCCACCTCGCCTGGTGATAGCGGCCGGGGCCAATCAAAAGCGCTCACTGGTGCCGTTCCCTTGTTGGGTTCAATGTTGCTCGTTACGGGCAAGGATGCCAAATCCTTTTATTTACGGCCATGAATTCTTTAAAAGATCCTATATATATACACATTGTAACAAAGAAGAATATAATGAAAGTTCGTCAAACTACAAAAGAACAAATAATCTAAACATTTCTTCGATCCAGAATGCTGGTAACGCGACGTAACGCTGAGAACAACCGTACTGTGCCATAAACCTCCACGAATGCCTGCAGTCCTTGATAAGGGGAGCTTAACCGGAATTCAATCTAAACCACAGTCGAAACGAAGCAGTCGTCAAAGCTAAAAATAGAAAGTATATCCAAAAAACTACTCTCGCTCACCTCACTAGGCAACCACAACCTATAGTTGACAGACAAAACAGAGTATAATACTCAGACAGGCACAGTACTGCTCTACAAATTAATGCCAGGACCAAAAAGCACAGAATTTATTTGTAAACGAATAAAGAAAGTATCCGAAGACGATGGTCATCAGATTGAATCTGTGTCGATCTTTGGAAAAAAGACCACATTCAAACAAACACTCCTCGAGGTCATAAAAATCCTTTTCAAACAACAGACGATACCTCGCACGATCCCCCAGTTACAAGCTTCACCTAGCGATCTCTTCTGGCACACCCATGATGAGCTGCGTGGTAGCGATCACTAGCTTATCATCATTGAGGCCCTACCACAAACCACCATCCCTATCCCTAATCAACATTGGCGCTACAATCATGCCAACTGGGCAGCATTCACCAGAGGCAGTTACAATTCTAGCCAATCTCTATCAGCAACAATTACCCATCTCCTTAAAAACCTTCTCAAATAGGTTGAAATCGATCGCCCTCAAGTATATTCCACGCACCTTAATAAATAATAACTGCTTCTCCATTCTATTACAAGAGAGCAAAAGGTGAACAAATCAGGGCACACAAAATTTTCGTGCTACAAAATCCCACAATGATTATATATAATTTACAATAAAAAAAATAGTAGCCATGGTTAAATTTTAATAAATTTTCTGAACTTCGCCAATTATAATAATTTTAAAAGGAACTCTTAACTAAATTTCCCCCCTTTCAAAATATCACGTTAATAAAATATAGTTATAGAAGAAGATATATAAAAATAAATTTTAGGAACTTCACCATTTGTAATTCTTTCGGTTTTAAAAAATTCCCAAATTTTCGATACTTATATTTATTTCTGAACTTTAAGATTTTGATTTTTTATATTATAAAAGAATGATTAGAAATAACTTTGATAAAAAACAAGTCATAACCAAACTAAGATGAAATTATTATTCGAATACTCCAAAAAATCCCCTTCTTAAATTATAGAGTTAGTGATGATGATGATGAGAAGAGAATGTGCACAATAGCTAAGTGAATATTTTAAAAAGCCCGCCGGGAATCCTATAAAAAATACATAGCGAACATAACCTCGAAAATCCCCAAATGCAAAGTGTGGCATCAAGTGAGAAAGATGACAGAAAACCGCAACACAATACTTCGTCCGATCCTAAAAATCAACAATGAAACTATCAGCATAACAGAAGATGTTGCCACTGCCATCGGGAACCATATAAGTGCTACCTCGAATGGCTCTTCGATCCCAACCTTCTTAACAACGAAAACAGAAGCAGAAAGCTTGGAAATAGATTTTAAAACGGAAACCTCTCCACTACAATACCCCATTCTAATTAGCTGAACTCGAAGCATCACTGTCTAACTGCTTAAACACCGCTCCTGGAGATGACCAAATCACTTATCCTTTTTTCGCCATGCAAATCCAGAATGCCTAAAGTACATCCTTGACCAATTCAACCATCTCTGGTTCACTAGTTCATTTCCTGATAAATAGCGCTCAGCAATAATACTATCATTCTTAAAACCAAAGAAAGATCCAGCCCTCCCGACCAATTACAAAGCAATCGCACTCACATCTTGTCTGTTCAATTTGTTTGAAAGGATGGAAATGATAGGATAAAATGGCAACTCGAGTCGCGGAACATGCTCTTAACAAACCAATATGGCTATTGTAAGAATAGTTTAACCCTAGACCCACTCACGCACTTCTAACATGACATAGCCCAATCATTCGCAGAAGGAAGTTTCCTTATGGCAATCTTCCTCAATCTATCTAAAGCATAGGATACAGTTTGGCAAAGACTCATTCTCCACCAATTACACCAGATGGGATTCCGAGTACCACTGCCAATCTTCATCCAAAGTTTCCTCCTTAACAGACGCTTCTCGGTGGACCTTCTGGAAACTTGCTCCCTTACCCTGCAACAACATCAGGGCGTACTTCAGCTAGCGTCATTAGTACGACCTTTTCATATTACCGATAAACAGGCTGGCTCTCCATGTCCCCCCCACCACTCAAATGCTCCCTCTATGTGGATGACTTCTCTATCTGGCATAGAAGAACGCAGCGCCAAGAAGTCGCCCATCAATTGCAGACAGCCATCACTGCAATAGTAAATAACACCATCTGGAATGGCTTCACCATCTCAGAAGAAAAAACAATACATGTCACATCCACAAAGAGACGACAAATCCCAATAATTTCACCATCCATATCAGAGACACTCATACAAACGTCCAACAAAGTTAAATTCCTTGGTCTCACATTTGACCAGAGAATAACGTAGAAACATCATGGCGATTTGCGCAGGTGATCGATCACGGCTCTCAACCTGTTAAACAAAATATCTCACCAGCACTGGGGCACTGACCAAAGATCTATTTTCCACATACACCAAATGCTTCTGCTCACCAAATTACGCTATGGGAGCAATCTTTATGCAGCAGCAGCAACCAGCACGTTGAAAAGACTGGACCTTCTCCACCATCATGGTTTAAGAGCTACTACCGGAGCCTTTAAAAGCTCTCTAGTCATCTCGTTATGTTCTGAAACAAGTTTACCACCTTTACTATTCCACAGGTGAGTATGTTTTACATTATTACATACGCTATCATCGAAAAAACACCAAACATCTTAGAACGATCTAAAATACAGAAGCTAATAGGCCTCACACATAGTGCCCCTACACGAGACGCATCGGCAAGATACTAGAGAAACTGCAATTCCCATAGATGAACATCCTCTCAGAAACCTAAGCCGCAACTCATCCCTGGAAAAAACAACTTAAATGTATGTCTACCAAAAAATATACACTCCAAATCCTCAATTCTTGCCTCAGCAACGGCACAGAGTTTCAGAGACCATCCCATACAGCACCCAGACGGCTCAAAATCAGAAAGAGTAGGCTGTGCAGCTATGCTTCAGAGTAAAATAAGCCTAGCACGACTACCCCCACCATCATCGGTCATTTCAGCCGAACTAACTGCAATCTACATACTCATTAAGGCCATAACCCAAAATAACCCCGGTAACTACGCAATATACACAGACTCTGCAAGTGCGCTCCTTCTCATTCACGGCCAAAAGAAGAGACACCCTATAATGTATGCCATCATGAATGAGACGAGAGACACCCCTCATAACATCCAAATCTGCTGGTGCCCCGGTCATGTGCGAATCAGGAGAAACGAGGAGGCAGACAGAGCGGTCAAAGAAGCAGCTCCAATATTCATGGGAATCCTAAGAAAACCCAACACAAAGACTATATAAACCTAGGAAATACAGCACATACACACGATGTGGAAATCCACCAGACGGAGAAATGCCACCCCCATCTGAAAAATATAAAGGAAGAACCCCTTAAATGGTCGTCATCATTCCCCTAAAAAAGAAAGATGAGGTGGTAATAGCGAGATTACGTCTTAGACATACGAATATAACCCATAGTTTCCGGTTCTCAAACTCCTAAACCCCTTACTGTATCAGTACAACACATAATTAACAATACAACATATGTTAATAAATTACCATCTTCATAATCGCCATCGAAACAGATTTCTCAAATCCAACCCAACGTTAAATACAATAAGACAACATAATCAAAATTTTAAAAAAAACCTTGTAAAATATCTGGAGACTGTAAATTTATATATTAGAATTTAAAGGAACAATATTTTTAAAAAGCACGAATAGACACATAAAAGGGTGTGAGTGAACTCAAAGCTATTAAAAAAAAATACTTCTATTTTATTGGAGCCAATCGGTGGTGGCTTCCTTTAAGGGGACTAATCGTTGCCTGTTTTTTCTCTTGTGACCAACCCGTATCTACTTCCTTTTTATTAAAACTATTCGGTGTCTATTTTCTTATAGGGAGACCAATCGGTGTCTACTTCCTTTTTATTTGGACCAATCGTTGTTTACTTCCTTTTCATTGTGACTAATCGGTCTCTACTCTCTTTTATTGAGACCAATCGGTATGAAATTTCTTTTGGGGGATCAATCGTTGTTTACTTTCTTTTATTGGTACCAAAGTATATACTTCCTTTTTTTAGAATACTCAGTGTATCCTTTATTTTATTAGGACCATTCGTTGTCTATTTCGTTTAAAATGAGACTAATCGCTGTCTACTTTATTTTATTGGTACCAATACGTGTTTACTTCCTTTTTATTTCGACAAATCGTTGTCTACTTCGTTTTCCCAGGGACAAATTGGTCTCTACTTCTTTTTTATTGAGACTAGTCGGTGTCTACCTATTTTCTTAGGACTAATTGGTCTCTACTTCCTTTTATTTAGGACTTATTATAATAGACTTCTTTTTATTGGGATCAATCGGTTTCTACTCTATTTTATTGAGACCGATCGGTCTCTACTTTCTTTTATTTTGATCAGTGGGTGTCTACTTCCTTTTTATCTGAACTAATTAATGTCAACTTCCTTTTTATTGGTACCAATCGGTCTCTACTTCCTTTTTATTTGACTTTTCGGTGTATGCTTCCTTTTTCTTGCTACCAATCGGTATCCTATTCATTTTTATTGGGACTAATCGGTGTCTACTTCACTCTTTTTGTACCAATCGGTTTCTACTTCACTCTGTTGGTACCCATCGGTGTCTATTTCATTTTATTGAGAGTAATCGGTATCTACTTCCTTTTACTTGTGACCAATCGGTATCTACTTCCTTTTTATTGTGACTAGCCAAGCTTTATTTTTATTCGGACAAATATGTCTACTTCCTTTTCATTTGGACCGATCGGTGTATACTTCGTTTTTATATGGACCAATCGATCTACTTCCTTTTATTGAGAACAATCGGTGTTTCCTTCCTTTTTATTTGCCCCAATCGGTGTCGACCTTCTTTTTAAGGGGACTTAATTCTTTTATTCCTTTTTAGTATGATCAATCGGTGTCTCCTTCCCTTTTATTGTGAATGTGTGTCTATTTTTTTTATTGTTGCAAATCGATGTCTGCTTCCTTTTTATTGGGAACAAACGGTGTATGCTTCTCTTTTCATTGGGACCAATCAGTGTACTTTCCTTTATTGGTACCCATCCGCTACATCCTTTTTATTGAGACTACTCACTGTTTACTTTCTTATATTGGGACTATTCGGTGACAACTTCCTTTTTATTTGGACCATTCTGGGTCTACATCTTTTGGGGGGACAATCGGTGTCTAGTTCCTTTTAATTGGGACTAATCGCTGTCTACTTTCTTTTATTGGCACCAATCGATATCTAATTTCTTCTATTGAAACCATTCAGTGTATAATTCCTTTTGATTGAGACTACTTGGCGTCTACTTCCTTTTTTGGGACCCATTGCTATCTACTTTCTTTTTATTCCTTGTATAAAAAGTTAAAAAATTCACGTTGAATATTTTAATTTCGACAGACCAGCTTCTATTGAAGATGAAATCCCATGCATGGGTGATTTTTACATATGGTGAGAGATTTACTCCACCATATGAGACGTCCAAAGTCAAGGGCTCTTAATTTTAGGATCTCATTCTGATCTTGTACCAGGAGATACACTACAGTCCAAAAAGAACAGAACGACTGTATTTTTATTACAACATCTTCCATAGCTTTTGCAAGAAAAGATCCGAGGTTTCCAAAATTGGTGTACAATAACATACGGCTATAAACTATATATGCAAATTTGGCTCAATAAAAACGAAAGTTATCAGCAGACAAGAGATGTACTCGAGAAAATTGATTCGAACGCTTATTTTTCCTATAGAAACAACCGACATTGTTTGCAGCGTAACTAAATTCTGTTTAATCGCGTCTAGGTTAGGTCATCTTGACAGATGGTGTCAATTATTCCTAAGAGCTCAGCACCTCAAAATAGAAAATTCATTCCTTCATTCACTTGCCAGCTGCCGTCCAGGTAACACGCCTAAGAAACCTGCTATCCCTCTCCCTGTCCACCAGCTGATCGTAATGCTGCGCCACCAAGATGGTCTTTCAATTGGAGCCATTGCAGAGACTATCTAGAGGTCCAATTTGTAGTCCATTATATTCTGTCAACCTATGACAAAACAGGTTTATGTAATTTTGGTAAATCAATCATCATGCCAAGGAAGATCTAAACAAGGCAAGACCGAGCCACAACAGAGATTGGGAAGACGGACCGTTTCAAGACGGCTGCAGGAGTTTTTTTAATAACTAGTTAGCAAGATTTGTGGCCACCGCCACCAGACTAACCAGTAACTAATCTGTGCGGCTAAAGTTTAAAGTGGGGAAAGCAAATAACCTTTCACGTTCTCTTAAACTCCATGACTAAAAGATACTCCAAGTACAGACCTCCCCGACAAGGATATCTAAGAAGTACAATTTGGTACTTTTAATTAGGTGCTCTCAGGGTAAGTACTATCTTGTTCTGGAGTCTTCGCGCCATCCTATTTCTCTTCTCTCGTTTTTTTCCTCGGTCAAGGGGGAAAGATGGCATTAAAGCTTTCATTCAAAAAACTAGCGCGTATATCTAACACTTCTGGATGGTTTTGCTCTCCTCCCACGCGGCTACCAGTACTCCACATAGTTTCCACTTCTTTAGGACTAATCCAGCTTGTGTATAGTACCTTACACACTTTTACTTCCCCCTAGTCACTAATTTCTTTATGAACTAATTTTCATTGTTTTTCACTTATTTTTACTTTACTAATGCACCAGGCGTAAGTGAATGTGCTAATTATTTCTACCGGTTAACCCCTGATTTTGTGTTTTCACCCCCAACAAACATCGAATCCCTTAATATTCTTGTTTACCTTTGATGCCCCTAAATCAATCCGCTATCATATTTTTTTTATCTCTGTACAATAAATTTTTGATGAGGAAATTCTCTCCTTTCCTATGGCTTGGGAAATTTATGCTTCCCTCGGATGCACTCAACAATTTCATTGGCGACAAATCGCACTGTTTTGAGCTTCGGTCATTGGCGTCCCTTAAAAGGGATCTAATCTCATTTGCGCGCGTTTCTTCCGGTTCGAAGTCTCCTTCGGGGATTTCCTCAAAATGGGGCGCGATTGAGGAAAGGAGAGAGCACGGCTGGAAATTGCTCTCGATGGTTTCGGATATTTTGAGAGAACAGTCACCAGTAGATTTTCGGGAGGGAGATTTGGGATTGAGGCAGGGGGATGCGTCTCTTTGATACGAATCTTGCAGTTTGTAATTTTCCCAACCTTGCAAATTGAGAGTACCATTTAGTGGCATATGGGGGGAGAGGACATACGAATCACTCGGACGGTGATTGCTGTGAATTTCGTTCATTTTGTTGATTTTAATTCTTCTTCTCCGCCGCCGATAATTTCCACCTTCGAACATATTGACGTGATTAGTGTCCAAGGCCCAGTAACTGCCCTTCCCTGGCTCGCACTTGTCTCTTGGGATCTGAAAAGGCAAAGAGTCGAAACAAAGTAAATAATAAAAATTATTATACCTAATTAACTTATTAAGACATCTTACATGAGTAAAATAGCCCCCACAAAGGTGCGGAGGGGGACTTTAACCGTCCCTCGTCCCCCTTGAGATAATAAACTGCCTTTCATCATTTTCGAGGTGGCTGTGATTGATCACGTGGGGCTGAATGGGCGAGGGAGTCGCGGAGCCCCTTGGCCTGAAATGTTGAACGGAGGGGGGCGGGGAAAGCTCCTACTCAAAATGTGGACGTTCCTCAACCTATATAAACGGTACTGTATATTTATTATACTTTATATTGTGTGTAATACTCTACAGGGTAACAGTTTAGTGTTTTGCAACCCCGAGTACAGATCCATGAAACCCCCTGCCCCTCTCTGAAAATACCCTCGGATAATTATAATTGATGTATTAAGAGAAAATTCAATTCAATTAATTTCACAGGAGGCGAGAATGAGGAGTCGAAAGAGCGGTTAGGAAAATCATGTATGTACAGTTGCCCAAATTAGTCTTTCAAAATGCTTCGAACATAAGTAAATTAACTATGATATAATTATTTACATATGTTTTATAATCATCAAATAATTTGGATGAGAGCTGCTAGGCTTTGATGCGTTGTGTTGCTAAGTTATAATATTTTTCATAACAAAGGTTGGACAATTAATTTGGGGGATAAAAATAAAAAAATAGCTAAATTTTAATGCGAATATTTTTTTTATATATAAAGATGACTAAAAAAACAAATAAATATATAGTTATTTACGTTTGAAAAAGGAAAGAAAATCAGTAAATTTGGCAACCTTGATTTGAAACAAAACCGTTTCTAAATGTTTCGAGAGTAATGCTTAAAATACCGCAATAACGTTAAAAAATTCACTAAATTTTATTATTTATTGGTAAATGTCATACCAAGTTTATTTATAACTAAATATAACCCCAAACTCCATCTCTCACCAAATAATAATATATCAAATTGTCACTCTCTGAACGAAATTCAGCGTAGTAAAGTGTGACATGATTAATTGGAGTAACTGCACGTAAAGTGGTGGTGACGGTAGCTATGTAAGCTCTTATTAAACATAATTTGTATAGACCGAAACATAAACTTTCATATGTATATACATGTATCCTACGATATATACACCAGTGCAGAGAAACGAGGAAATACGATTATATACATATACGAGTATGTAGGTACGTACGTATATGTCCGCCCATATCCACTTATATCTATGTACCAAGCATATGTAGTTGTAGGGTAGATATTTAAGTTCTACCACGATACAACACCAGAATGGAACTTTGGCTGCGACAGAAACTGATAACTTTCTCCCCTTTTAACGCTTCTGTCACTCTCTTTACAGCATACACCAATGATCGCAAATGCCACCCACACCCGCATTTCATTCTCTCTCTAACTAAACAAAACTCGAACGATGCTCGGAGGCAATCACTACATCGCATTAAGATTCAAACAAAAGCACAACTCACTGTTTTCTCGTTTAAATAATCCATCCACGTTTGCCAGGGCACTTTATCTCGCACAACTCCAACAAATCACTACTTACACTCGGAAGAGAAAGTAGTGCCATAAAACAAGATCCGTGGCATCATCTTCCAGATATGCGCAGGAATCCAAGGCTACCACCCACAATTTAGAGCCCTATCATACACCAAACTTATACACACACACATAACATCAAACCATCCAATCTGTGGGTACAAAATCCTTTCCTAAGTGTCATTCCATCAGACCTCTACCCAGAAGAATCACCCCTGTCACAACATGCACGAGTTGGCCTGGCGATGCTGCGCTCCGGTCATCATCCAAAGCTAAACACTGCACCTGCCATACCAACCCAAACATCTACTACCCCTCCTCTCCTGCCACAAGACACCATCCAACACCTATTCACATGTCCAAAACAAGCAGAGCTGAGAAGTAACCTAAAGATGTAGCGGGGAGGGGGGGAGGGCTGGATTTTAGAACAAACCCTGTCAGGTTGGAGGACTCGGGCGAAACGCTAAAAGGGAGCGTTAAATCAATTCAACAATTGTCTAAATCACCAACATCAACACCGCCACCCAAACATTTATCGACAGGTCCCCCATCCTCCGACTCCTCCGAATTTGACAATTTTGCCGTGGAGATTTAATTCCTCCTGAGAAAAAGATATTCCGGAAATATTCTAACCAAAACCTATTTAAAAAACAACTGTGCAAATAATTCTATTTAATAACAACTGTGAAAATACAATACTAAATAACAACTGCAAATATTACTATTAAATAACAAGAGTGCAAATAGTACTATTAAATAACAACTGTGTAAATACTACTATTAAATAACAACTGGGCAAATACTACTATTACAACTTCAACAAAACTAATTAGAACTCAAATAGTCTGCGATGTTAACCTCAGTCCTGCGAGGTTAATTTAATGGCGTTGTCGCCAATAAGTGAGGTTGGAAGTGCCATGTTTATTCAAGGTGGCTCAATGTCTATATCGCTACATCAAGTTTTTCAATGCACTCGCGCAAGTGGAAGTGAAGATGATTAGAAATTTTGTGTATGAAAATCCCATAATTGGAGGAGAGGTGAAGAAGTGAAGTTGAGATTCAGTAATATCCTACCTTGACAAAACACTCGTTCAGACTAAGGTTATGTCGAATGCTATTCTGCCACCCTTGGCGATTGTACCTGAAAAATAAATTTTCGCATTTTATTATTATTTTTTATTCTTACTATAGTTTTAAATTTAAATTGAAAGTTCTTGTGGCTTCAAGAAAACTTGAATTACCTAGCGGACGGTCGTTGTTAAAGACGGTCTCTGAGGGTTCCTCAAAAGACCGCAGCTCTCAAATGAGCAACCAGAAAGGGAGGCCAACCAGTACTTTGTCTTATTACTCGACACGACGGGCATGGTCTGAAAATCTGTCATTTGACATACCCAGAGGCGAGGTACCAGACTTCCAGTTGGCCTGATAGCCAACGAGGCAGTGCAGCCATATGCACCAAAAGACGGTGACCCTAGGGAGAGGGGGGTCAGGGATGCTGTTACTCAGACGCAAACCCCTCATCCCATTAATCTGGAACCTACCAACATCATGGCCCCCTCTACCCCGGTCTCGTGTAACTGGCGAGCGTTATTTATAGAGGTTTCAAATGCTCTCTTCTGACTCACGATGAGGTCGCTGGTCGGGTCCTTAATAAAGGGTGGAGCGAAAGTAACGTTACCATTTAAAAATTCACAAAATAAAAACTACGAAAGACAAAAACGCGGGTTAAATTACGAATGAAAGAGGAAGTTCTGGAGTTTTATTAAAAAAAATATAATATCTCAGAAATTTTAGCATCGAAATATGATATCGTTCAAATGTTTATCATTAATGTTGAGACACAATCTTACCCTTTCTGCGACATTATTCATCACTTTGCTCAAAACAGCTGTGGTTATTCTTCGAACTTCTTGGAGGATATTGTCTTTTAAAGCTTGACGATTATGGGACATAATTATTTAGATCTTTTCTTTGAGATATCTCCAAAGAAAAAAAAAATCTGGAGCTGTTAAATCATGAGAGCGCTGTGGTCAAGAAACTTCTTCATATCATGAAATCAATCGACCATGAAAGGCAGTACTAGTAGTGCCATTGTCTTTCTTACCTTGTGTGCTGTGGCCTCATCTTGTCGTTGGAACCACATATCCTGCATATCTTTCAGTTGTAGTAATAAATATTCTTGGATCATTTTTCTGTAGTTGCCTCTTGTAAGTGCCAGAGTTGTGCCATCAGCATCCTCCAAAGACTAGGGGTCAATTATTCTTGAATTTGTTACGCCTCACAAGACTAACTTTCTGCGCATGAAGTGGAAGTATGGAGGTTATAAGCCGTTTCGCCGGATTGTGAGTGGGTTTGGTTACCATGGGCGATTTCTCACCAGGTTTTGGTACCACTCCTGGGTAGCCCGATAGATTTCTTGGTTTGCCTTGGTGGCTACCAGTTTGATTCCTCTAGGAATGCTTTGTACGTGAAGCACTGATTCCTAAGGGTAGAGCGTTCTCTCTTTCTTGATTATAGGCTGGGTAAAGGTGATCAGGGATTTCCTCAAAAGGAAAGAAATATTGGCCCTGGATTCAGTATTCTTTATTCGGCGGGAACTTGGAAAGTCTTCAGATGTTCTCTTCATGGAATTGCATCGTCATACTGAGGACATTTAAAGAGAGGTATATAGTAGTAAAAGAAAATAGTGGGGAAATTTGGGGAAAAAAATAAGAAAGTGAAAATGAAAGTAGAATGAAAGAACAGGTCGCTGGTGAAAGGGTATCTTTGGCTTTCTTTGCTTTTTTTGTTGTTTTTTTGTTTTTGAGTATATATGCATTTTTTAATTTTTTTTAGGTTTATTGTGCAATAGAGTACATTTATACATAATCATAATACAAATAATAATAAAATAAAAACAAAACAAACAAACAACATAAAAAACGACAAAAAAGACAAATACAGTAATAATATGATACAATAATATAAATACATGTATAAATGCACACATTACACAAAGCGGGCAGCCCGTCAGTGTTGGCGTGCAGTAAGACGTGGTGGAGGGTCCCACGCGTTTCTTGTCTGCTGCAAGTGGGTGGCGTCGGTCTTCATCACCTGTCGCCCGGCTGGGCGCGAGCGGCGATCAGCGCGGAGGGGGTGCTGTTCTCAGCACCTCCAGCAGCTCGTTTGTTGGGGTGTGGCGGACCACCTGGGCGGCTCTTGGCTCTCGTGCCCTCAGAAGGGCGCCTCTTACAGGGGCAGGGGCTGGCGCTCGCTCTGGCCGGAGGCGGGCGGTGGCTGGGCAGGAGAGGAGGTAGTGCACCAGTGGGCGCCGGGAGCGGCCGCCGCAGTGTTCGCACCTTCCTGCCAGAAAGTCGGCGTGCAGCTCTTCCCGCGTGGAGTAGCCCAGCCTCACACGCTGTAGCAGCACGCCGTTCGCTCTGGGCTGCTGGAAGGATGGGTTCAGTGGGCGATAGGCTGTGGCTGCAGCATACCACGCCGCTTGCCTCTTGAATGCTTCCCATTCTTGGTGCTGCTGGTGGGCGTTGTGGGCGGCCCTGCGTTTAACCTGCACCTTGAGCTGCTGCAGGCTGGGGCACACGGTCCAGGTGATGATGGGGCCGTGGGCGGCTCGCTTGGCAGCCTCGTCGGCAGCATCGTTGCCGCGCACGGCAACGTGGCTGGGAATCCAGTGGAGCCGGACACGCCTGCCCTGAGCTGCCAGGTCCTGCAGGGTGCACAGGATTGTGGTGGTGAGGTGGATGTTGTCCCGGGTGTATGCGTGGGCGTGGGCGTGCTGCAGCGCCTGTAGTCCCGACCGAGAGTCAGTGTGTATCACCACAGTGGCCTCCCGGCGGAGCAGAGCGTGCTGGAGGGCGTGCAGGATTGCTACCAGCTCCGCCCGGAGGGTGGAGCAGTGGTCTGATGTCCTCCACGCTTGCGTCAAGCCGCTCGTGACGAAGGCGGCGCCGGACCTCCCGCTGTCTGGGTCGACGGAGCCGTCGGTGAAGTACACTGCGCTGCCTGGCTCCGTGACCTCAGACATGGCCATGAGGGCGTGCTGGCGCAGCTCGTCGGTGAGGCAGTTCGCTTTGCTGTCGGGCAACTGTGTGGCGGTGAAGTGTGCGGCGGGGGGGTCCCATGGTGGTGGTGGAACGTAGGCGGGGTGGGGGGGTGTCGGGGTCGCGCCACAGCCAGTTCCCTGCCCGGTTGAGGGAGTTGGTTGCTAGGCTGACGTTTACGAGCCACCTGTTGTTACGCAGGCACTCGATGTCATGCAGAGTGAGGCCAACCTGGTGCCCCTCACCGCCAGGGTGGATTGCATTGTGGCCTGTCGGGTGGCCAGAGTGCTCCAGCGCGACGTTGAAGGTGTTGCGCATTCGGAGTCTCCTCTGCGCAACACCTTCAACGTCGCGCTGGAGCACTCTGGCCACCCGACAGGCCACAATGCAATCCACCCTGGCGGTGCTGGGCACCAGGTTGGCCTCACTCTGCATGACACAGGCAGTGCACCACCTGGGTGCCCCTAACATGGTCCTCATGGCGGTGTTTTGTATCACCTCCAGGCGCTGTTGCTGCTGCCGGGGCAGCGCTACAAGGACCGGTGCACTGTAGTCCACTAGGGAGCGCACTGCCTGGAGGTAGTAGAGGCGGAGGACGGGGAAGGTGGCACCAGCGCTCGGCCGCGTCATGGCCTTCATCACATTGAGCCGGGCCTGCGTCCGCTCCCTCAGGTGCGTGACATGCTGCGTGAAGGACAGCCGTCTGTCCACCCACACTCCGAGGTACTGGTAGGAGTCGGTCCAGTCCACGCCGACTCCTTGGACGCGAAGCTGCTGGCCAGCAGGTGTGCAAGTCTTGATGGCTATGGCCCGGGACTTCTCTGCCGAGATCTTGAGCCCCAGCTCTTCGCACTTGGCAGTGATGAGGTGCAACGCTTCTTGGGCCCGCGCAAGCTTGTCGCCGCGCCCGGTGACGACGAGCGCCAGGTCGTCGGCGTAGCTAAGGAGGATGGTTCCTTGACGATAGGGGAGGGCGACCAGCTGTTCCATCAGCACGTTGAAAAGGAATGGGCTGAGGATGCCGCCCTGGGGTGTCCCGTTCTCGAAGGTAAGGTAGGAAGACTTGTGACCCTGGAACTTCACGCGGGCTCGGCGCTGGTGAAGGTAGTCCTGGAGCCAGCCCAGCAGTTTCCCTCGGATGCCCTTCCTCACAAGGGCGGCCAGTATGGCGCGGGGGCTAGCCAGCTCGAAAGCCTTCTCGAGGTCAAGGAAGACTACGATGGTGGGCTGGTTGTTGGCGTGAGCCAGGAGGGTGATGAGGCAGTCCGCCGTGCTCACCCCCCTGGTGTAGCCGAACACGTAGTGATGAAGGCTTCCCACGCTCCACTGTAGGCGAGTCAGCACCATCTTCTCCGCCGTTTTTCCGGTGCAGCTCAGGAGGGAGATTGGCCTGAAGGTGGTGTGATCCTTCGGCTTGGGGATGGGCTGGATGTCGGCGTCCTTCCAGGAGGGCGGCAGACGGCCCGCCAACCACGACGCGTTCAGAAGGGCTAACAGCGCGGCGTCCCCGGCGGGCCCAGCGTGCGCCAGCATAGAGTACCGCACTCCGTCGGCTCCCGCCGCTGTGTCACGTCGACGTTTCGCCCTGGCCAGCTCCTCAAGCGTGAAAGGCTGGTCCGTCGCGTGCGGCTGGCCCCGCGCCTCCTTGACCTCTTCGTCGCGCTGTGGGCGCAGCTGCTGCTGGAGGTAGCTGGTGTGGGGAGGAAGCTGCTCGCTAGAACCCCTCGCTGTAAAGCAGTTCGCCAGCCGATCTGCCTCTTGCTGTGGGCGTGGGTGGGCAGCTGGGCGGGTCGGGGCGGCGCCTGAGGCTTTCCTGAAGCTCCCCCACAGCTGGCCGAGGAAGGTGTGTTGGCTGAAAGAGCCGCACCACTCCAGCCACTTTGCCTCCCTGGCGCTCAGGGACACCTGTCGCGCGCGGGCTACCACGTCCCGCAGGAGCTGCAGGTTGATGGTTCGCACACACGGTGGTATTTAACATATTGCAAATGGAATTCACTTTTATATATTGGATATGATTTCAAATTATATTAAATTTATACACTCTACTTACATTACTTTATTTTATACTGTTTTACATTATTATTGAATCTTATAATTGTTGTATTATTATGCATAATCAAATAAATGCGATTTAATAAGCTTCCTTTAATATCTCTTCGATAAGAGTGGGCTGAATTTAGAGCTTTTGGATCAATTTAAGATTAGGCATCTAAAGTCACTCTTTTGACTCTTTGTTAACGACTCACGAGGTCACTTGTAAGGGAAAAGAAAAATATTGCAAATTACTAAGGAAAGTTTTATTGGATAGAAAAATATTTAAGGATCATTTAAATATCATATTGTTTAGTTATATGATTACATTAGCTTTGAAATGGGTTAGGTTACGTAAAGGTAAAATTGTTGTTTGAAACACTGATCCTGCTATGACGGTGTCTGGATTGAACTAAAGTTAAGATAAATTACGATAAACGAAAAGAACTTCTAAAATAAAGTAAACTAAATTTAAGTTAAGGTACGATCTACTAAGAGACCTTTCAAATATTTACAATTCAAGAATAAGCACCTGCGTTTCGTTCAATTTAAGATTAGGTACCTCAGGTGCCTTGGATAATATGAACCGCCATTTGGCTCCGGACCGTTAGTTGCGGAACAAGTTGTTCAAAAAGTTGCGGATCTAGGGTTGCGAACCTCTCAAAATTCAGGTCTGCTACCGCTAATTTAATGGGTTTTAAGATGAAGACGACTGTATCTGCAGGCAAAGCAGCTATAAGAAATTGAAGTGGCTAATCTTAGTAATCTATAACATAAATTGTATTGATTAGTTGTACATAAATGAAAAGAAACGTGTATATGTTCCTACGTAACGGTGAATAATTCTTGAGCTCAAAGTCAACTAGGACGTCATTGTTACGTGACTTAGGTATGTCATCGATACCGTGACGCAATGGGCACTTGGCAGTCTGACAGACAACAGTGGAATGCAGACTTGCCAGAATGTGCGAAAAGTCGCCTGGGCGACTTCTCAACAGAATTGGTGACTAATTTTCTATATGGGCTATATGCTACTTTGGGCTATTTCTGATATTTTATAGGCTACCTTAGCCGACTTATGGGTAAATAAATAATTTTTATCTATTGTAAATCCTATTATTTATTGTATCAGTAAATTTTAAATAAAATTTAAAATTATAACATGAATTCAATGGAGTTTGGCGAAATATATTTAAACTTGTGAGTGTTGTGGCTAAAATGCTTTAAACGCCCTGGCAACCCTACCCGGGATTGCCAAGTGCAAACTTGCCACTCAGTGTGTAGGCCTGCAGGCAGCAGTTCCATCTTTTGTCGTTTGCCATTTTTTGAGTCCAGGTGTGACTTCTTACATAGTGTTTAATTTTAATTAATTATCGATAATTAATCTTTTCAAGTACGAGTAAGTGACCAAAGCAGCAACTTAAAGGGTTTCAGACAACTTGGTTGTAAGATTCAAAATTTCCTAAGTGGATTAACGAGATAAAAGAGGATAATACTAAGGCTTTGTGTAATGTGCACATGCAAAAGATTTAAGCAAACATGCTTCATCTTCCAAACATGTAAAATATAGTATATTAATAGAGTGTCATTCAAAAACGAATCTGAAAGAACTTTTGTCAGATAAAAAAAAATAGACCAATTCGAATTAAAGTTAACAGCTTTTACAGCTTGCCATACAAGTGTATCAAGTGTTGATCATTTAGTTGAGTTTATTAAACATGAAATGCCCTCATCATCAAAAGCACTTGACTTTAAGTTGCACAGATCTTATTAAGAATGTCGTAGCCCAAGATATATTTAAAGACCAGGTTGATGAAATAAGCAATAGTAGGTTTTCCCTATCATAGACGAATCTGCAGATATTGCTTGCGCAAAGCATTTATATCTTCGTATTAGATATTATAGTGAAAGATAAAGTAAAATTGTGACCGATTTTCTTGGGTTAGTAACTGTAGGGAAATCGATATCCCACCCTCAAAGCTGATGCCCTGCTCGGTAACCTCAACGTCCTGGCTAGCATTTTTGGCGGCGTAACCCTATTACTTAACGCCCCCCCCCCCTCCCTCTCTCTCTCTCCTCTCGCCTCGAGGATCACCAGAAAAGCCTTCGCTCAACCACATAATGCACTAATCATCACATTTCAGGTCCTGCCCGTCTAACATTGGTTAAACCAGCAACATTTCCCCTACGAGTTGGTATTTAATTTCCCCTACCTCCAGTGGGGTGGCGAAGTATATATGCTAATCGGCAGAAGAACGAGGAAGATTGAGTTTGCGATCGAGACAACGAAGTCCGGCTCAGTGCCCGGAAACCCTACGAAAGAAACTTATGCTGAGCCAGTTGCTGGTGGTCACACCGAAAATTTAAGTTAGCTTGTATTGAGAAACAAGTTCAACTAGTTTTCGTCAGAAAACCGCCCCTATCCTGGTGTACAACAAAACCCAGAGGTAGTCCTCGCCATTGAGGAATACCCCAAAGTGAACTCCCTCAAGTACTCCCCTTCGTCAAAGGATTCACTCGTTTGCTCATCGCTCGTCAGTGCGAATTATTCCCAAATTAACCCGAAGAGTGGAAACTGGCATACTTTCCCTGTCCCGTTGGTGAAATCATCTTACCAAAACAACATGCTTAACGCCATCCGTCTCACGCACCGAATTCATCTGGGGCTTTAAAAATATCCCCGCGCGAGATAAACATCTGGAGTGGCAGTAAAAACGTCCACGCGCCTGCTCGAAAACAACATTCTTGAGGGTTTTAAAGGTAAATGAATTCCATTATCTGTTTTTTTCAAGGTGAATTAGCGTTCAATATTAAAGTGAGCTTTAGGTCAACCATTACTGTATATTCAATTGTGTAATTTAGTAAGTCTCACTTAAACTTGTTTAATTCAAAACTGTGTAGTTTGTTTGTTAGATTTCATTTTTTGTTCATGTTGCAATTAAAGTTCTATTTTCGTAGAAGTATTTAATTCAATCCTCGAAACGCTGAGCATGGCACTAGAAACCCTCAAAGATTAAAATAACGTAATAATAATAAAATATAGCACTCTTAGAGAAAACTTTATCACGGAGTTTTTGAAGTACGTTACAAACCTATACGTACGTACACCACCTCTCGGTCCTTGCAATACCACGACTGTAACTGTAACCGTAACAACAGCTGAAGTACTTTATGAAATTATGAATAGGTATTTCAGTAATATAGGAATTAATATGAAAAATTGCTTTCCGCTTGCAACAGATGGAGCTTCTAATCTTTGCGGAGTTAATAAATAATTTATACTCTGATGAAAAAAAATAGTCCTGATCTCATTCATGTTACATGAATTTGTCCTTTGTTGCATTTACCTTGCTCATATGCGTCTGAAGAATTTCCTTCTAATATAAACTACTTAATGAGAGAATCTTATAACTGGTAGAGCGGATCAGCTCTTCGAAATGAAAAATACATGGAAATATATAAACTTATATATGATGGCGAGGAGCCCGTTAAAATGATACCTTTATCTGGGACACGTTGGATAGTTAGGAGTAAATGCATTAAAAGGATTCTTGATCAATGGGATGCTTTGGAATTACACCCACAAATGGTTTCATCAACTTGTGATAAGTATTATGCCAGGGAATTATCTAAAATGTACAATGATGAAACCAAAGGATTCTATTTCACATTTTTGAGACCTGTTTTATGCGAATTTGAACAAATTAATTTGCGCTTTCAAAAAGAAATAGCTGATCATTTAAGCATTCTTGATGAATTATGCAGCTTCACATTATCAATGCTTAGAAGAGTTTTGCTTCCTGAATTTGTGAATCTTGACACACATTTACATAAATGATGTATCTCATTATCTGTCAAATAAAAAAAATGATTTGGGCTATGAATTTTCAAACTTTTTGGCAAATAAAATGACAGCCAATGAAATTTCTTGTGAGTAAACTTTAATACTAAAAGAAAGATGTTTAATTTTTTTAAAAAAGAGCCGGCAAAGAGCTTCTTACTCGAATACCTGGAAATGTTGCAACACTTCAAAAAGTTCGAGTCTTATCTCTCAGTATTTGCTTAAGTCCTACTCGTCCTCCATTTTCGACTCTTCCCTTGGCTTTGGATGATCAAACAAAAATTGGAGAAATTTAGGTTCAATGGCGGCAACTATTAACAGTAGATTGGACAAGTATTTTCCCAGATAATATTCCAACCGATACATCAGAGTTTTAGTGCAAGGTGTCAACTATTAGAAATGCGGTTGGAAATCCTTCATTTTGCGAAATATCGAAGTTCACATTGTGTTTATGTTGCTTTCCGATCAGCAATGCTACAGTGGAAAGAGTTTTATCTATCGTGACTTCAGTCAACACTAAATTAAGAAATAGAATGAGTTTGAACCTTCTAACTTTAATTTTAAGAATAATATCTTTCTTCAAAAATCAAAACATGTGCTACGTTAGTTTTACTCCAACCAAGGCCATGCTAAATTTTGATTAAAAATATACAAAACAAAAGTAAGCAACATTTTGGAAGTGGAAACGGATTTGGTAAATGCATTAAACTTTTAATCTATAGGAGAAAGCATAATTTTACTGTTAGATTGAATTATTTTATGTTTTAGGCTAAACTGTTTTTCATTGGACTACTTTTTACGTTGCTAGGCTACTTTCTATTGCTAGTTGGGCTAATTTATTAGCAAAGCATCTGGCAACCCTGGTGGAGTGATGAACTACTGTCATTTGAGTTGTGTGAGGGGTAGAGACTATAGTGGATTGTTTCTTTTGTGAGCGCAGAGTCAGTGGTTTCGTGGACTTTTTGCGAAGAGTAGAAGATGGGGAAGTGATTGTGATTCTGATTTAATCACACTTTATAGTTTGCTTTTTTTTTGCACGCCAATTTCCTTTTAGTGCACTTGACCATTTAACATTTTTAAGTGATTGATTAAAAGTCGTTGCTCAACAGTCAACAAGGACAAGTATTTGATCGAAAGAAGCGACAGGTTAGTAAATTGATTAAATTTATAAAAAAAATAGTCAAGACAGTTATTGTCAATTAATTTTCTATGGAGTTTTTAACTAATAAATTAAATTTAACAACGTGACAGTGTTTAGATTAAAAGAAACATGAAGGAGGAAGACCAGAACCTCAACCACTGGTGGCCGCGGCAGTGTGGAGGACCGTGAGAGTCAGCCGCAGAGCCAGCTTATGGGAACCGGTACTGAGCCAGAAAGGGGGTTTTTTTGTGCATTTCAAGGGGTAGGCCTTAAATTTAACGTTAATAACTTAATATATATATAGCGACTATGTCGACTAATGAGAAGGGGAAGGAACATTAATTGATAACAGTTAAAAGAATGGATTAAATAATGGCTAAAAAAGCGGAAGAAGGCAAGTTAAAATAATAAAATTGACAATTATTAAAATTAAAGTAAAAACACTAATAACAATATATATAATTAAATAATACTACCCAGTGGGATTTAAAATAAAAAATAATATCAAGTCAGTTTTTGTCATAATTTCACTTTCTATTATTATTTTATTTTAAATCCCACTGGGTAGTATTATTTAATTATATATATTGTTATTAGTGTTTTTACTTTAATTTTAATAATTGTCAATTTTATTATTTTAACTTGCATTCTTCCGCTTTTTTAGCCATTATTTAATCCATTCTTTTAACTGTTATCAATTAATGTTCCTTCCCCTTCTCATTAGTCGACATAGTCGCTGAAGATGGTCCTAGTAAAGGTCCGAAACGTCGGGCCAATAAATGATTAGTGTAATCACCTGGGTCTTCATATTCCTGATATATATACGAGTATATATATATATATATATATATATATATATATATATATATATATATATATATATATATATATATATATATATATATATATATATATTATAGCATGTTTTATTAAAAGCGACCGCTAGTTTCGAATTAATAATTTTTTTTTCAATCTTCTCGATTTGTCTTTTATTCGCCTTTTCTTCATTGATTAACCTGTGACTAAGCATACCGAAGTTCATCGGGAACTGATGATTGTTATTTTGATAAAGGTAGAATTAAATTAATGTAATTTAGCACTTTCTTTAATTTAACTGACGCGTTTCGATACATCGAGTATCATCTTCAGAGTTACAATGGGGAATTATTACAAAGTATTCAGTTTATATACGTGTATAGCTTCGTTCGTAATTTTGTTAATACATTTTGTAACACATATAAACTGAATACTTTGTAATAATTCCCCATTGTAACTCTTAAGATGATACTCAATGTATCGAAACGCGTCAGTTAAATTAAAGAAAGTGCTAAATTACATTAATTTAATTCTACCTTTATCAAAATAACAATCATCAGTTCCCGATGAACTTCGGTATGCTTAGTCACAGGTTAAACAAAGAAGAAAAGGCGAATATAAGAGAAATCGCGAAGATTGAAAAGAGAATTATTAATTCGAAACTAGCGGTTGCTTTTAATTAAGCATGCTATAATGAAAATATACTGCCCCAATTCACACGTGTGTATATATATATATATATATATATATATATATATATATATATATATATATATATATGATAGTGAAACCACTGTATATAAGACAAAAGTTTAATTTACGAAACTAGTTTCGGTAAGTAATTTATCCTACCCACTTCAGTCGTGTACTAAGAATGGGATTGTTAGAAAAAGTCTATAAATAGCGTACTAATCAGAATAAAAAAGAAAAAAACACAAAGAAACACAAAACGGGGGAAAAAGGTCATTAACCAGGGGGAGGTTCTTCTTTTTTCTGATCTGTACGCTATTTATAAACTTTTGTAACAGTCGCATTCTCAGTATACTACTCGAGATGCTATGATAAACTACATACCGAAACTAGTCTCCTTAATTAAACTTTTGGCTCTCCTACAGTGGTTTTACTATCATATACCATAACTCGCCATTGAGTTCAATTAATATATATATATATATATATATATATATATATATATATATATATATATATATATATATATATATATATATATATATATATATATATTAGCATCTATTTCGTTTATGGAATTTTCACTCTCTATAACATTGACCTGCCCACCATGACGGCCATGTGCAAGCGTTGCAACTTACAACTGATGGCGCAGAGGACAGGATCTACAACCTGAAGAAACATTATAATAGAGTAAATAAAACAAACAGGAGTCAACGGACCTAGGTCTCGTGATCTCAATTAATCTGACTTATGATCTTTCGACCTTCAAAACTTTCAACAAGGGGGCAATCCGACCCATAGTTAATTTTCTTTTAATAATTCCAGGACTAACCTTTGGAGGACCTTAGCAATTATATCATTCGAAAGAGAATGTAAAATCACGTAAAGGTTTCAAATTTCGTTAGTGTCGTAGGGTGACCGTGAAGCGGGCACGCCGCAAGATCGGGATACAGATCCCAGTGCGAGGGTTAAATAAACATAATCGAGTGTGCTTGACCTAGATAATCAATTCTTAGAGGTTCCGGGATTAGAGAAACTAATGATAGAAAAATATATATAACTTTGCTATATACAAAGGAACTATTAATAGCACAAGTAAATAGATGACAATAAATAAAATGAAACCTGTGGTACCAAACGTGGGGAGGGGGGATACAAATGACTCGACGGGTACGAAAGTCCGAGAGAGGATGCAGGGTGATTGCTTCCAGAGAAAATGGGAGAGTGCAATTATAAGGGAGACTCACGTAAAGAATAATTGACTGGAGGCTTGAATACGGCGAGTAAACGGGGCGCTGCCAAGTTGAACTTGCAAGATTCCTTCTTCTTTAACCTCGCTGAGAAATGAGCGAGGGAGTACTCCAGTCGTTAAACGAAGTCGATAACCGAGTGATAGATGCCTGTCCGTATCTATCGTCTGTCGGCGGGAACTCTGGACTTTGGTACGAGCAAGGCCGGGTAGAGATGACGCGTTGTGTTCGTAGCTGGAAGCCGTTGGGAGGCAAAGCAGGATGTACGAGACTGTACGTCTCTGCTAACCAAGACGAGGCTGTATGGTACTGGTTTCTCAAAGTTTTTCTCGAAGTATCTATACTGCCTCGCCGTCCCCCCAAAGGGGGACGGGGATCTCATTAGACTTGGAGCACCAGGGGGTGGGAGGATAGTCTCGGAGGCCTCACAGCTTTGCGCAAAGGTCCTTGGCGCCGTGGTTCTGGCGTCGGTCAGACGATGAGACGGCAAGATAAAGAGAACCCAGCCCGGGTCAGCCGACCACGCAAAGTCTCGATGATCCCTTGGGGCTGTCTGGCATTGCGGGTGCATCTTTCTCAGGCGCCACGGGTAGACGTTGGGTTCTAGAAGGGGGGGGGGGCTAACTTTCTCTCTCTGACAAAAGAATCATTAAAAAGTAAAATGGTTACGATCCGACCGATGACCTACGGACCGGCATAGTAACTTCTAGAGTCGGATGCACACATCCACAAACTACAAATGAATCAAATAATGAAAACATAACTGCCGTTACTCATTAGTCATTTGCTTCAGTTCTCTTTCTTTGCAGTAACTGAATAATAAAAATTTAATTAACGTATCTTTTATTCTTTATTGTGTATTTTACAGTATTTAAAGTCACTCAACTATGTGCGCTGGACTCTTGGCCATGGTCAAAGCGCGGGAGCAATCTGTCTGGGACCAGCGCCAGCGACACCGACTATACCAACACTAAGAAGCTCAAGCAGACCTCCATTGATGCTTTAATGAAGAGAGGTTCGGCCAGTACAAGGCCTTGAACTTGTACTACAAGTAAGTATGTATTGCCGTACCGGAATTTTAAAAATTTCGGTTAAATTTTTAACAAAATAAAAATCATTATAAGATTAATTAATTAAAGATCCGAGGCCAAGTAAATTAACAAAGTTTTATAAAAATGTTAACATATTTCATTTTTTTGGTTTATCATACACTACATGGTGCCAAACAATGTGATGGATTTTGAACACTTCAAAGTGTTCCGCAAGTAGTTGTGACCGCAGTTTGTGGTGTCATCCCGGGAAATGAAATGTTCATCTTCATGATGGGAAACCTCAAGATGTTGTACATGAGTAACCTGGCGAGGCAGGAGGAAGGGGTGCCAGACCTGTACAATTAGTGTAGTGGATCCATTTGGGGCCTTTTATTGGAATTTTTTGATGTATGGTCATTATATTTTATAAAATGATAAATATTATCTAATTATTTAGCCATTTTTCATATTTATTAAAGTGATAGGTAGTTATAAAGTTATTGTGGATTTGAAAACAAAAAATTGGGGTGCGGACCTAGTTCCACTACTGGTGCGAACCTAAGAAATCGTGGCAGAGGTGCAGAACTACAGTCGTGGAACCTCAAAATGCCCAAAGTTGCGGAGGTGCAGAATGTGGAACTCCTATCTAAAGGTTACAAGGTGCGGGGGGCGGTGCCCAGCTCGGTCCTTCAGACAGTTCATGTGACACCCAAACATTTTAAGCTTCATGCTTAATAAAGGCCTAGACATTTCTACAGCCTAGAAAAGACCTAGGGATGACTACAGCAAATTTGGAACAATTTAAACAAATTTAAGAAGCATCTTTGTATTCTAAACATGATATTAACTTCTTGACAACCCAATATATAGCTGTATATCCCCCTACAGGTCATGGGGTTGGGAGAGAATGCATATACTTGAACGGAATCCTTCAGATGTTCGCTGCAGCATGGTTTCCACGGGACGTGTAACACTCCATTGTGAGATAGCATTAGAAAAGAAAGATGGAGGCAGTAGAAAGATAAATAGGTGGGAAGCAGCAGGTAGGTTAAATATCCCCTGGTGGGCGACTAGCCTGCAACATTAACATCCAGCCAATAAAAATAGGTCAGGAAGGGCTAGGTGAGAAAAGAGAGGGAAAAAATGCTAAAAAAGATATCTAGAAGGGAAAAAGGACTGGTAGTTTAAATCTAGTTTCAGTCTACCGGATGAATTGGGGTTAGAGGGTCGTGCCACTTCTCCAATTGACCTATAGATTATAAAATATTGTCCCTATTCACTATGGAGTTAAATATGATTGGACAGAATTCCATGGTTTTAGCAATGGTGATGATGGAATTGGGAGAGGCAGCACAAAATACTTAATTAAACTAATGAAAGTTGAAGGTAAAGGAGGCATACGGATTGGAGGGTAAAAAAAAAAAGCCTACTGATGCAAAATAGGAAAAAAAACCTTAAATTTGTTGTTTCGGCACCAGTCGAGGTTGGATTTTTTCGTTCAAATCGTCGCTTACCGATAAAAGGGAAATGACGTCATGATGAAGTTATAAATTTCAGAAAGAGTCGCTCTTTTGTTCTCGGATCTCTGGATCGCCATGGTGATGAGGGCGATGTACGAAAAGGGTGGTTTCTCGGTCGCTGCACACCGATGAAACCCGCAGAGCAAACCAAAGGAAAAAAAAAACGTGGGTGAATTAACATCCTATTTGCGCTTTTTCATCCATTAATTACATTTATTATAAAACATTAAACAACGAGGGAATCCCTAGTACATACTACTAGAAGAAAAGTTTTCATAGAAATTATTGACGTTAAGCGAACTGAAATTGTGTTGAAGGAACAGAGCCCAAGATGTCAAGTAGAGTTGAGCGGTCATTTCGACTCCTCAAGGAGAGAACCAACTTCTCATTAGAGGCGGAGTAGTTGTAGCCCGCGAATGGGAGCAAAAGGGGAAGGATTAATTGACACGTCAAAGGGAGATAATGTAAAGAATCTATCAGCACTTTGCCATTTTCATCTAAACTTACAAAATGATGGCTGGAATTCCCTCGCATTTTTCACTCCCATACATCTACCACAGCACTGGTGGAGTATTTTTTACATTTTCCTTCCAGACTCCTAGGACTTGATTGAGAGGATTCCATTTAATTGCCCTAACCCCCTCACCTCCACGAGGAGAAACAACCGCATTTCGTGACGTTTCAGGAGAGTTATGCTCCCTCACGGTTCATAATGACCCCGAGATAGTCTCCTCTTTTGACCCCCATGGACTATAAACAAATCGTCTTAGCGGGGGGGGGGGTCTTCGTTGGTGTGAGGATTTACTTTAGAAAAACATAGATAACAAATCCCTAAATGTGTACGGTTGACCAAATCGCCATTTCCTTGCCTCGTTCCATTCGTTCCCCTTAAATCCCTTTGAACCCTTTTTCGCCCAATAAAAGTACCGTTATTTATTTGAGATAGGTTAACGCCCTCTCCCCCCCCCTCCCTTTTCTGGGTCTAAGCAAGTGTGGAAAAGATAGTGGGAGATTTAAAAGACCCGAGAGAGAGAGAGAGAGAGAGAGAGAGAGAGAGAGAGAGAGAGCACTCGTTTGTCCCCTGGTCACTGGGGTCGGAAGGGCGTGCTACTTCAAACAGGTTTTCTGGGATAAAATCAGGGTTGGGTTCCATCAGAGGGGGGTTGTGGGAAATCCCTTCGTGGAGTACCTACTTTGCCGGGGATCTCGGTGGGCGGGAAGATCGCTTGAGTAGGACATCCCGCAGGACACCGTCGAAAATGGCTCTTGCTTCGGCAGGAGCGGCAAACAGGATGCAAGCCCTCGAAGCTCCCCCTCCAACTGAGAGAGTCGTTGAGGAGGAACCCCCGAGAGAGTAGCACGATACATTGCGTTCCTTCCACCTGCGTTGCCGTGTTGTGGCGTCTTCTGCCGCACTGTGGTGGGAAATAAATGCGGGGTCCTTTTCCCCGAAGGACGGGACTCCCTCCCCCCCCTCGCTAAACTTGCAACAAGGAGAGAATGTTCTGGGAGTTTGTTTTAGCTTTGTTTATTTGTTCCTCAGCAATCGCGCGTCCCCTCCTCTCTCGTTGGTTCCGCCCCCCGCTCCAAACAAAAGTTTCATCTCATTCATGATGGCCGACAAGATTAACTTCAAAAAATAAACATCGATTGGAAGAGAATAACATTTACCGCCATTTGTGGTGAAGGGTAATGTTAAAAAATTGTGAAGGGGTTGGGGAGGGGGCGAAACATGCTATCCTCATGATCACTTCGTATTTTGAAGTGTGAGTACTTTTGAACAGTTTTTACGAAACGACAATTCAGAGAAAATCTTCATATAAAACATCCCCGCCCCTACATGACGCAGTTACCTTAAAGTCATGCCCTAACCTAATTATCCCCGGTAGTTTGGGAGAAGCCACATTTGGGTATATTTTTCAAGTGCTTGAAAGAATCCACATGTGGAGTGATTTTTTTGAATGTTTAGGAGAATCCACAGATAGGTTGTTTTTTGTCGAGGGTTTGGAAAAATCTACGCGTGAATTGATTTTTTCAAGTGTTTGGGAGAATCCACATTAATTGTTTTTTTTTCATATGTTTGGGAGAATCCACACGTGGATTGATTTTACTCCTGTGTTGAAGGTTGCCTCATAGGAAACCCGTGTGACCCATTCGGCTTTTTAGCTAAATTTAATGTATGAGTTCAGCATCCCAAGACCTTGTAGGCGTTATAGTAATTGGTTGTGCTAGAATTTCACCATCAATCTCATCACTCCCCAACAAAAAAATCAGGGGGCGCGCATCATCGCCCTGATTACCTGACGATAGAAGACACTACTATGCCTATATTGTTTTCAACCCCCATTGCCCATTAAAGTGCTCTTCCTCACATGGCAGTAGTTATCAGCCTTTTTCATATGGTATTTTATTCAAGCTGTCAACATTTCCAAGTTAATTTTTATCAATTTCAATGCTGCCATAATTATATGAAACACACACACATATACACATACACACACATATATAAAGGGTGTTCCATTAAGACGGATAGAAGTTAGCAGTAAATAAAACAGTGTTATTGGTGGAAATTTATTGATTTCACTTTTGGATCATATTTTTTGAGTCATGGCAATTATGTGTGAAAAATAATATCGCCTAAATGTCCGCCAAGGCTTCTGCGGCATACCTCCACTCGATGATCAAAACTTTTGATGACGTCTCTGCATAGTTGCTCCTCGATCTCACCAATATGCTTTGTTATCTCATCCTTCAGCTGTTGAACTGTTGTTGGCTTGTTGGCATAGAGCTTACTTTTGAGATGACCCCAAAGGAAGAAATCTAAAGGCGTCAGGTCACACGATCGTGGTGGCCAATTGACCTCGCTGTTTCGAGAGATGATGCGACCTGGAAACTTCTCATTCATTAAAACCATTGTTGCATTGGCTGAGTGGCATGTGGCGCCGTCCTGTTGAAACCACAAATCCTCGACATCCATAGAATTCAATTCAGACCATAAAAAGTTGGTTATCATGGTACGGTATCGCTCGCCTGTCACCGTAACAGAATTCCCGGCATCATTTTCGAAGAAACACGGCCCAATGATTCCGCTAGCAAAAAATGCACACCGAACAGTGACCTCTTGTGGATGCAGTGGCTTTTCAACAATCTTCCTGGGATCTTCATCAGCCCAAATGCGACAATTCTGCTTATTAACGAATCCACCGAGATGTAAATGGGCTTCATCACTAAAGATGATTTTTTTGCGAAAAATCATCATCAGCTTGTCTTTGCTCGTGCACCCAATTGACGAATGTACAGCGCTTCAAATGGTCAGCAGTCTTCAGTTCTTGTGTCAATTGAATTTTGTAACTGTGTAGAGACAAATCTTTTGTCAAAATTCGATGTAACGTTGTTGTGGAGAGGTTCAATTCCTGAGCGCGATGACGAATAGAAGTGTCTGGATCTTCGGCCACATTTTCGCGCCTGCAACAATGTTTTCAGTTGAACGGCGTAAACGAGCACGCAATGGCGTTTTCATATCTGCCACCGACCCCGTTTGTTTGAATTTACGAACAATTTTCCCAATTGCACTCTCGGTTGGTCGATTATGTTGACCAAAAAAATCACGAAGTGCCCGAAATGCGTTTCTGTTTGAACGTCCATTTTCGTAATAGGCTTCGATAACTTTAACACGTTGTTCCATTGTTAATCTTTCCATGGTTGAAATTGCCAAAGACTGAAGTTATTAAATCTAAAAGAAAAATAAAAAAAATCCTTAGACGCTTAAACTTAACTCACATATAAAATCGGTCCAAGTTATTGGAACACACCTTATATATATAGAAGAAGGAACAAATGCAAGTTCTGCGGGTGATAACAACCACCACAGGGCTTTCGCCATATTTATTTTCTGCCTTTCAAAACAATTTTGAAGACAGAAATAAAGATGCAGAAACCTTGCATTGCAGACTATATAACAATATAGTACAAGAAAGAGAAATTGGACGCGAATGAGCAACGAGACAAGAAACAGGAGTTTTTTAGAGGTAAGAGAAAGGGACATTAGAAGAAGACTAGAATCAAAGAGAGCAGAGGGCGGCACAATGAAGGCAATCCTTTACCGAGAAGACAGAGATAACGCCAGGGGAAAAAAGTTTGAAATTCCTGGCCGGGACTCGAACCCGGGTCTGCTGATTGCCGGTCAGATGCTATACCGCTGAGCTACCAGGCACAGTCACTCTACTTTGCCCAAAGCGTTACCCCATCAAACCCAGCTTAGAGAGATACTGGGTTTGATGGGGTAACGCTTTGGGAGAGGTGGAGTCACTCTGCCTGGTAGCTCAGCGGTAGAGCATCTGACCGGCAATCAGCAGACCCGGGTTCGAGTCCCGGCCAGGAATGTCAAACTTTTTCCCCGGGCCTTATCTCTGTTTTCTCGGTAAAAGGATTGCCTTCATTGTGTCGCCCTCTCCTCTCTTTGATTCTAGTCTTCTTCTAATGTCCTTTTCTCTCACCTCTAAAAAAACTCCTGTTTCTTGTCTCATTGCTCATTCGCATCCAATTAATTTCTCTTTCTTGTATTATATATATATATATATATATATATATATATATATATATATATATATATATATATATTCTGATAGTGCTTTATTAATAATAAAAAAAACAGCATACCATACAAAAATGTGATTATCAGTATTGAGATAGCAAAATATACCACAATATGAACTATGCATTTATCGATGCGAAACCTGAGATGGCTGCTTGGAACACCGACTCTTAATATTAGGTTTACTGATAATGCTACTCGCATATTGCCTCAAGAGATAAAAGTTTATTTCTGGATTTATATTTTTTTGTTGCCATGGTAGAGAATGCCAGCTCACACAAATACGATGTGGAGAAAGGTAAAAGTACATATGTACCCTTTTCAGCCACAGATCAGAACACTGATCAGTAAATTCGTCACGTTCTATTGCCGTGAATTCCAGTTCCTCAGCCCTGTCAGCCAGTTCGAAGGGTATTACAATCCAGTCGAGATTCTCTGTAGAAAGGGAAGGGAAATCAAAATCAACTGATTCTCTCAGCCGGAGCAAGTGATGTAGAATGAGATCTTTGAGACGTCCAATAGTATTATTTCCAGCTTGCTTAAGAAGAGAAGGAAAGTTTGATAGATAATCTTTTTGAACAATTGACTTCCATGCATCCAACTTTCTCTGGAAGCCTTTCATCTTGTTACTTGATGTAACTATTGTCTCCAGTCTCCCCTGAATTGAGAGATTCAATTCATTAAGCTTCATGAAAATACCCCCCAAGAATGACAGCTTCAAACACCAAGTACGATTTTAAAGCAGACTGAGGAATGCATCTTGTTTCTCCTGTTCAAAAAATACTTCCAGTTCATCTTTGAGTTTGAGGACCTGGTTCAGCACACGACATCGGAATAGCCACCTTACATCAGTATGCAACGCCGGTGAGATATTAGCTGCACCCATATCCTGGCATATCTTTTGAAAAATTCTGCGTTTTAAGGGCCGGGATTTTATGAAATTCACTATCTTGACAGTCTGGTTCTAAACTTCATTCAGCTTTTTACTACATGTTTTTGCAACCAATGTCTCTCTTAGCAGGAAACAGTGGGCTGTAAAAATAGATGGATTTAATTTCAGTGCTATGGTAATGAACCCCTTGTATTTCCCTATCATCGATGGCACACCATCAGTACATATGCTACAACAGTCTCCATGAAAGACCATGGTCACTGAGATACGATGTTACGGTTGCTAAAATGTCCTCCCCAGTAGATGTGGTTTGTAGTTCTTTGCAAAACATAAACTGCTCTACAACTCCTTCATCAATGAATCTGCAAAACCCAAGCAATTGACATTTACCAGATATATCCGTACTCTCATCTACTTGCTAAGCGAATTATGTATTTGATACAATTCGCTGCACAACTTGTTCATTGATATCAGCTGAAAGTTCTGATATCCTACGACTGATTGTGCTATTGGAGAGAGGCACTTTAGAAATCTGAACCTGAGCTTCTTTGCCAAGCATTGTTTCAATGATTATTTTACATGCAGGGATAATAATGTCTTCACCAATTGTATGAGGCTTCATTTTCATTGCTATCAGTTCTGCTACTTTAAATGAGGCTTCAAAAGCTGTGTTAGCTATGGTTACTCCTTTGACCATTTTACTAGCTGCTATTATCTGCCCTTCTAACAAACGAGAAAAATAGTGCACGTCTTTCTGTCACACGCCAGGGTGTTTGGGGGTGAGTTGCCACTTCAACTTGCTAGGTACCATGACTTCATTGCTGAGTGTATCTCCATACACCACACACACAGGGCGAGGATTATCTTCATCATTGTTTGATACAAAACCATGTGCTAAGTAGGAAGCATCATATGTCCGTTTCTTTATAAGAGGGGCTTCTTTCACCTTATTACATTTTGACCCAGATGGACGAGGAACACTTTCATTATTTGAAGTCGAATCAGAACAAGCAGTGACCATTGGAGTGATTATTTTATTTTTATCTTCTTCTTCCTTGCGTTTTCGCTTCCTCAGTACGAACCTATCCATACAACACAGAACACTGCAAAAACAAAACAAAGACATCCATTATTCTCCCTTCCTCAACTCAGGGCTCAACGAACATTTTGTGTACGCACATAAGATCATACATTATTCTGGAGAGACACTGAGGGTGGTATGTGTATGTGTATAGGTATTCTGTACGTGGGAGGAGAGACACAGCTAGCTCGTCGTAACCTGCACGTGAGGAAGGCAAAGAGCGTCTCAGTTCTAATAAAGGAAATATATGATATTATTATGAGAGGGGAAGGAGGTGGTGTGGGAGAGGAGGTATGGGAGGCGGAAGTATACGCCTCCTCGTGGTGAGGCTGTGCGTATGTGTGGGATTCCCAGTGTATTCTGTCATCACGTGACTGTGATATGTCTTCTATATCACTTATCAGTTGGAAATTTGTGTTCGAAACATTCTCAAATGGCTAAATCTCGATTTATCACGATTTATGTCTGCATTTAGCAATATAATATTTTGTTTATATTTACTTTTATCCCGAATCTCGCGGCACATTGGTTGAGAACTTCTGGTCTAAGGTATAATTTGCTTTCCAGATCCATTCAAATCTAATAATGGCGAGTAATCTTGGAGCATTCCAGTACATTGTTAATGATGTTCTAGTTCTGTTGCTGGGGTTCTACTGCCCTCTCAATTTCGCAGCCATGCCGTAGCTTAATCACACCAATCTTGAAGAAAAGGAACATGGAAACTTCCCTGAACTATTTGACTATCTCATCGATGAGAGAGGAACATAAGAAAAAAAGATTCTACAACAAATGTATTTCTGAACATCTATCCTAGATTATGCCTTTTGGACGTGACATTAAAAAGTTATTGCAAATTATAAACTGATTTTATAATCTCTAATTTATTAAAATGTCTGCGCTCTCTTCATTATTTTAATTCACAGGATGAAAATACCTTCGCTAGTCACTCATTTCCTGAAATGTGAAAGTTACCTCCTTTGGAGAGAGCTAATGAAGATTAAATCCCCCCCAAAATCAAATTGGTTAGTCTTTGGCACATAATCAAACCGCTGATTAAATTTCATCATGACTATCGATAATAGTCAGTGTATTTGTAACAAACAAACAAAGAAACAAGCACGTGTTAACGACATCGCAAATCTATACTTCTTACTGTAAATACTGCAGGTTGTTCTCCCTTCGGTTGTCATTTTCTCTAAATAAACGTTCACGAATTCCTTTTATTCTATTCGCGGACATGAAAGAAGAGCCAAATAAAAGCAAACAATTTGATAAAAAACAAACAAAGGACGAAGATAATCGTTCCCCATAAAGAGTTCTCTTGTCAAAAAAATTCCGTTCGCCTGAAAAAAAGCAAACTTATATTCCTGCTACCAAACTCTTGTTTATTTATTATTTGAGCTGCTTAAAACAACTGAGTATTACTTCCTAAACCCACTTCTAAAAAGTCTTGACTTGCGGTGTGTATTATGGCTTTCTGCTAAGCTCATTTAAGAGTGAAAATGTACCGCACTAGGCCAGGTACAATTAAGTTGAATTAAAGATCCTACTAGTTTCACCAGGTACAGAAATAAGGAACATTGAATATTTTTTTAGTATTAATGCCGCTTGTCCCTTTTATTTGTTCTGAATCCCGTAGGGGCAGGTAGAATCGCTTGTGCTTGGAATCTTTCCGCGTCAGGGAACGTCGAGTAAAACTCCCTCAGACGGATTCCGAGAGACGGAATAGGTAATGCGTTGTGTTGGCGTATGTGCGTGATGTAAAGAAGTGGAATGAAACAGTGTTTTAAGTTGCCTATGTGTGTGATGGTGTACGAGATGAAACTGGATGTGGAAGACTCAGCCTCCCTCCGTGTTTGGCGGGAGCTCTCTACGTACAGGCGCAAAAATGTATTGTGTCCCCTCTCGCCGAGACTCGAACCCTAGTACCCAGGCATCCAGCGGCCTTTCCACTTGACTACGAAAGTTCCAACATTATTGTATATGTAGAGAGAAGGCTGGATAAAAAGGGGCGATGAAAACATAAAGAACGAACGTAGCGCGATGTGGGTGGTGAACTGCTTCCTGCATCACCTCTCACCGCTGGCGAGGGACAAATGGACTGCGCCATCATGAGTCTCAAAAACTCATTCAAACGATGCTTTTAAACCGCTCGCTTGCACTTTTCGGCACGCTACACAGCCCCCTTCTAGAAGCGAAGCGTTTTTTTTAGAAATGAGGACGACAAACGCCGCATGGAAACGTTATCCAAGATGTAACACTCTACTCCCGGGTTTAGGCAGCATTGTACTGGCGTAGGAAGCGTGGGGTCCATGACCCACACACTTTCAAAAGTGTACGGGCCAACATATGTTTTGGCCCCCACAGTTTGGGCAAGACCAGAAAAGGAAATAGGGGTTTTGAGTATAGCGAGAAACCTATTTTTGGTCATTGGCTATTCAGAAATCACACAAAAGAAGAACTCACTCGTTCTAAACACCATCAGACCCCGTTCTCTCTCTCTAGGCCGTATTTGTACGTTAACCGTCTTAGTGACGTCAGCTCCCCCCCTTCCCAGATTTCTTGGTGGCGCCTGCTTGGGTTGGCATGTGTGTTTTGCGCTCCTCTTGTTTTGTGATATTTCGACGATATTTCTCTGTCATCTTGCCCTCCGCATATCGTGTGTTATTATCGATATAGCTCATTTATGGAGGTAAGGTATTTGAGGGGGTTTCGTCTCGTTTGGGTTTTTTACGTTGTTTTTCCTCGCAGCCGGCACCGCATCCTTGCTTCCCACTCCCTAGAGTTGTTTTTTTTTCTGTAATTCCACATATTTATGAAAGAAATTTCCTCAGATTTCCCCAAAAAGCAAAATGGTATGGTCTAATTGCTAATGAAGTTACGGATATCAAGTGTAAAAAGCAGTTCATCATTTCTGTAAAATATGTGAATGATAAGTTTGAAGTGTTTGAAGAAACACTGGAATTTTTTGAAGTACAATCTATAACTAGTGATACACTGTTCACCGTTTTGAATGATGTTCTCATAAGGTGCCCTCTTCCCATCCCCTCTTGATTTTTCTCCAAAGAGTTACCATCTGTTTGAACGGATACAAATTGGAATACATAATGGACCCTCACTCAAACCGCTTTGCCAAACCAGATGGACTACGAAAACATGTGCCTTAGGCTCGGTGATCAAGAAATAGCCTGCACTTCAAGAAACACTGGAAGTAGTGAATCATGGCTATGATGAGTATGCACGACGTGCCGGAGAACAGATGGCACTGATGGAAAACATTCAGTACATATTTTGGACTGAAACTTTCTCACATAGCTTTTGGTGCAGCAGAAGAACTGTTAAAGACAATTCAGGCAAAGAGAATTACTATTCAGACTGCAGTGAAAGCTGCAAACATTACAAAATAAAACATATCATGGTATGAGGAGAGATGATGCTTTCAATGAATTATGTGAGAATGCAGTTGAAGAAGCCAGAAGCAAACAGAAGATCCTGTACTGCCGAGGTACAGATAACCACCAAAACGCTTAAATGAGGATGCAAAACCATACCGATTTGAGCCTGTGGAAGAATACTACAAGCAACAGTACTTCGAGCTGTTGAATCTTCTTGTTGGGGAACTAGAGTCTAGGTTTGATCAGCAAGTTGTCAGCATACTGGAAGATTTGGAACAGCTACTGATAGAATCAGGAAACCAGTGCCAGCCACATCTGCAAAATCGAGAGATGTAATTCTGTACTCAAAAGAATTTAGAACTATCTCTGGTGCATAGTGACTCAAGAATATGTCATGCACTGAAAAATAGAACAGATAATCTGTACCTAGGTAAAATTGCGAAAATGACATGCATCACATAACAAACATTAGTGCAATTGTGTAGGTGTCTAATCTTGCAATTTATTAATTTTTGTACTGTGAATATCTCTTATACGAGGGGCGGTCAATAGATTTTGCAATTCGGATATAAGGAAACGAGATATGAGGAAATGTGTTTTATTATTTTTCAATATGACTACCCTCGATTTCAATGCACTTGCGCCACTTGTCCCTGAGGCTTCGAATTCCCGACAACCATAAATCTCCCGACTGCTCTTCAATCCACTCCTGGACGGCGAGCTGGACATCTTCATCGTCCCCAAACTGGCGTCCACGCAGTGCAGCCTTGAGCTGGCGGAATAAAAAGTAGTCGCTAGGAGCAAGATCTGGACTGTAGGGGGGATGGTTGAGCTCCTCGAATCCGCACTCGCGCAGGGAAGCTTGTGCAACTCTGGCCTTATGGACTTTGATGACGTTGAAGTCGATCATGGGGCTTGAGGTTTCTAGGGACCCAACGGGCAGAGACCTTGGCCATGGCCAAATTGTCGTGGATCATGTTGATAACACTTCCATGTGATATTCCAAGTTCTCGCTCGATTTCTTCGACCTTCACCCGTCGATTTTCGAAGATCATCCTCTCCACACGGGCCACATTGTCCTCGTTGGTCACGTCTGACGGGAATCCTGGACGGAGGTCATCTTCAAGGGGCTCACGACCATGGCGGAACTCCCTATTCCACCGAGCAATGGTTGCATAGGAAGGGGCGGTGTCGGTGTGCATTGCAACCATGCGTTCATGGATCTCTTTTGCATTCTTGCCTTCCTTGGTCAAAAATTTGATCACTGCGCGGTGCTCAACCTTCTCCATTGTTGAAAAATTTGTGAGTGACGATCTGCGATCAGCTACTGCTTCTTAAATAGACGAGGTAGGAGCGTTCGGCTGCAGGTCCTGACTTGTCATAGCTTGCCCTAACACGCCCATAAACAGCCATCCCCCTTCCTTTGTTTGCCCTACTAATTCTCAAAACTTATTGACTTCCCCTAGTAGCTAACGATAATGTTTAGTAGCGTAAGTTTACCATGCACGAATCTACCTGTTCCTTTTGCAACACCTTTATTTATAGTATATGCTGATTGAATTTAACGTGAATTATGGCAACATAAAACAAATGTCCTTCAATTATCTGATCATGTAAACTTATCAACAGAGAAAACATCCTGCTTTAGTGCAAAAAGCGGATAACTACGTGATAGCTCAAAGAAAAGATTCAAAAAGAAAATGTTCAGTATTAGACGATGGTCCTTCATGCAGCGGTGTTAAAGTAAAGACATTAGCGGAGTGTTTTGCGATGAATACTAAGAAGGTCAAACAATCTGTTGTTGATAAGCTGATTGCAGATTTGATCATACAAGGTGTGCATCCCCTATCAACTATGAAGCAACCAGCTTTTGTGAGATTAATTAAAGGTGAGTTCTGAGTTACAAATATATCGTTTATAATTATAGTATTAGTAGAATACTAAAGCGTTCGGATCATTGGTCCCTACTTTAGCAGAATGGTTTTTCAGAATTTATTTAATGTTAAGTTGAATTATATTGAGCCTAGATAACTAAGGGCACCAGCTAAGATCCTAAATATCTTAGCAATAAAAGAATTTAAAGAAGGATGCTTGAATGAAAAATAGGATATGAATTGAAGGTTACAAAAATAAGTTTATTTACAAATCTAAATGAGATATTTTAATAGGAATATAGTACTTGGTGAAGACTTAATTGATTGAATTAATAAATGGGAGAGTTTAGGTTCGAATGGCGTTAATTTGCAAAATCAAGGAGTCTTTGTACGGCGATTTGCAGTTTTGGCGAAACCTTGAATTACTGAATATACGACAACTAGAATTTAAGGAAATGGCAGCAAAGTAAAACAAAGAAATATTGCATTCGATTATGACTGTTTGTTATTACAATAATTATAAACTCTGGCGATTGTTAAATAATTATTTAGGAGTAAATATATTTGAAATTATTGGGAATTGATGGTTAATAATGATCGTTATTAATTAGAACTGATGGTTAATAATGATCGTTATTAATTGGAACTGATGGTTAGCGTGATTAATGGGTCTTTCTCGATGAGCACAGGAATCAATTGAGCTAGAAACGTGGGTGTAAGCGCGCTTGGGGAAAATGAAAATGTTGCCAGCCGAATTTTAGAGGTGAATACCCTATATATACATATATTCTTTTTTTGGTGAATTTTTATAAACATGTAGGGGTGGAGAACCCTAGATTACTTACCCTCCCAGGAAAAAAAGTTATACAATACACAATGATTACAAGTGGGTAATGGTATTTAGTCCTGATACCGGCAAGGTCTCCTAACAAGGCGTCCAGAACGCGTAACAGTACTTTGTGGTTGAAGAGATACGCGGGCCGAAGGATTGACAGGGCCACTCGATATAGGCGAGAGACTTTCGCGAGCGAGGGCAAGCTGGGCGTCTGACATCCGTTCTGAACCTCCCCTACTGGCATCAGTCCGTGGCTGAGTGTTGGTAGGTTTTACTGCTGGTGACGAGGGCTCCTGCAACAAAAGGAGAGACGGCAGCAAGCGAGAAGGAGAATTGGAGTGTGCAGGATTGGAATTTGGAGAATTGGGTGTTGGAGAGTTAGGTATGTAAGTTGGGGAAACCACTGGATCATTATTAGTAGAAGATAAAGGTAGTGACTGTTCCAGGTGAACGGCCTCTATAAAAGCTGGTTTCAGGCGATCAATGGAAACCGTATCCTGCTTGGTGCCAAGATGAAGAACAAAGAATTTCGGCTTCCTGGAGATGACGAGAAAGGGTCCGTCATAGACTGGTTGCAAAGAGGAGCGAGTGGAATTGCGACGGACCAAAACGTGAGAGCAAGTTCCATCTCCTTTGGAACGAAAGGTTTCTGATTTGTAGGCACTCTTGTGGCGGTCGGCTTGACCTCAGCCATCGCCTGTAATAAATTGTGTAAGTATGCAGCAGGATGTATGTCGGAAGGAAGAGGACAGTCAGAGGAAGAAAAGAATTGACCTGGAAGACGAAGTTGCGTACCATAGACGAGTTCCGCAGCAGAGCAATTCAAATCCTCTTTCAAGGAGGCACGAATTCCCAAGAGAATTAAGGTTATCTTGTCCACCCAAGTGATGTTGGGGTCAGTAGAGCGTAAGCTTTCTTTGAGAGTCCTGTGTAAACGTTCCACATTAGAGTTACTCTGGGGATGGTAGCTAGTGGTACGGAGACGAAAGGAGCCAAGCACTCACATGAGTGCATCCCATTGGTGGGATTCAAATTGGCTACCTCAATCAGTCATGATCGTCGATGGGACACCAAAACGAGCAACCCATGCTGAGACGAAGGCTCGAGTTACAGTGGAAGCTCTGATGTCGGGGATAGGAACTGCCTCTGGCCAAGAGGTAAAATGATCGATCGTGGTGAGAAGGTAAGTGCAACGACGCAAAAAGGTCAGAGGACCAACCAGATCGATGTGAACGGCGTTAAAACGTGCCGATGGAAGTGGAAAAGCAGCCAGAGGGGACTTTGTGTGGCGTTGAACCTTTGCACGTTGACAAGGGAGACATGCGCGGGTCCATTTGGCCAGGTCGGCGTTCATACCTAGGCCACACATAACGCTGTGTGATGAGCTTCTGAGTTGCTCGAATGCCAGGATGAGAGAGACCGTGAGTCTGGTCAAAAATGTGCCGACGGTAAGCGAGAGGAATGAGAGGACGAAGACAGTCAGGAATTGAATAGTCAACCAGGATGCGCCTGGAAGGACTGTCCGGGAAGTCAATCTCGCGGACTACGAGTTGAGAAGAGTGACGCAGTGTTCACATGTCTTCATCTTGTTCCTTGGCAAGCGATATTGTCGCGTGATCAATGGGAGCAGTTTGGGAGAGTTGCGTGCCCGAAATCGATGAAATGCGAGACAGCGCATCTGATAAGACGTTTGAAGAACCAGGAACGTAGCGAATATCATTCGTCATCTGTAGGATGAAGTCAAGGTGACGAGTATCAACTGCAGAGTGCACAGAGGAGGTGCTACTAGAGGCGAGCGCACTAACCAATGGCTTGTGGTCGGTAAAGACAGTGAATTCACTCCCTTTCAAGTATTATTGAAAGAGCCTTAGAGAAGAAGGCGAGGGGTTGCCAAGAGTCACCAACCTTCTGTTATAGTGTCGCACCAACATTAGTAGCGGACCCGTCCGAAGCAACGCTTATGGAAGCTCCTGGACAACGATGGGCCAGGGCGACAGTGTAAGCCATAGCCTCTTTGGTGCGAGAGAAAGCCTCGCTAGCTTCGGGGACCAGGAAAGAGGAAGATTCTTCTTGGACTTGGAAAGCAACTCGTAGAGAGGTTGCATAATGTGGGAGATGTTGGAAATGAACTTGTGGTAAAAGTTTATCATCCCACAGAATCTACGAAGCTGCTTTAGCGAAGAAGGTCGGGGAAAAGCCCGGATAACTTCAACTTTGTCCTTGAGAGGACGAATTCCATCAGGGGAAACTTATTTTCCCCAAAAGGAGAGCTGGGTGACACCAAAAATGCACTTAGAAGTGTTGAGTACGATACCATACTTATCTAAACGTGATATATGCTATCAGGAGGTCGTTTATATAACAAAATACGAAGGGAAGACCTCTCAGAACCTAATCCATGAAGCGTTGGAAGATTTGATCACTGTTACGAAGTCCGTAAGGCATTCGGTTCATGCATGACGAAGGAACCAAATGGAGTGGTGATAGCCGTCTTAGGAATATCATCAGGGTGAATCGGGATTTGGTTGAAAGCGCGAACCAAATCGAGCAGAGAAAAAATGGAGCAACCGAAGAGTTCGGAGTTAAAATCTGCTAAGAAAGGCAGAGGATATCTATCCGGAACTGTACAGGAATTGAGTAGGGTTAGGCTTAGGTACTACATGAAGCGGTGAAGCCCATGGGGAGGTGGGTGGGGAAGCGATCCCGACCTCCATCATGAACTTAAATTCCTGCTTCATTAGAGCAAGTCTATCCGGGGCCAGTCAACGGGGGCGTGAGAAAACTGGTCCTCCTGTCGTCTTTATTCTCTGCACCACATTGTGCTTAATAGGACTGTCCTTAGAATGAGGCAGACAGAGGCTTTGTAACTCCCGCAAAAGTTGCTGGAAGTTGGGGTAGTTGCAGGGAGACGAACTGAGAGGAGAGTTGATGGAAGGAAAATATGAACCAGCAACTGTTAGTGTCGTGGTTCTGTCGATAAGCTTACGGCGACGAGAATCGACCAAAAGGTCATGAGCGCAAAGGAAGTCAAGGCCGAAAATTGGCATGTCGACGTCAGCAACGATGAAGGTCCATGGGAAAACACGACGTAACCCGAGAGAGAGTTCGAGGATCCGGCTCCCATAAGTCCTTATGTCCGATGAATTGGCAGCTTTAAGGACAAGATCAGAAGAGGTTCAAGCTATCTCGACTGAAGTGGCTGAATGACACTGCATTGAGCACCAGTGTCAACCAGGAAGGAGAAACCAGAGAGTGAGTCATGAATAATAAAAGGAGGATCGACCTGATGAAGGGATGAGGTTACAGAGGTGATAGACCCACGTATCACTTGCGTTTCTAGTTTAAAGTTCCCTGTGCGGATAGGAGTGAGAGGGAGAGGAAGAATAAAGTTTTAGGATAGGACATCGAAGAAAATCGTAGGAGACAAAAGTGGACTTAGTTAGTCATGGGACCTACAGCTTAATGTGGAATCCGAACCTCGATGTGTCGCTTGTCTCTAACTATAACTTTGCAGTTTATCGTGATCCCTGCCCCACGTATCTACTGTGAATTCCGTGTGCGAATGTGATAGTAAAAACGAATAGATGTTGAAGGCTGAAACAAGTAAGAGGTTTGCAAAGAGATGCTAGTTGCCTGGAAGTCAGGCTTATCTCTGTCCATTATAGGTATTATAGCTAGCGTGATAAAGTTAGAAAATTTGTATTTGCGTCAGTGTCCTGCATTGCTGTGTTATTTTTTTTATTTATTATTAATATGGACTTCAACCGTGTTTATGTGCAAACGGTTTCAGCGTTATTAACTTTTTAAATCTATCGTGGCGCTGATTGGTCAATTTGTTAACGCTAAGGTCTGTTATTCCAAAAATGAACATAAGTATGACGATTAAATGTATTTCAATCCTGATTGGTTGAATTTTGTAGTATTATGAGTAGATGAAATGACTATTTATATAGGTGTACTTTTGTGGAAAAGGAAGTACAGAAAGAGTTATCATTATTATTCAAGAGGAAAAGTTGTCATTACTGTTCACCATATTCGAGGCTTATTCCAGCTATTTAGCAAGGAATAAAGAATCCAGCTATATATATTTTCCTTCATCCCATAAGGAAGCGTTTGATCAATAACCCAGCCTACGAAACTACGAGATAGTATTCGTTACCGAGACCCTATAGTATAACTCTCCCCTTCCAGGTCTGGGTAGCAGTATTATAATGAAGTATAGGAAAAGGGGCGAATACAAAATAAAGAACGAAAGTAGCAGGATATGAGTTACGAACGGCTTCCTGCGTGGCTACAACAAGTGAAGCATTTTAATCACCCTCTTGCACCTCTTGGCACACTACATATGTTCTTAATTTTGGACTTTGAGCTTTAAGGTCTTACTCACACTGTGGGGACGGTCACGCTCAAGGTATGGGACGTTCTCGCTCCACTCACTGTCCTAGTGCATTCACGCGTCCGGTAAAGTGGCGCTCTCGTTCCGGTTGAGGGCCTATGTTTTTTCCTCTCCATAGGTGGGCGTTATCGCGATAACGATATCGGGTTATCGGTTAGCCGATATTTTTCCCCGCGTTATCGATTCATCGGTATCGCCGATAGTTTTGGCTCCAAACTAGCGATAAACGATAATTTCAGTTTTTGGTTCCAGTTTAGCACAGGGGTGAGCCACGCGCGCCTTGGAGGCGGAAATAGGTAGATCCGAGCTGGGAATCAGCTGTCGGACGAGAGGTCACGAAGAGTTGCTCCGGCGCGCTACCGGTTTTATGCGTTCTTTGATGATTTTTTCCCTATGTTTCCGTGCTTCTTCCGTTCTGTATATAGTCAATAATCAATATTGTATTATAATTTTGGATTTATCGATTTATCGGTTATCACCTTATCGGGCAATAAATTTATCGCTAGTTATCGATGATCGGTTATCGCCGATTAGCTTATCGTTCTCGATTTATCGGTTATCGTGATACATTTTTTTCGTTATCGCGCTCACCTATGTCCCTCTCCCTCAGCAATAAGAGTCACACCGTCGTTGTTGGAAAGTGTGTAATTTTCCATAAGTAAAGTCAGCAATGATCGTCAATGTATTGTATGAGGAGGCAGAAGAAAAAAAATTGAAAAAGGAAGAGGGTAATTGTTAATATTAGTGCCGAACGATTCTGTTAGCGATTTTGTTGGCTACCTTTCTAGCTACTCCCCCCATTCCCTCAACTTTTTGTAGGCTTGCCTACAACGACATCTGGTAATCAACTTTGAATTCGAATGCAATGCTATGCTTTCGAATTGTGAATACTACTAGATTATTAATAATAGCAGGTGTAATTTCGAAATTACATTCAAAATGATATATAATACAATATGATGCGAGTCCAATAACACCCCCCCCCCCCCAACAAAAAAGCACCTTTTTTTAAATTGCTCAACCAAAAACGGTCTCTGAATAAATAAAAAACACAACTTGTGTTAAAGCACAAATATATATTTATAATTATCCATAAAATAGAGTGCAGGGCCGGCCCTATAGTTGCTGGCGCTCTAGGCAAGCAGATGTTCGGCGCTTTTTTTAAGTATAATTATAAAACTTTCGCAAGAAAAAACCCTAAAAATATAGAAGAATAAAAATGAGTTTATTACATGGGTTGTTTTTTTAAGAAACAATGAACAATAATATTGTTTTCCTCAACCTGGATTTAGGATACTCTCTCAGACTCTCATTATCTCTCTCACTCGCACTCACTCTCTCTCTCTCTCTCTCTCCCCCATCCAACTCGTAACCATGGTTACAAGCTGGATTTGCCCCCGTTCCAGACTAGTATTTGCAGGAACTACTTCTCGTATAAGATTTGCGCTACATGGAACCGTCTCCAAGTCGAGGTGGTGAATAGTTCGTCTATATGTAGAACAATTAAAATCTAGATTGGAAGATGTAATCCATGAATATGTATAGGACGTAGATTATAGAAAGATGTAAAATAGGTTCCAGCTATATCATTAAATTTTCCTGATTATGATCCTTTTTCTCATCATAATCAGGTGTCTTTTCGGGTTTCAGTGGGAGAGGTGGGAGGGGAGAACCTTCGCCTGTGCTATGTTTTCTCTTAAGCTATAGGTTAGGGCCTTCCTAAAATAGTATCTCAACGGTATAGTCAGCAATGTCCTTTGAGGTACTACTATTCCTTTTGATTCCTTGTGACTCTCTCACTCTCTCTCTCTCTCGGATTTGTTAGTAGGGATTGTACTCCGAAAGTGTGCGAATGTGGACGCAACTAGCAAACTTCTGGGTATCAATAAGAGATTAGGGCACCTATGTACAATGATAGGCGTCAAATTCTTGGATCGGTTTGATCGGTTCTTTATATGTGACGACCTGTACACAGAGAATCGTGTCCACCTTAGTAGACGAGGTATGAGAGCTCTAGCTGATCTCATCGACCAGAATGCCTTCTGGGTGATGAGGGCGACACAAGCATTACCGGTAGAGTGTTTGTGAAATAGAACAGGGTTAGGATTAGGATGGGAAGGCGTGGAGGCCCCCAACAGTAGCGAACCCAACTCACCTCGAGCAGAGGAGGGTATAGAGAACTCTGCCGCCAAGGAGGAACCGGGCTCCCATGAAAAGACGGCAGGGTTGGAGATTAGGGAGATAAACGTGGGTGCACCCGTTTCTGGCGAACAGTCTTTATCTCAAACCAGGGGTAGTACGGAACCTTCTGGGGGCGAAGAAGATCCGGGTCCCCATGGGGCAGATCTCTGCAACTCGGGGGGTGCTCAAGGTGATGTGCCAGCTTCAGGGTACAACAACACGACCGTAACGCAGAGAAGCCCCTAAGGGTAGAGGACGTGAAGAATAGCCCGCGTTCCCTTAAATGCCTATTCCTTAACGCCAGGTCAATACGAAACAAGTGGGACGAACTTGTAGTCATATTGTCCGGTGAAACCCGAATAGACGTAGTTGCCATCGTAGAAACATGGCTTCACACTGACAATCGAGATTTCGAGGGTGAGTATATGATTCCCGGTTACACGATATTCCACCACGATAGACCCAATCGAGAAAGTGGCGGAGTATTGTTATACGTCCGTAACTGCTTTCCCGCGGTTGACTGCAATGTTAGAAGTGTCTACGAGATTCTAGGAGTAGACATAAATCTTGGCAGCTTCCCATACTGACTCGTAGTGGCATACAGGCCGAAAAGGCAGACCGAGGAAGCGGACTCGAACCTGTACGTTAAACTTGCCGAGTTGAGGGAAAATCGCCCAAACCCAATTATGGGAGATTTTTACTGTCATTGAGTCATTGAGTTGACTGGAGTGAGACCTTAGGGCGGGGGAGGGAAAGTACGACTCATAGACTTCGGTTACAATAACCTTTTAACACAGTGGGTGGAAGAGCCGATGAAAGGTGAGAATTGTTGGACTTGGTGTTCACCACTGAGGATGACATGGTCTCTGGACTGAGCGTAGGTGAATGTCTGGTAGTAGCGATCACCGAACAGTCTTATTCACCTTACGCACTCCGGTGCGGCAGTCCCTCTCGCGATGCTACCTACAAACCCGATTACTGCCGCGCTAACTTCAACGAGCCGACTGGAGCCTGTAAGTGATGAAAGTGCCTCAGCCAACTGGCTGAGATTCAAAGACAGCTTTATGAACTAGCAGTCCAGGTTCGTTCCCCAACAAGAGATGAATGAAAAATCTGTTCAACCTAAATGGTTCAATCGCAGCATTGCCTCGGCAATTCGAAAGAGAAAAAAGAGCTACGCTAAATGGAGAATTAGTAGTAGCAACGAGAGTCTCATGCAGTATAGACAAAATATTAGAACAACTGTTAAAACACTGGTACGCCAAGCTAAGCGCAATGAGGAACTTCAGGTCGCGTCTCTCTGCAAAGAGAACCCAAAGGAATTCTTCCTGCACGTAAATAGGTACAAACCAGTTCGCCAGCGCATGGTCCTTCTAAGAGAGAGGTTGGCGAGTTGCAAGAATCGAATCTGGCTATCGCTAACGTGTTGAACGCCTACTTCACCTCTGTGTTTACACTGAAAGAAGATGGTCCCACCCCGAGGCCGGAGATGTATCTCAATGAAAGGGAAAACCTAAGCGAGATAATATTAGACGACGAGGAAGTGGAGGCTAGAATAAAAACCCTTACCCGTACAAGTCTCCAGGTCCAGATGGCTTTCTCCCTAGAGTCTTCCGTGGAGTGAGCAATGAAGTTGCTTCACAACTTACTGCGATCTTTATTGAATCGTTGGAAACTGGGAAAGTACCAGAGGACTGGAGGACGGTGGACGTGACCCCCATATTTAAGAAGGGAGAGCGCACAAACTCGAGTAACTACCGGCCTATAAGTTTGATCTCCGTTGTGAGCAAAATGTTAGAGAACATAATAGCCGATAAAATAGTAAAGCACGTAGAAACAAACAACTTGATCCTGGATTCCCAACACGGATTGCGCAGGAACCGATCGTTTTTCACAAATTTACTGTAATTCTTTCACGGCACTTTGGGTGACTACTATCGTAGTCGGGCTGTGGACATCTTATACCTGGATTTTCAGAAGGCTTTTGATAAGGTGCCACACCGCAAGTTGATGTACAAAGTCCGCGCGGCTGGCATTACAGGTAGGGTGGCCAGCTGGATTGAGAACTGGCTGCCAGGCAGGCGACAAAGGGTGAGAATAAACAGGGAAGCCTCGAAATGGGCCCACGTGAATAATGAGGCACCTCAGGATTCCGTGTTCGGTCCACTCTTGTTCATCATCTATATAAATGATATAGACGATGGGTTGCTTTGCTTGATATCCAGGTTCACGAAGGTTACAAAATTAGGAGGCAGCGTGAGTTCACGCAAAGGAGTGGAAAATCTACAAAGCAGCATTCATAGGTTAGGTGAGTGGTCGGAGACTTGACAGATGCCATTTAACTTTGACAAGTGCAAGGTGATGCACATTGGCTATGCCAATCTTCGAGAAGAGTATCACTTGTTAGGTAGAGTTTTGGATGTGACGGATCTGAAAAAGGACTTGTGTGTGCAAATCAGCAGCGACCTAAAGTTTTCCAGGCAGCGTGTCGATGTAGAAAAAAAGGCACAAAGACTATTGGGTTACATAAAGAGGTAATTTCGCTTCCGTAACAAGAAGATTGTCCTCAAGTTATACAACTCTTTAGCCAGACCTCACCTGGAATACGCCGTTCAATTCTGGTCCCTTACACTGCGTAAGGACATAGATAGACTAGGATGTGTCCAGGCTAGGGCCACCAAGCTAATTCCCTCACTTAGGCACAAAGGCTATCAGCGTAGGCTTCAAGAATTTAATCTTTTCTCTTTTGAGACCCGCCGATTACGAGGCCAGCTAAAAGAGACCTTCAAGATTTTAAGGGGTATCGAAAACATGGACTACAGAAGAATGTTCACGTTGAAACCAAATCCGACCCGTAACAAAGCTGGATTGGCCCCAGTTCCAGACTAGTATTTGCGGGAACTACTTCTCGTATAAGATCTGCGCTACATGGAACCGTCTCCCAGTTGAGGTGGTGAATAGTTCATCTATAGAACAATTCAAATCTAGACGGGACGATGTAATCCATGAATATGTATAGAACGTAGATTATAGAAAGATGTAAAATAGGTTTCAGCTATACTATTAAAATTTCCTGATTCTGATCCTTTTTCTCATCACCATCAGGTGTCTTTTAATAATAATAATAATAATAAGTCTTTCGTAATGCGCTCTTCAAGGCCTGAGGCCTTCCCAGAGCGCACGTTGTGCTGAGATGAGAATGTAAATTAAATGGAAATTCAAGAGGGGGAGAAGGCAATATTGAAAAGATGCGTTTTCAGGAGACGCTCAAATGTGGTAAAAGAGGGAGAAGACTTGATTTCAGCAGGAAGAGCATTCCACAACTTAGGGGTGCAGATTGAGAAGGAGCAGTCCCCCATTGAGCAGAGGGATAAACGAGGAATATTCAAAAGAGGTGCATGTGATGACCGAAGGGCCCGAGGGACATTGCGTGGCGAGAGGGCAGAAGAGAGGTAATACGGAGCCTGGTTGTTTGGGGCCTTAAATGTGAAGAGAAGTATCTTGAAGTGAGTACGGGATCTGACAGGGAGCCAGTGCAGTTCATGCAGCAAGGATTTCGAGAGAGAGAAGCGAGGGCGACGGAGGAGAAGCCGGGCGGCATAGTTCTGTACAAGTTGAAGTGGGCGGAGAGAGGAGGATGGCAGATTCACAAGCAAAGAGTTACAGGAGTCAAGGCGTGAGGTGATGAAGGCATGAACAGCAGTCTCAAGACTTTGGCGATCAAAGTGAGAACGAATGCGAGAGAAGTTACGAAGAAAACATAGAGAGGATTTTCTGACATTGCGGATATGAGGCTTAAAGGAGAGATGCTCATCAAAAACAACACCCAGATTCCTAACGTAGTCAGAGAAAATGATAGTATTACCGCCCAGAGTAAGCGAGGGAAAGAGAGATTTAGATTTTTTGACAAGAACAGGGGTGCCGACGAGGAGGACCTCAGTTTTGGAGTGATTAAGCAAGAGGAAGTTGGTAGAGAGCAAGTCAGAAATGGAGGAGTAGGCAGCCAGAAGGTCAGTGATAGAGTAGGCAAGAGACGCGGGGGATGAGGAAACTAAAATTTGAGTGTCATCAGCATAGAGGTGGAAGGATAGACCGAGATTACGGAGAAGGAAACTAAGAGGGAGAAGGTAGATACAAAATAGTAGAGGACCAAGGACAGAGCCTTGTGGCACTCCAAAGCGAATAGGGGTAGAGTCGGATGAAACGTCGTCAATCACAACGGATTGGGTACGAGACGAGAGGTAAGAGCGGAACCAGTCAAGCACGGTGCCTGATATGCCGAGGAAAGAGTGGAGACGATCAAGTAGGACGGTATGGTCAATAGTATCGAAGGCAGCGGAGAGGTCGAGTAGAACGAGGATGGAGACACAACCCCTGTCTGTGGCTCTTCGTAAGCAATCGGGCACATTGAGAAGGGTGGTTTCTGTGGAGTGACCTGACTTAAAACCAGATTGATAGGTTTCATCAATGTTACAGGCCACCATGTGACTGTTGATGCGTGAAGCAACCACTCTCTCCAGAACCTTAGAGAGGAAAGGAAGTTGCGAAATCGAGCGATAATTATAAGGGTCAGTGGGGTTCAGTTGAGGCTTTTTAGGAATCGGACGGATGTGGGCACGTTTGAAGGAAGAGGGAACAAGACCAGTTGTAAGTGAAGTGTTAAACAGGTGAAGAAGCGTTGGGAGGATATCAGACAGGATTTTACATAACAGTTTAGGCGGATTAAATGTCCTTTGGGGAGCCCGATTTCTTAGAACACGAGAGGAGTCCTGTAAGCTCCAACGCGGTCACAGCGGGAAAAACGATAAGCGGCTGAGGCGGGAAGTCAGGGAGAATGGCAGGAGCCGGGACAGAAGGCTGAGGGAGGGAGGCACGGAGGTTAGTGACCTTATCTGCGAAGAAATTCGAGAGAGTAGCAGGGCTAATGGGTGGGGAGACCTGGGCTGGGGAAGTAATACGGGAGAGCAGGCGGAAGACGGTACGGGGATCATTCCTATTATCAGCAAGCCGATTACGTGAGTAGGCTTTCTGTGCCCGCAAAGCGGGTTGGAGAGGTGGGAGGGGAGAGCCTTCGCCTGTGCTATGCTTTCTCTTAAGTTATAGGTTAGGGCCTTCCCAAAGTAGTACCTCCACTGTATGGACAGCAATGTCCTTTGAGGTGCAACTTTTCCTTGTGTCTCTCACTCACTCACTCCCACTTACTCACTCATCCTCACACTCTCTCACTCACTCTCTCTCACTCACTCACACTCACTTACTCTACCTCACACACTCTTTCTCCCTCTCAACACAACCACCTTGTCGTCGGTTAGAGAGCTTGCAGGATCTGCCTGAGTTAAGCTAGCTAAGCTGGGGGACTTTTAGTCCAGGTGGGGTCACCCATGCCAGTAAGGTAGCTGTAGTAGGATCCAGACTAATGGTTGTCAAACTTCTCTACCACTTCTTTGATGCGTCTCCTTGCCTTTCCCTACCAACCTCTTCGATCCTGTTAGTACTAAGTTTCACCAACTCTCTTCAACTGTCAAAAAATCAAAACAAAAACCCAATAACAAAAAACAAACCTTCATCTCTATTACACATAAGTTGTTTATTAATAAGGTCCTCACCAGCTCCCTTATGCCGCGTGAGAAGAGAGGCTTTGGAACCTCTTTAAATAACGCCTTGGAGCACTCATAGGTTACAAGAGACTGAGATTGAAGGGATCTTAGGCGTTTGGGGTACGATTAATGGAGAAATGCTAGGTACCCCTTAGAAGCTTTCTCCTAACGTGTAATTGCCTGACCAGCTCCCTGTGACCGCTACTTGGTGAATAAAGGCTCAACTGATCTTTGGAGAGAGAGCTTTTGTGCCTTGCTGGTTGCCAGATCAGCTAAAGATCTCGGATGAAGTCGTGGGCACTTAGCTTTACTATTTGCCTCAAGTCTGGCCGTTTTTAGTCGATTAGTAGGGCTTAGTAGGAAGACAGTTACACCTCAAGCACCCCTGTCGAAAAATCAGAGAACCAGTTCACTGGGGCTCTCGTGCTGCTCAATTGGGAGCTGCGGCACGATTGGGGACGTCCGGCCCAGGGGAGACCTTAGGGTTGGTGTGCTTGATCAAAGGGTTTCTGTTCGCCGAACGACCGAAAACCTCCTGGAAATAGGCGGATGTGATTAGTGCGAGAGAAAATCACAACCAAAAAACCCTTTTTTAATGCGAATGTTCCGAGATTTTTGTAAGATGGCGAAGAAGAATGGTCCTCCGTATCGAAAGCTAACCTGCAAAATATGCAAAGTCTACAGATGGAGTGAAGACTTCGGGGGCAGGAGTTGCAAGGAACTTACAGATGGCGTCAGTGTCTGTGACTTCTGTGAACTCGAGAAGCGCCTGGGCGAGAGCATCGCTCAACTAGGAGAGGAGAACTCCCTCCTTAAAAGGGAAGTTCAACTCTTAAAAACAGAGAGATGCAGATGCTCAGGCGAGAAGGCTCCCGACGTCCAACAGCCGATTTCTTCTGCTGAAGGGCTTCCTCAACGAGCCAAAAAGAAGAAAAGGAAGAAAAAAGAAGAGAAAGTAGAAATAGAAGAAGAGAAAGTAGAAAGAGAAGAAGAGAAGGTAAAAGGAGAAGAAGAGAAAGTAGAAAGAGAAGATAAGAAAGTGGAAACAGACGAAGAGAAAGTAGAAGCAGAAGAAGAAAAACAGGAAACAAACGAAGAGATAACGAAGGAAGTCAAGAAGAAGAATAAGAGGAAGAATAAGAAGAAGAAGAAGAAAAATTTAGAGATACAAGAGGAAAGCGGCAAGTCGCCTCCGAAAGGAAAGACTAAGTAGTCCGCAGACAAATGTGCAAGAGTCACCCTTATTAGTGATTCTCAAGCACGGGGTCTGAAGCCCCTGCTAGTTGCCCGCCTTCGCACAAGCGTTAAGGTGAGCTGCCTCCCAGGCTGTGGGAATAAGCAGGTAAGAGCTGAGGCCGAGAAGTCTCAGATTTCAGAGACTTCAGTCGTTGCCCTTATGGTAAGTGGAAACGACCTCTACCTCAGAGAAGGGAGGGTAGGCCCTACAGGTGAGATTATGAGTGGACAGTTATGGGCGCTGTCGACGACTGTGGATTGAAAACCCGCAGACGCATCGTGGTGGGGATGCTCCCGAGGTGGAGTCCAAACCGGACTGCCCACTTGAGGAACATGTCGCTAAACCGGCGCCTTGCAGACCTCTGTACGGGTGAGGGTGTCTTTTTTGTGGACCCGTACGCCGTATTCTATGGTAGAAAAGACCTCTACCAAAGGGACGGGGTGCACCTCTCCTTTAAGGGCAAGGCGTTCCTAGCCAACCTCATCCAGGATGTCGTGGAGCACACCCAAAGGAGTGTCCGGCCCATTGGGAAGGCGGACGTACGCCAGTACGCCCGAGTCACTCCCCAAACAACCTTCTCGGAGGTTGTCAAAAATGGTGCCACCGCGACAAACAAGAAGCCGGGAAACGGAAAAGTATAGGGAGTCCTAGATTAGGGGACTCCCTGAAAGTTCTTCTGTTCAATTCGAGGTCAATCAAGAACAAGTTTCCTGAGCTCCGTGGCCTCGTACCGACGGAAGAACCCGAAATGGTAGCCATAACAGAATCGTGGATAAAAACCTCAAACCGAGACTTTGAAGGCGAATTCACGGTTCCTGGCTACCAACTCTTCCACAAAGATAGGCCAGACAGAGAGGGTGGCGGTGTAATGTTGTATGTCAAGTTTACAATCAAATCTACGAACTCCAACGTTATATCCGACCACGAGCTCCTAGGCGTTGACCTAGAGATCGGTTTTGTCAGATACAGGACCCCCTTCCCAACCCGTTGAGAAGGACAGGGAACTGTACCAGCTGCTGGGTGAGCTGGTTCAAGGCAGAGTGTGCATCGTTATGGGCGATTTCAACAGCCAAGTTGACTAGGAAACCAGAGCAGCCTGTGGCGAGAGCGCGCTACTCTTGGAGTTCGCCAACAACGAGTTCCTCACTCAATGGGTCAGAGAACCGACGAGAGGAGACAATATCCTTGACTTGGTCTTCACCTCTGAGGATGATATCGTTGAGGATCTCTCTGTAGGCGAAGAGCTCGGTGGCAGTGATCACCAGCTAGTTAGATTTAGCGTCAAGATCCCGAAGGTAAGGTCTGTTGCAAGTCAATCAAAGAAACTTGACTTGAGAAGAGCAGACTTTGCAAGCCTTCGAGCTGGACTAACTGGCGTGAGGCTAGAAGTGTGCGATGCTGTTGAAGACTCGTGGAATAGTTTCAAAACCACATTCATGAGTCTTTTAATCTAGTTGCATCCCTCTGAAATGCACCCGTCTGTCTTCTGTTCAACCTAAGTGGTTTAATCGAGAAATCGGCCAAAAGCTTAGGGAGAAGAGAACTGTGTACCGGCAATCGAAGATCTCGGGTGACTTTGACGAATACCGGAGTCTAGCCAGGAGAGGGAAAGTCCAGCATAAGGGCGGCTAAGCAGAAAATGCTAACCTCCTCAACGACTACTTCTCTTCAGTGTTTACTGAAGAATGTGGTCCCATCCCCCAGCCGACGGATTCCTACTCGGGGGAAAAGCTGGAGGATATGGACTTCACCGAAGTTGAAATCAAAAAGAAGATCAGTGACCTAATGACGAATAAGTCACCTGGCCCGGATGGGTTTCTACCTAAAGTGTTGAAAGAAGTGCGCGATCAAGTGTCACGATACCTGAGCGCAATCTTCAACATGTCAATCCGGACCAAATGCGTTCCTAGAGACTGGCGTGAGGTGGAGGTGACTCCAATCTTCAAGAAAGGAGATCGTAACCAACCGCCGAACTACCGACCTATCAGTCTGACTTCGATAGTCGATAAACTCATGGAAAGCATCATGGTGGACAAAGTGACGTCGTATTTAAAGTCAAACCTACTACTGAGGAGTTCCCAGCACGGCTTCCGAAGGCAACGGTCATGCCTGACGAACCTTGTAGAATTCTTCCACTTCGTTTTCAGTGAGCACGATCGGGACAAGGCGGTGGATGTGGTCTACCTAGACTTTCAGAAAGCCTTTGATAAGGTACCACACCGCCGCCTTCTCCGGAAAGTGCGAGCGCTTGGCATAGACGGAAAGGTAACCGGCTGGATCGAGAACTGGCTAAGTGGCAGACAGCAACGGGTGGTGGTGAATGGACAGTCTTCTGAGTGGGTGCCCGTTACTAGCGGGGTGCCTCAAGGTTCTATCCTGGGACCACTACTATTCATCATCTACGTCAACGACATGGACGGTGACATGGTTGCCAAGATTTCCAAATTTGCCGACGATACCAAACTTGGTATGAACGTTGCAATTGATGGAAATACTGCTCGCCTGCAGGAAGATCTTTGGAAGATTGGGGAGTGGTCGGACACGTGGCAAATGCCTTTTAACGTGGGCAAATGCAAAGTGATGCATATCGGCCACAGAAACCCCCAATCTCAGTATATCCTTAAGGGCACTGCTATTGAATCCACCGACACTGAGTAGGACTTGGGTGTAACAATCACTAGTGACCTCAAGTTCTCGAAACAGTGCATTGAGGCGGAGAAAAAGGCCCAAAGGATGCTAGGCTATATTAAGCGCCAGTTTGGTTATCGGAACCAGGAGATTGTACTGTGCCTGTACAACTCACTTGTCCGACCGCACCTGGAGTATGCCGTACAATTTTGGAATCCTTCATTGCGAAAGGACATCGCGAGATTGGAACGCGTACAAGCCAGGGCAACCAAGCTGATTCCCTCTATCCGACATAAAAGTTATGAGGATAGACTAAGGGAATTAAATCTGTTCTCGCTGGAAACCCGTAGACTGCGTGGTCAGCTCATCGAAGTTTTCAAAATACTTCGAGGGTTAGACAATGTTGACTACCGGGATATTTTCACACTGAGTGAGCACAGAACGTGCAATCACGGCTTCAAACTTGAACTGAAGCGTTACAACCGCAATCTGTGTGGAAATTATTTCACTTACAGTATCTGCGGTATGTGGAACGCACTTCCAGTGGAAGTTGTCAACAGTGAATCTGTTGAGTAGTTCAAGTCAAGACTAGACAAGGTCTTGAAAAGTGGCCGTTTAGGGACGCAAAACAATTGAGCAGCCTTGTGCCCGCTCGATTGCTAGTCCAAAGGTACCCTCCTTGAATGGACCGTAAGGTCTCCTAGGGTACCTTCTTTCCTTGTTGTTACTCTCCCTCTACACCGCTGAGAGATGACAATGACGTGTTGCGGAATTCAGAACCAGACGTCGTCAACGTGTTGACTTCCCCATGGACGTCGTCCATGGGGAAGTCAAAGGGGGCGGTGAAAAGCTTGAAGTCTGCAGCCAGCGGCCTGTCTCCTGCGAGACGGGAGGCAAATTCCTCCCTCAGAGGGGCGACGACACTAACACAAGTGTCCAGGTCCACAGCCTCAAGGGGCACAAGCAGCAAGGCGAGGAAAATGCACAAATTGACTAATAACTAACTGAGCCTCCCACAAGCGCAGCTTAACCTCGAAGGCGGGGATGTTCGCGTGCATGTCTGTCACGAGAATGTCTTTGCCTTGCAGCTTCACGTTGAAGGCGCTCAGGCGCGTAGTGATATCCGTGAGCAGGGCGAGGAGAGCGAGCCATCGCGGGTCGGAGAAGTGATCAGAATGGGGAAGGGTTTTCTGACGGAGGAATGTAGCGATCTCCTGCTGCAGGTCGCACACACGGGACAGAATGGACCCACGACTCAGCCAGTGGACCTCACAGAAGTAGAGCAGGTCGTTGTAGTGCTCGTTCACCTCGTGCACCAGTACCTACAACTGGCGGTGTTAAGGCTGCGGGAGAGGATGGAGTTGACGACCTTCACCACTACAGACATGACATCAACGAGGTTAGCAGATTGGGTGCACAGGGATTCTTGGTGGATAATGCAGTGCACCTTGTGGATGGGCTGAGTGTGCCTGGCGGCCTCACAGTGGCGCACTAGCAGCGAAGCGGCGCCCTTCTTCTCCTCAATCATCGCCCTGGCACCGTCGGTTGTCAACACACAAGACGGTAAAGGTCCAGGGGGTACTGCTCCACACACTGAAGCACGGCGTCGAAAATGTCTTACCCTGTGGTGGTGCCGCGCAGCGGGACAATCTGGAGGAATTCTTCACGCACTTGGAGGTCAGTGGTGACCCCACGGATGAGAACAGCCAGCTGGGCCGTGCCCTTCGTGTTGGTGTTCTCATTGAGAGCGAAGGAGAAGGCGACGAGGGTTGAGCTGCGGATCTTGATTGAGTTAAAGTCGTCCGACATCCCCTCAACGCGACGACAAAAGGTGCGGGACGAAAGGCTCACGCTCTCAAAGGCAGAATGCTGCTCTGGACAGACGGAGTCTACCACAGCAACAAGGCGCTCCTTGATGAAGTCCCCATCCGCGAATGGCTTCATCCGACACGCAAGGAGGCGGAAGACCTCATAACTGGCGCGCGTCACCTTGTCGGCTTCAGCGGTCTGCTTGCGGAAGTGCGAAATTGTTTTATGCAGGCTGCCTGACAGTCTTGAAGCATACGAGGAACTAGGCCTGTCCAAAGCGCTCGATGAAGAAGTACTTCTCCCACTCAAGGTTGAAGGTCCGACGCTCGAGGTACACTTTCCTTTTCTTAACAGACATTATGAGCTGAAAAGAAAAGAAATAACCATAATGACATGATAATATAATAAATGATTGGAATTTTTTCTAATCATTTTCCCTTACTGGTGTCAGTTTATTTTCCAAACTGTACTGACCACAAAGCATACCTAGTCTAAACGCGAAATTCCAAAGGATACTGACCGCTGGCGTCTGGCAGGATCGTAGAGTGAGGCGCAGAGTTGTCAAACAGTATCTGCCGATGTATCCGCACAGAATGGTATGCTCGCACCTATATCTTAGTAAGGCTTCATCGCGGCAGAAAAAGTCATCAACATCTTTTGTTTAGAATTGCCTCCTCTACAACTTTGGTATATATGAAATTTTTCGTATCTCTGAGAGAAATGCATTTTTCTCATTTTTACTCATTTTCACTGCCAGACATAAGTTTCATTCCCCTCTCCCTCTACAAGTCTACTGAAACAGATGCTGTTTGGCAATTTATTTTTTTTTTGGGGGGGAGGAGGTTCGCGGGCCGGATTGCAATAATAATGACGAGCAAGGTGGCAGACCAGACGCTAGGCAATCGCGGGCCAGATCTGGCCCGCCTCTGACTTAGGGACACACAAATTTACAAGGAAGTATAAATATCCTGCTTATCAAGGGATTAGTGTTGAATTGCCCATCGGAAGTATTAAAGTTTGGAATTTTCTTTATAAGAGCTGATTCAATTAGATGCCTATGTATGAAATTGTGCGAATTATAAATTATTTTTGCATTATCAATGTCAATTGAATGGTTTTCATTTGACATGTCGCATAAATGCGATATGCAACATGGATCCCTTTCTTCTAGTTTGTTTCTCCACATGTCAAATGAAAACCATTCAAATGACATTGATAATGCAAAAATAATTTATAATTCACACAATTATATACGGCGTCTAATTAAATCGGCTCTTAACAATTACCAGGAAGAGAATGTGAGTTCGTCCGATCTAGCAAGATAGGAAGATTGAAGGAAGATTCCATGTATTTTTTCCTCATTTGACTCCTTATAGAGTTTCAGCACATGTAAAACAAATTAAATAAATCGTCATTTGATCAAGGATGAAACTAAATTTTGCCGTTACTCTAAATGAACTCTGGAACTAGTGGCGGATCCTAGATAAACTTGGGAGGAAGGGGCTAACCTGAATTTCTCCCTCTGAGTAATTTGAGAAAAAGGTATTAATCTTTAATAATGGTTATCTTACACAACATTGATACTAAATAACAGTATCTCAGACAGGAGTGAGCACTAACTCTCTCAAATCCATTTTTTTTTTTGCACCAGTAAATCATGAAGTGTGGTTTATTGTAGTTTTTTGGACTTCAGCTAAGGTATAATACTGAATTTAATAATGATCTTTTTGAGATTTAACTGTATTTTAGACATGTATCATATAAGATACATTCAATCTCAACGCACAGGAAAATGAAAGGCGGATTCCAAGTACTTTCGAACATATTCAGTTTATTCTCAAGGAATAAGGAAAAATTTTACAAGGCTGATATATATATATATATATATATATATATATATATATATATATATATATATATATATATATATATATACAGAGGGTCTTGAACAAGGACGCTCGAGCTTTGTCAGGCGATAGTGGCCATGATGTTAGAGCTACATTTGGCAAACTCACTGTGAACTGTTCAGTAGTACTTGGCAAGTCACGATGGAAGGTTATAGCGTTGAACAGCGTGGGCAAATCATCAAATATTATTATCAAAATCGATGCTCCGTTCGACAAACGTTCCGCGCATTACGTGATTTCTATCCTCGCCACAGCGACGAGTCCCATTTTTGGACAAACAAAATTGTCGGATTTAGGACGAAAACAATCCACATAATATACACCAGCACCAATTGCATCACAACAAAGTCACTGTTTGGTGCGGATTTTCGTCTAACGGAATCATCGGTCCGTATTTTTTTGAGAACGAAGATGGGATTGCCATAACCGTCAACGGCGAGACCTACAGATCGATGATAAACAACTTTTTGTGGCCTCAACTGGATTATATGCCTGGCATGGATACTGACGACATGTGGTTCCAACAGGACGGCGCAACGTGCCACACTGCGCACGCCACGGTAGACATTTTAAACCAGCGACTTCAAGGCAGGGTTATCTTGCGCGGCGGCGACGTCAACTGGCCACCGAGATCATGCGATTTAACGCTATTAGACTACTTTCTTTGGGGCTACCTTAAATCACAGGTCTATGCGGATAATCCTTAAACAGTTAATGTCCTCAAAGTCAACATAACGAACACCATCCAGCAAATTCAGCCAGATTTATGCGACAAAGTCATCGAAAATTGGGCCTCCCAAATACGTTCCACCAAGCGAAGCCGCGGCGGACATTTGAACGACGTCATATTCCACACTTAATGCCATAAAATGTACTTTCAAATTTAAAATAAATTGAGTGCATATATCACACATAACTTGTTTTATTTACATTTAAAAATCGAGTGACCTTATTGAAAGACCCTTTATATATATATATATATATATATATATATATATATATATATATATATATATATATATATATATATATATATATATATATATATATATATATAATATTGAGGATAAATCCCAGAGCCACGAGAAACGGATGCAGCATCTATGAATTTTTCACGTTTCGAAAACTACAAGTTTTCATCTTCAGGCTAGTATAAGTTTACAAAGTTAATGCATATGAAGAAAAATTGAAAAGGCCAACAAGACATTATTTTAAACAGTGACCAATTATAAAATATCAGTAAAATGTACTATAAGTTGAAATTTTTAAATATAACTTAGCAACGATTAGATTTGCTTTAAGACTGACTCAAAAAATTACTAATACATAAGAAGAAAACTTAAAAAGGCCAACAAGACATTATTTTAAAAGGTGACCAATTATAAAATATCAGTAAAATGTACTATAAGTTAAATTTTTTGTTATTAAATATGACTTGGCAACAGTTAAATTTGCTTTAAAACTGACTCAAAAATTACTTAACAAATTTAAGGTTTATTGCAGAGAAATTGACTTGGCATTATTAAAAGATAGTAAATTTAAACTTTGTTTTTAATTTTGTAAAGACTGTAAGAGTTAAAAAACATTTAATATAAAAACGGTAAATTGGGGTACTTACTAAAGTGGATCCATCCTAGAGAGTGAATGGGTTACAGTGATGCTTGGTTTGTTAAAAAGCAAACCAACTAACAAACTGTAGTTTGAATTAGTTAATTAATAATGATATTGCACTTAAATCTTCATTGAGTGTATGTAGATTTGTAGTGTTTGATATATAAAGATTCGAGGATTCTTAGGCAATGTTTGTTGTTGTTAAAGGCTAATACTTGAAAATTCTCAATAGAAATGTCAGTTTTACAGCTTATGGTGTGTTCCCTAATAGATGACTTTTCTTTTTTATTTAATATTTTGTTTGTGCGCCAACTAATCCCCATTTGAGCAGAGAACCTAGCTCCAAGAGACCTGACAGTGCTGCCAATGTAAGAAGCTCCAGTACAACTGGGACATTTAAATAAATAAACATTATCACTGCGGAACTCCAAAGAGATAGGATCTTTACTGTTAAAGAAACTTCCTATCGATATTTTTTTATAAAAACTATTTGTGGGTTGATTTGGGAAAAATATCTTTTAAAAATAAATAGGCTTTTTTTTTAAAGTATCGTTTAAAAAAAAACATCTCTGAAATTAGTAAATATATGGGCATTTTAGGAACTTCTATGCAGGGTTGAGGGGGTCAATGAGATTATCAAATAGCCTTTTAAAACTCTATCATATAGGCCAGAAGGAAATATTTTTTTTTATAAAATACTTCCTAAGAAAAATAAATTCATTATGGATTGATTGGTAAGTGGATGATAGCGAGAAACTTCTATGTATTAAAGTTTTTACTGTGGATATTTTGTATCTGAAATCACAAAAACTAAAGTAGTTCAAACCTAGTCCTGTGGAAGTATTTTGGGGGTAAATGGTTGTTTGAATTTTTCGTTGGTCCTTATCTCGGGTGATTAAAAGGTCAAGAAAGGGCATCTTATCATTTGACTCCACTTCCATGATGAATTTGATGTTGGGGTGTAAAGTGTTAAAAAAATTCAAGAAAAGTTAGCTATGTGCAGGATTATTAAAAATTGCCAAGGAATCATCCACAAAACGGCGGTAGAAGGAGGGTTTGTAACCTAAATTAGTAGAAAACATTTGATCTTCGAGATGTGTCATAAAAAAAGTCAGCTGCAAGTAGTCCCATTGGAGAACCCATTGCAACACCATCGATCCGGCAGTAAACTTTATTATTAAACGTGAACCAAGATTCAGAAAGACTTAATTCCAGAGCCTTTTTTAATTGGCTTCGTGAAAACCCATGAAAAGTATTTTGAGAATGAAATGCCTTATTTAATATTAAATTGATTATATAGTTTAAGGGAATGTTAGTAAATAAAGATTCAACATCATAACTCACCATATATCCATCGTTAACTTTGCTGAGTAATTCCTCTTTAAACTTATAGGAGTTTTGTATGGAGAACTGATTTTTAGATAAAGGTGAAAGTATTTTAACTAGATATTTGGCCAGTTAAAAAAAATTAACTTATAGTACATTTTACTGATATTTTATAATTGGTCACCTTTTAAAATAATGTCTTGTTGGCCTTTTTAAGTTTTCTTCTTATGTATTAGCAATTTTTTGAGTCAGTTTTAAAGCAAATCTAACTGTTGCTAAGTCATATTTAAAAATTTCAACTTATAGTACATTTTACTGATATTTTATAATTGGTCACTGTTTAAAATAATGTCTTGTTGGCCCTTTCAAGTTTTCTTCATATGTATTAACTTTGTAAACTTATACTAGCCTGAAGATGAAAACTTGTAGTTTTCGAAACGTTGTGAAAAATTAAAAGATGCTGCATCCGTTTCTCGTGGCTCTGGGATTTATCCTCAATATTAAATGCAGGCTTCACGGCCGAGCTCCATATATATATATATATATATATATGAGAACAACAGAGTAATACCCCAACCATATTCAACGAAAGGACACAAAATAGAAAAATATTATCAAAGACGGATATGAAGCATAAAACCAAATAGATAAGGTCTACTTCAGGAAATTCTAACTGTGAGCACAGAATGTAGACATTTAGGTCACTAAACTAAATACATACACACCTAACTGTGAATACATAAAAATAAACGAAAGAAACATAACTAAATTAATAAAGCAAAAGGCTAAGATTTAAAATGGGCAATTTCGTTATAAATAAGCCTTTTAATAACAGGGCCAAGTTTAAAGAGACCGGGGGATATATTAAAATTAGGCCAGGAATTAATGAATGAGCATTCAAAAATATTTCTTTGAATAAAGTCATTAGATTTGTAAATAAATTTAGCCGAATTCCAATTGATAGGGTGACTGTTTTCCGATAAATGGACAAAGAAAGCGCTGCTGCATTTTCCCCTCCTGATATTGTATTTATGTTGCGTCAAGCGTACACTTAAGGATTTACCGGTTTGCCAAAGTATTGTTTAGGGAGAACTGAACAATCGACAGAATAACCCCCCCACCCCTATTCTATTGTTATTATTATAAATCAACATTTTGTACATGGTAGACTGATACTTGAATATGACGGAAATATTTAACTTATTCAAGAGGCGGGGTCAAGGAAAAGGACTCAGAAAACGGTATAACAAGGGAGTTCTTAAAATTGTATGCGGGAGGGATTTCAGTTCTGCAAAATTATTTTTTTTTCAAATCTAGGCATCTTGCAAGAAATTTTTGAGGGTAGCAAAGATCTTGAAAATCTTAAGATCCAAGAATTCCGGGCTGGCGACCCGCAAGCCCCGGAGAAATATTCAAATAAATACAGACCGTTTGACTTTATCATTATGACCTGAGTAAAAATGAATACAAGAACCGGCGTTGGTAGGCTTACGATAGACGGAGAATTTAAATCCAGATGGAGTCCTATGAATAAGTAGATCTAAGAACGGGAGGACACCATTTTCTTCGAGTTAAAGGGTAAATTTAATAGAAGGAACCAGAGAATTTACCCTTGAACCGCCCATCTTCAATGCAGTAGCAGTCTCAGGCTGGTTCCAAATTGTTTGTGGAGGCCCAATTTTACATGTCCGGGTTAAAGAAGGAGGAAACTCTTTTGCTTCATATTTTGGCCTCATTACCTCCCGAGACTGTCAATTGTCTTCCGGCTGGAATTATAGCAGTGTTTAAAGGAGGAAGTAATTGGCCTATTCGAGATAACCAGAGCTTTTTGAGAAGCTCATCGAATCCTCCCCGCTCACAGGCCGACCCTCAACTAACTTAGAAGAATTACGCAAGACAGTAATTCAGGTAGAAGTAGGGGAAGAGCTTGTACGTCACAAGTTCATCCAATCATTACCGCCACTCAGAAAGAATTAAGCCTAGCACAATTAGGGAAACTTTTGGATGAACTTGTAACATTCAACCGAGTGCAGTGTTATAATATAAATACATATAGTGAGTCGAGAGGACACAGTGCCGTTTCAAACGCGTTTATGCCCCATAGTAATGCGGGTGGTAATTTTAGAACTAATTCGGCAAATAATGCGCGATCACTGGCAGCAAATAATTACAGTGTGCATAATCAACCGGGGGGATTGCGACCCTTCCATAATGCCCCAAAGCCGGTAGTTTCTCGTTCGCACATATATTTCGGCGAAATGGCTAAATTCTGCAAACCCTGGTGCAGGTGGCCGAAAGGAGAAGGATCAGTGCAATGCAACCGTGATCCAGGTCATCTTCACCAGCACCGGTGGAAAACTAGGAGGGCCGCAGGCGTGCCGTCTATTTTCACCGTCCCTGCTAAAGTATAAAACACCAAGTGCGAGTTCTTAATTGAAACGAAATCAAGTGTTTCGATTATTCCGGCTAGACTGGTGATGTTAGATGATGTGCGCGATTCTGCCATTAACATTTCAACAACTAATGGCGGAAAAATTCATACAGATATAGTGATCTCGTCTTCGCCGATCATTTAGGTGGTCGTTCGTTGTAGCAGGTACCACCTCTCCGTTATTAGGCATTAACTTTTTGAGACATTATGATCTTCTAATAGACTTTGCGCGCGACATGCTAATAGATAATCGTACTAAACTCGCATCGGAAGTGAAGTTGTTTGAAGAACCGGCGATAGCGTTAATAATCGATGACCTACAACACTTACCGCCCCATTGCAAAGCCATATTTGGAAAATATGAGGCTCTGTACGCACCGGCACCCGCTCAACCATACCCGTCACCGCTAAACTCAGGGAAGCATACAATCGAAACTGGTAGTGCCCCACCGACATTCCACGGAAAAGCTGCAGGCTGTCGAAGCAACATTCGAGACTCTAATGCAGCAGGGTCATTTGCCCGTCAAGATCACGATGGGCTTCGCCTATCCACATGGTGACAAAGAAATCGTCCGGTGAGTTCAGGGTGGTCGGCGATTTCCGAGCGTTAAATGCCGTTACAAAGCCCGACAGGTATCCGCTACCGCGGATTCAAAGCATTGCGGACCACCTCCATGGCAAAATGATATTTTCGAGGTTAGACCTGGTTTGTGCTTACCACCAAATCACGATGAACCAGGCAAACATAAAGAAAACCGCAGTCACGACTTCGTTTAGTTTGTGGGAGTACGTTAAGCTCCCATTTGGTCTCCGAAATGCCAGTTGCAACTTTCAATGACACATGGGCACCCTGTTTCGAGGATTAAGGTTCGTTTTTGTCACCATAGACGACATCTTAGCATATTCAGACAATATGGACGAACACCTGAGCACTTGGAACAGGTCTTTGAAATCATGGTCAAAAATGGTTTTAGAATATCGCTGGAGAAGTGCGAGTGGGCGAAGTAAGAAATAGACTTTTTTTAGGACACCACGTCTCGTTAGAAGGTATATGTCCACCGCCGAAGAAGGAATAAGAGATAGGAAACATGCCGCTACCAAAGGACTACAAGGAGCTTCGGAAATATTTGGGTATTGTAGGATACTACCGCAGGATGATCCCCAACTTTGCCGCGATTGCAGCCCCGCTGACTGAGCTTGTTCGCCTGCAACCAAAGGCTCGATAGCTCGTGTGGAACGCAGAGGCAAGTAGGGCATTTGAGAGTAGCAAGTTAGCCTTAATCGACTTCGTGAAACTCTTTCGCCCGCCACGCAATGATTACCTATACCAGCTGGTGACGGATTGTTCCCACTACGCGGCAGGTGCTGCCCTACACCAGATGATTGACGGATCTGCAAAACCAGTGCTATTCTTTTCGTGCAAGCTAAGCCATACGCAGCAAACATGTTCCACCTACGAGAGAGAGAGAGAGAGAGAGAGAGAGAGAGAGAGAGAGAGAGCGCTCCTAGCGGTGTATCTTGATTTCATGAACTTCAGTCACCTAATTGAAGGTCGCCACGTCACCTTGTGCACTGACCACAAGCCTTTAGTTTCAGCTTTTGCATCGCCACTGAACGCCAAAACAGACAGACAACAACGCCATTGGACAGCCATTCTGGACTTTATTAGTGATATCGCGTATGTGCGTGGTCAGGATAACGTAGTTGCTGACTGCGTCTCAAGGAACGTCAATTCGGTCCAAATTGACTCTTTTGACCTCCGAGCTTTGACGGCAGCGCAGGAAAATGATGCAGAGGCTAAGGAATTTCATTCACCCCTTTTCCGAGGATGTTTAGGTTTGATGCGAAGTGACATCTGGATATGCACGACCGTTTGTCCCGTTAGCATGCAGGAGTGCAATTTTCAATCAATTGCACAATCTGTTGCACCCTGGAATTAAGGCTTCACTTCGGCTCATCAAATCGAGGTATTTCTGGTCAAACATGGACAAGGATATCCGCTCCTGGATGAGAGAGGGAGCATGCCTTCCTTGTGAGTCTTCTAAAGTGTATCGCCACACAAAATCGCCGATCCTGCCTATTAATATTCCTTCCTCGTGGTTTGAAACTGTATACATCGATATAGTTGGACCACTCCCACTGTGTACACTGCCTGGACAATCCTACCCCTCTCACAATTGCTACTTTTTATCATGCATCGACCGAGCGACAAGATGGATCGAAGCGCTACCGATCCCAGACATAAGTGCCGCAACGGTTGCGTTAGCTTTCTTGGACGGGTGGGTGGATTTCCAGATTTGGAGTCCCGTTTTATATGGTAACTGACAAAGGTGCCTAATTCGAATCAGAGCTATTCAAAGAGCTGTCTGACCTCGTTGGCTTCCATCGTCTTCGCACCACGGCGTACAGACCGTCCACGAACGGGTTAGTGGAAACGGCACACATGACTCTGAAGTGCTCAATAATGTCCCGTAAACAAGTTTGGCTGATGGCACTCCCAATTGTCTTATTAGGAGTTCGCTCCTTGCCAAATGATTCAGGATTCTCACCGTTTACGGTAGTCACGGGAACCACACTCTTATGACCAAAACCTTTAGTGGCATCATCTTCATCGAAGACCGACTCCAAATTCATAAAAGAACTGGCATCCACGATGGCACAAATAGACTTCGCACAAGCATCCTTAGGATACCTGCATTTGGTGTCTAAGCCTTTCGTGCCCCACGATCTCTGCGAAGCAAATCATGCGTGGTACGAATAGATCGCGTAAGAAAATCACTTGAAGCGCCCTATGCTGGCCCTTTCCCGGTTATCGAACGAAGCAATAAAGTTTGGATTTTAGAATTCCCCGATGGAAGGCGGGACACTCTCAATACACAGGTTAAAACCGGCGAAGCTACATCCCCCTCAAAATGGTGACATGCTGAGCGATCAGCAACGCCCTCGGACTCAGGTATAAGAAAGGAGGAAGAGCAGGAGCACTTCACCTCGGAGAGTACAGAATACGCAAGAGGATGAAGCCACGGGAATTCACACGGACACTTCTACAGACACCGGAGAGAGTAACGGCAAGACGAACGTGTTCACACGCTCCGGGAGACTAGTCACGTTTGTTAGAAATCCGTCGTTTATATATTTTTAATTCTCTGTGGTAGTGTCATAGAGAAATATTGTAAAGAGAGAGGAAAAGGCATAAATATATTCACGCCTCATTGCCTTAATAGCTTAGTACATGCATTACTATATATTTGGTAGGTGTAAGTTTTATGTGTATGCAGGAACCTAACGCGAGATACGCCAGCTGTGAATGATTATATATAGAATGTATTAGGTATTAATTGATTACTATTATACGGTATGGCAGGACCTGGCATAAATTGGCCAATTTGGCCACAGGTATTTATTTATGTGAATGACGACGTCATGTGCGTTATTATTGATACTGCCGATATTATGAGTGCCAGAAACAATTTCACATGTATATCTGACCATAAATTTATAGTGTTATACAACCTTATGATCGACTCCGTCGCTTGCGGCAGAGTCCTTGTAGGGGTCGGATTACGCATAGGGAGGCTTCTGGCACACCCAAATTGCTGGATTCAATAGGCCCGAAACATACCCCCACAAATGTACTCGAATTAGTCCTATTAAATCCATGCACGCTCTATTAAATGTATAGATCCAATTGTGTATTATAGATAAAATGGGTTTTATAAATATTCATATGTAGCAAGAAGCGTGAGAGACAAGACGAGCAAATAAATGGTTGAACACTTGCGTTTGATAAAGCTCTGTCTCGAGATTGAGTAATCAAAGACGGGTATTTATTTAGGAAGAGCCCGAGTAAACACAGCTAATGACCATAAGAGATGGTGCAGCGAAAGTTGTAACAAAACACAAATAAAGATTTAACATGTAAGCGTACACACATTGTACACAGCCTTCCTAGACCCGCTCAGAGATTGGGGGTAGGATAAGAAACGGATGTAGGCTGTCCGAAGATAGCCATCCCATGTATGAGCCACGCCTTCTGGTTTTAGAGCACAAATATAAATAGATAGAAAACAGTCAGTTAAAAATATAGTTAATCAGAAAGTATCAGATATAATAATAATGACGAATACGTCCGCGTTCAAGCTCCCGTTTAAATCCATCGAGATGGTTCCTCTCTCTCCCTTAAATCTTACTAGCGTCGAATATTATATAGACTACTAGTCTCTCGCTTAATACGCTCCGTCTCTCTCACCGATTGCAATCATAAGATTCCGTTTATTTTGTTAGTTCATCTTTGCCTTGAACCATCGACAAGCCCAGCCAAGAAGAGCACCGTAAAAAACAATTATCTTTGGAGTCAGATAAATAATTCGCCGTAAAACCATCCTTCACCTCAAAACTGGAACAAGTGGTTCCCTTAATAAGGTGGTGATTTGCGGTGATCTCATAATCTGGTGACGTACCCCTTCCATAAACAGGTTACCAAAACCCCTTTTTAAACTGGTGATCCGTCGTTCGACTCCCAATAGATCCATACCCCGTGTAGCAGCTGACAAAGCGGGCCTTTAGCTGTCCGCTTTGAAGCAGCCACCCATCCATTCGTGCTCCATTTTACTTTGAATCAAGATCCCAATTCACAGTCCATCATAGTTACCTTAGTTACTTTACCATACCTTACCTTACCTCACTTCACCTTACATTTCACCCTATACTTTTCATACATTTATTACGTTACGTTATATTTCACTGCCTTTCCCACAAATCAATCTTACTATCCTACACTTCCCATCTTTTTTACAAGTCAATTATACTTGTAATACCATCCTATAATTTCATCCTGTAATCGATATTTCAATTATATTTACGTTGTATTCCTTAACAATTCTCAATTTAATTATCTCATTCATTCGTATAATTGTAATTACCGCTCACTTGTTCATTCCTAATTCATTTTTTTCATTGTGCATTCGTTGATTTTATAAATATATATACTTTGTTTATCGTCCGTTTTCTTATAACTCTAGCGCCCGAAGTTTCTAAATTCAGTTCACATCAGTCATTAGGCCTAAAAAATAACTGACGACTATTCTATCCAATTCAACAAATTTATGGTAATGGTTTTCAAGTAGCTATCTAGGCTGATTTATTAACTAAAATAAATCCTACTAATAACTAATGCCATACCTCGCTCGCGTTCCCATAATATTTTGTTCATTTCCCAATATGTTTCACCTAGCTGTCTCATTAACTGTCGTTTTACTTGTTCCTGAGGGCGAGCGTAGCGAGCGGGGGGTATGAGGGGGCGTAGCCTCCCCCCCATATGGCAACCCATAGTACGGCTCGAAATCGGATTCTAGTAACCAAGCGCAATTAAACATTAGGTAAAAGTGAAGTAGTAAAACGACAGTTAATGAGACAGCTAGGTGAAACATATTGGGAAATTGACGAAATATTATGGGACCACGAGTGGGATATGGATTTTCAAGTTTACCTTTTTATTTTTCGTACATGCGTTTGGTTATTTGTGTATGTGTTTGGTTACTGGAAGTCGATTTCAAGGCGTACTATGGGTTGCTATATGGGGGGTGGGCTACGTCCTCATATCCTCCGCTCGCCCTCAGGAACAAGACCCGCCCACAAAATGCATCCATAGGATTGTGTCAAATCATGCACCTACTATATTCAATTTAAACGATCCATATGATTGTGTCACAACAAAGGACGAATCATTATGGGATAACAGGAAACAAACTCCTGAGTCACTAATGTAAAAAAAATACCGAATCATGAGTTAATGAAAATAAATTTAATGACTGTGAGTGAATTTGAACTACAGGGTTATGAAATGTACATTACCAACCCATAGTACGGCTTGAAATCGGCTTCCAGTAACCAAACACAATAAAACATTAGGTAAAACTGAAGTAGTAATTAATAAGACAGTTAAGTGAAATTTATTGGAAAATGGCAGAAATATTATGGGAATGCGAGCGGGGAAGCTCGCTTGGGTATAGATCTTCACGTTTACCTATAATCTTACTCTATCCTTTCCTATCATATTTTCCCAGTTTTTCAAATGATGATCACTTAGTTCAGCAATTGACTGTCAACAAAGGATTGGGAAATAGCTACCATGAGAGGATTCATTCTAATTGGATACTAGGGAAAGGTAAAACATCAACAAAAACTAAAAAAAATTCTAAATTTTAATAGGGGCGATTATGATAAACTACGCAACTTGCAAAATCAGGTCAAATAGAGTATATATTTCAGTGTTAAGAATACTTGTGCGATATGGAAGACTTTTAAAACTATATTAAACATAGTCCAAGAGCACTGTATCCAAATGAAGAACATTAGGAAGAAATGTAGGAAGGGTCAAATCAGGAGATACTGTAACGTGCGAGAAGTTCAGGCGAGCGTCTTAAATGCTTTGCTTGAATGAGTCTTTTGGGGGACTCAGGATGGCTGAGTGGTTTAAGGCTCTCGCCAACGGTTGTCCAGCGACGCGGGAAGCGCATTCGAAACTCGTTCTGCTACTTTTCTTTCTTTATTTTTCTTTGTGCTTCTTTCCTACTTAAAGCTATCCATAATGGTTCCACAGACCAGGAGGCCTAGGAGGGAGAACATTAGTCCTCTAATAACATTTCCTGACGCCGTTCTCCTCAATCCCTCAAAATACGATCCGCTTCTAGAAGGGGACCTGTGTAGCGTGCGAGAAGTTCAGGGGAGCGGCTTAAATGCTTTGCTTGAATGAGTCTTTCTTTGGAATCAGGATTGCTGAGTGGTTTAAGGCTCTCGCTCTCGGCTGTCCAGCACGTTCGAAACTCGTTACACTACTTTTCTTTCTTTATTTTTCTTTGGCCTCTTTCCTACACAAAGCTATCTACAATCCTTTTTGCGTCAGATTTTCTCAATTTTGATTTCTTGAGGTTAGACGTTTGATGATTTGCTGCCATCTTTCTCTATTATACACCCGTTTTCTTGCACTCCTAACATCGGTATGGCTTCCTCTACATTTTTCTTCCATGTTTTCTTGGGTCTACCTCTTGGCCTTCTTCCAGCCACCTCCAACTCTCTTACCCTACCAAGTGCCTCTTCTTCATCTCTTCGCTTCACATGTCCAAACCATCTCAATCGTCTTCTCCTCGGAACTACGTCCAGCTCATCGATACCAATTTCAAATGAAGAACATTAGGAAGAAATGTAGGATGGGTCAAATCAGAAGATAGCTAAGATAATTTCTGAGAAGAAAAGGGCATACCTCAGATTACAGGGAGTAAAAGAATTATTAAAATTACTTTGAACTTCTGTTGATATTAGAAATAATTTTAATATTTAATTTTGTGTAAATTAAACTTTTTTGGTTAAGTTGTTTACCTTTGGAGTCGACTTTTGTTTTGGAGAGAATAGAAAAGATCGAAAACAAAGTGGCACCGGTATAATGGGGTCGGCATCATGGTACACAAAGATATAGTATGCCTGGAAAAAGAGAAATGGAACGAAATAGCTAGGAAGGAAGACTAGTAACATAGAGTAATGCAAGGAGAGATAAAATGGATATCAGTAGTTTACAACAAGTTTGAAAGGGGAAACAGGCGAAAAAGTGCGGCACTGTTGGAAGAGTTGAACGAGATGACTTACTGCATGAGGAATGAGAAGTGGCTGCTAGTGGGTGACTTTAATGCCCACATTGGCCTGCTTAGTGAGGATATTAACATGAATGGTTGGTTGGTAGATAGGTGGCTAATGTAGTGTGATGTGCATTTGAAAAAATTAGAAGAATTGGGAATTCCAACCTGGATACAGGGAAGGGTAATACTTCAGTTTAGGGGCGCTGTTTCTGGGCTACGATCTATGTATTATGTCAGACGGTAGCTTCAAAGGGGAGCAATCACGGCATTGTATTTGTTTTGTTATTTTTCCTTTCTTCTTGATTATTAAGTAAATGCCTGCACTTCTACTTAATTATATTATTTAGTAATGCATTGATTTTTTTATATAATTACTAATGTATTAAACTTTGTATGTTTCGTTTAACTATTTTTGTGAAACTAAACCATTAATTTCACACGCTGGCAATCCTTAATTCAAGCTTATTTCAAACATTAGCAACTCTGAAACCAAGCAGTTAAAAGAGCGCGATTCCTGTGAATATGGTTTGTTCGACTTCAATACGGCTTGTGCTAATTCCTCGGTCAATTTAATAGACTTTTTCTATAGATCATGGTCTCATTTAAAAGAAGCGCGGCTCAATTATAAAAGTGTAAGGTGGAGATAGGGTAAACCTGATATGCGTCACGCGCTTGCTTCCGCTATTCCCCGGTCCTGGCTGCATAATATTTTTGAGTAAATTCAAGGGGGCGATATCAATGCGGGGGACCCCCCTACGATGATCTTGAGTTTCAATCAATTGGGGAGGGGTCTGGTGGGCACAGCCGCCAATATATACTCATATACTAAAAAAAATGTTAATTTTTGGCTACAATAGCCTAAATTAGGTGGCGCTATTTTCTTTGTTATTTTGGTAAACATGTAGACGAGCGGCCCGCCTGGAACAAATATTTTGTGTAAATATTATCGTTCACCCGTGTTGAAATATTCATGCGCGTTTGAGTCCTTTTCGAATTATAGCTGGCGCAATTTTTTTTTATAAAAAAATGCCCGAAAGTAAACAAACGGAAAACGCTGTTTACGCAGGCCATTTTTTTTTACAACATTGCCCCCCCCCCAAACAAACAAAACACGCTGTTTGAGTCTTATTCGAAATATAGCTTGCAAGATAGGCGTCGAACTGTTCGTATTTTCTTCCGTGTGTAGGGATTGAACTACGGACGAAATAGTACGTCCCGCCGTTCGAGTCACTAATCTATATATTTACCACATCTAATGCCCGGCCACAAATCTCGCAATCGCTTTTAATTTGAACTAAATTATGAACGTCCCAAAAGGTTACAAATTTTTCTCTATCAGAAACTAGAGTTAATAATTCGGAAATAAACGACGGACACACTTTCGCCAACCGATACGATTTTGAAACTACGTATAAAACGTCTCTGATACGCAAACGGCTAAAATAAAAGTAGTTCCTTAAAACGAGCTAGCTAATTAGACTTAAATGTATAAAAGAAGGTAATAAAAATAGTAAAATGGGGAAAAATATATTGACAAATAAAAATGACTCCGAATGAGGATAATAAAAAGCTATTGAGTGGAAAAAAAATGAAATCAAGCATTTCTGACGTCATACCCCACCCCCAACTCCTATTATAATTCGCAAAACGATTAAAGGCGCTGACATGATGTAGTTAAAACATTCACCCCTGTAAACGTCAGAACATTTTTCTATAAACAATTAGGATTATATACTGGGGGCTGTGCCCCCCAGACCCCCCAATTTAATGAAACTCAGGATATTCATAGTGTGGTTTCCCCCTTGTGTTTACCCCCACACGAGCCGTCCCCTTAAATGTACTCCAAAAACGTGAAACATTTTAGAACACGGACGAAATAGTACGTTTTATTGGCCGGGCCGCTCGTCTACATATTTACCGTTATTTTGATAAACGTGCGATCGGCTCTGCACGTTTATCAAAATAATAAAGACGATAGCGCCGCCTACTTTAGTCTATTTCCGCCCAAAATTATCCTTTTTAGTTACTTTCGAAATGAGGGACTTCGCCTTATGATGTCTGACCCTTAAATTGTAGCCCAGAAACAGCGCCTCTAATCTGAAGTATTACCCAGGAAAGAAAGAAGAACGCAATAGATCTTATTGTGGTAAATGATTGTCATGGTACAACTGTGAGCAAATGGAAGTATATTAAAATAAAGACAGAATTCAAATCATACCATAATGTCCTGATGGTAAAAATTAGATGGAATGGAAGATATGAAGAAAAAGTTCTGATTTCATCTTTCTTTTGCTCTTCAAATCGTGCGGCTGTACTTTTTCTGGACTTCCTTAGCTGCGAACTTAACCTTTTCTGTTAATTTCAATTCCGAACACCGATAAGTAACCTTCCTTTTCAAATAACAAACATGAAGCGCCCCCATACTAAGATCCACGATGGTCAGCTAACCTGCCCCGGTTGACCTATACCTTCGGCCTTGGGAGTCCCGGAGGTGACATGGGATGGAGTACTTTTAGAGAAAAGTGTATGAAAGTGTCTTTTGAGGTATAAGATTAGACTGGAGCGAATGGAGGATACAAGATTGGCACAAATGGTTATTTGTGGAATGAGAACAGTAGCAGTTGGAATAAGAAGTGCATGAAGATGACAAATATGTGTGGACTAGTAGCAGACTTGAGTCTATATGAGTATGTATTATTTATTTTATTTTTTAAAAAAATTTAGATACTAAGAAGAAAACAAGGTAAATATGTTTAATTAGCGGCCCGGCTGGAAAAAAAATTTGTATGTAAATATTCATGCGCGTTTGAGTCCTTTTCAAATTATTATTCTATAAACAATTAGGATTATATACCGAGGGGTGTTGCCCCCCAGACCCCCCCCAATTTAATGAAACTCAGGATCATTGTAGTGTAGTTCCCCCATTGTGTTTACCCCCACACGAGCCGTCAACTTAAATGTACTCAAAAAACGTGAAACATTTTGGAACACAGACAAAATAGTACGTCCCATCATTCGCGCCGATAATCTACATATTTACCGAAAACAAAAACAAACCTTTAAATAGAACTTGCTATTGGGTGGCGATGACTACAAGCACTTTTAGCACCCCATACCCCCCAAAAATAATAATAATAGTTCCGATTGGACTTTTCATCATTGATGTTGTGTCCGGAATACTTTAGCATACTTTATAAAATATTGCAAGTTTCCTCAAATCTTTTAAAAACTGCCACTGTGAGTCTTTCCCAACCAAGATTTGGACGGCATCCTAATGCCACCAGGAAAAGAAAGCCACCATCTTGCTCCCTCTGTTACATGCACCACTGAAAACATGGAATGCTCTTCAGCTGGCTCCAAGAGGTCCTGCTCTCCTTTGCCATCTACCGGTGAGGTACCAATTCTGCTGGGAAAATCCAACACACCCTGCATGCCTCAATAGCTGCTTTCCCTCCCTCACCCCATGCTTGAGCGGCATCCCCTCCCCACCCTCAGCATGACAACTGAGACTCATCAGATCACAGGAGGGCAACCGATGCTTCATCCAGCCAGATAAGGTGGCAAAAGCTCTTTACGCCTTTATATTTGCCAAAAAGTTAATAAAACAAACTCTCACCATCACTGGAGGGGGACGGGGAATCAAGTTTGAGGTGGCCAACCTTGATAACCTGTCTCAGCCTCCTGAGTCAGTTACCGGATTGGCAGAGTGGTCTGTGAAGTGCTGGGCAGCAACAGATCATGACCCAACCTACACTTTTGGAAGGATTTTCCCAGTCTCCCCAGACATGAATAACTAGGACATCCTAGACAAACTGACTGTCATGGATGGACACTCAACTCAAGTAGTAGATGCCTAGTACCTTCACAAATTTATTAGGGAGGAAAAAACAACAACCAACATGGCCATCCCTCTCAAATTCAGAGCCCCCTCCCCCTTCCTCAGCTGCCTATCAGGTGAGACCACACACCCTCCCTGTCCCCCGGTGCACTCGCTGCCTTCTGTTCAGCCACGGAAACATCTGCAATGGAAAAACCCGCTGTGGGAGATGTAGTGGCTTCCACAATGCCAATGGGTGCACACGGTCTGCTTCCTGCCTTTTCTGTGAAGCTGACCACCACCCATCTTCCAGGCAGTGCCCGACATACCTCTAGGCAACCTAAATCCAGCAGCTGCAACATGAAGCTAATCACTCCCTCAAAGACATTAAAACTAAGTTAAGAACCATAATGCCTGGGTCTTTCCACCCTAAGTCATCTAAGGCAAAATACTGCTACTGTCCAGGCCTCTCCCCCCATACAAGCTTACTCTACACTTCCACCATACCCCCTAAGTCCACAAATTAGTGTTATTCAGAAGGCTGCTGAATCCACCCCTTCTCACCCAATCACTCCCAGACCCCCAAAGAAACGCTGCTCTCCTAAATCCCCCCCAAATAATACCTCTTCACACCCTGTTCCATGGCCTAAGAATCAACGGGAGAAGACCCCCAAGGGGGCTGCCTCCCAGTTGAAACTACCCCTATCCCTATCCTCCCTACCTACACCTCGCCCCACACCCCAGCTCGCCCCATTCCCACTTCCCCCTCCTCGGCTTCCACCCATGCAGCCCCTGCCTGTGCTGGGTAGTGCATGCCTTGGACCTACAGACACCTCTCAAACCCAGCTTACCTCAGACCTCTCCCTCTCTGCCTTCATCAGGGGAATTGCACCCATTACACTGACCTTCATTAACCTCTTTCTTTCAGGTAGCAGCCTTAGAGAGAGCCTTCTGAGGTGTCTGCCAGACTTTCTGACCTTCCTTACATCACTCACGCAATGACTCTTTCGTCTCCCCATTTCATACTCTGGAATGCCCGGTCTCTATACTGGAAACTTCCAATTTTTAAAACACACTTTCTTCCTATTCACCTCTAGTTGTCAGCATCTGTGAGACGTGGCTCACTGATGCATTCGCCCTCTCCTTTCCTGGCTGTTTCATACAGGGTGGACAGGAGGTCTGGCAGAGCAGGAGGCGACCTGCTGCTGCTGGTCTACCAATAACCTCCCTTCTACCCCTCTCACTATAACTTCCTTCCCCAGGGACGGATTAGAGCATCTGGGCTTCTTCAGATCCTATTAATATATAATCCGTGTTTGGATATCTTCCTGCATGAGCTTAAATTCTTATCTTCTCAGCTCTCCTCACCAACACTAATAATGGGCGATCTTAATGCCCATCACGACTTCTGGGAACCGGCCCTTCCCAGGAGCCGGAGGAACCATTCAGGCTGCTCTCTCTCGGACTTCTTTGCAGACAGTGACTCCTACTCTCTTATCATCCCCCAGGGCCTCCCTACCAGGATTGATCCAATTTCAGGAAACCCCTATGCCTGGGAAATGACCCCCTCCTCCACACCACTATCACTACTGGCCCTTACATGGGAAGTGACCATCTTCCTGTAGTCATTTGCTTCGCATCAGTGCCACCACCTTCCCCCCCCCCTCTCATGCAGACCTCATTGGTCTTTTAAAAAAGGAGACTGGGACACATTTCAATTAGAACTAAAATCAGTTACCCTACCCACTTTCCTCTGCTCACAAGACCAAATTCAGTATCTCACAGATACCCTGTTGGATGTGGGATCCCATCACTTTCACTTTGTTACCTCTCCCCCAACCTGCACCTTCAGGGTCCCCTGGTGGTCCCAGAAGTGTGCGGCAGCCCTTCAGGCCAAACACCACGCCTTTAAAGCGTGGCGTAAGAAACCCCATCCTTTCCCTTCGCACCCGCTTCTGTCTCCTAGAGGCCCAGTGCAAGGTCATTATCCTTGACGAGAAACGTTCTGCCTGGGTTTCAATTTGTACTTCTCTATCCTTTATTTCCTCAGTCTCCCAGGACTGGTCATTCTTCAGAAAGATGGTCCACCCTCAACCCCCACTCACCTTCCCGCTAACTAATAACAGTGCCCTCCTCACCACAAACATCCAGAAAGCCGAGTGCCATGCCTCCCACATTCACACCACACTTGGCTCCCCCGAACCTGTACCTGCTCCCAACATACCTCCATCATATATGGACCACACAATCAGCACAGCTATTACACCACAGGAGCTTTCCTCAGCCTTATACTCACTGTCTGGGAAAGGCCACCGGGGTGTACAATGTCCCCAATGAATTCATCCGATACCTCCCAGACCCTCTGGCTCACCTCCTCCTGAACGTCTTTAATGACAGCTGGATGTCAGGGACATTCCCTTCAGTGTGGTGACAAGCAGTCAGTTCCTATCCCCAAACCTGGCAAGGACCCCTAAAGGTTTCCTCACACACCCATTACCCTCCTTTTCAACCTTGGGAAAACACTAGAACACATAGTACAGAACAGACTGACATGGTGGCTAGAACACAAACACCTCCTTCCCACACACATGTACGGGTTTTGGCCCCACAGGGGCACACTGGATGCCCTACTCCACCTAGAACACCACAGGGAAGGATTTAACAATAAACAATTCACTCTAGGAGCATTCCTCAACCTTAAAGGCTTTTGACTCTGCTTCACATAATGCTATTATAACAAAACTTGCCTGCCTGGGACTCAGAGGTTCCCTCCCTAATTGGGTTAAGTCCTGCCTGTCTTCCAGATCCTTCTCCATGGTGATAGGTGATACCTACTCTAGATATCACTTTGTCACCAGAGGTATCCCACAAGGTTCCCCTCTCCTTTTCAATAATGTCTTACTCTCTGACTTTCCTTCTTCACCACACACACACAAGCAGTCCTCTATGCTGATGAAATCTCCCTGCTCTGCACCCACTATCTAAGAGGCTCAGATCAGTCTTCAGCATGGGCTTGATGATGTTCACTCCTGGACAATGCATTGGGGTCTGACAGTGAATGCCCAGAAATCTAGCCAACCACTGCATCTATCCTTACAGCAGAACTCTTCGCTATTAAGGAGGGACTCAAGGCTGCTAAAAGTCACACTCCTTCCTCCATAACAATCTTCACAGATTCTCTCACAGGACTGCAACCTTCACTGGAAAAGACACCTTGTAGTGGGCTGAAAATCTAGACTCTAACCCCAATCGATCCAACCCACTTCCTACACTAATTCGGACGTGAGAAATGAAACTGATTGTATGTACAATTGTAGCGGGCCAAAAATCTAGGCTAACCCCCAATCGACCCAACCCGCTTCCTACACTACATCGTAGTTTGGCTCTCCCACACTCGTTATCACTTGAAAGAACTCCAACACTTTCCCATCCAAACAATCTCCCAGAACACTCACCCAGAACACTCACCCAGTGACCCTTGTTTTGTGGGTACTTGAGCTTGCAGTACCGCTCAAAATCCCCAAAGAACTCATCCATACTCTTTTCCCCATGCAATCTAAACTTATCAATCCTAGGCACTTTCCCAATCAAATTTCCTTTCCCCACATTCACTTCACTCTCCGAAGAGCTACTCCCGGTCTCACTCATTCCAATCATATCGTCACTCTCTCCCTCATCTGAGTATAGCGAATCCACACTCTTCCCTCTCGCCTTCCTATCCTTAACCTTAGAACCATGCTTCCTTCCTCTCTTACTTTCCACTCTCTTCCATTCACCCCCTTTCCTACCACTCACAGTATCTTCTTTAGACTCAATCACATGGCCATCCATTCCATTTAGCGGAGTCCCTTCAGTAGGAGCAGGGGTCAGGGTCGTAGGTCCTGGGGGTGGTCCAGCCCCTGTCATCATGTTATATAGGTCCTGCATCCATCAGTCAGTCTGATCCTGTCGGTCTCCCATTTCCTTCTTCATCCTATCAGTCTTTTCATTCATCCCTTTCATTTCATTCTTCATTCCCTCAACCATTCCCCACAATACTTCGCACTCCTCTTCTTTCTTCTTCAACTCCAGTCTCAATCGCACTACTTCTTCATTCAAAGTTTCTGCCACAGCCATTGTTTCCAAGTTTGTAAAAAGATAGGAGGGAAAAATCAGTCAAACTACTTGTCACGCTAATTGGGTATGGATTGCAATCCAATCCTGTCACGCTCCCAGTTTCGAAGTCTCGAGTCCCTATTCGGCAAATACTCAGGATCACTCACTCCTCACACATTCATATCGGGATACCTTGACATCAAATCAGCCACGCCATTTCTTTCACCAGGCACATAGTCAATCACATAATCAAAGTCACTCAAATCTTCCAAAGTCCTTGCAATCCTACTATCAGCCCACTTCATACGCTGCAGATACACAAGAGGTTGGTGGTCAGCTGTTCGAATGCAGGGTATGTTGATGAATGAATGTGAATTCTCTGTAATTGATAAGGTGAGTAGTGAGTAAGGATTGAGAGTGTATTGTAAGTGACTGTGGTTGAATGGCTTAAGGAAGGAGGGGTGTGGTAGAGCGAATGCGAGTGTGTGTATAAGGGGCCATTCTCCCACCCTTTTTCCCAATACACTCTCCCTCCTTCTGTAAGAATGTGTGTGTATTAATGGGAATGGGTTTGTTTAGTTTTTTGGTTATTTTATGTATAAATAAATTACCATGTTTTTTGTTTTTTCCAGATAGTTTCTTTGCTATCTAGCACATCTTTATATAGCAACAAAATATTACTTTGTCTTAAGTAAATTTAATGAAGAGCCCTATTAGTATTGTTAATGAAAGAGGGCTTAGACTAGCCACACAAGAGTGATAAAGTCACTTATCTTCCATCAAGCGCAGAGGCGCCAAGTGTTTGGAAGACATAGGCATTTTGCTCACTCGAGTGGTAGGTGGCTGGACAGTCCTTAACTTAAAAAAAAAAATGGGATAAATATGCACACAAAAATATAGATAGCTAATTTTCCTATATACACAATTAATATTATCTGATGAATACCAATCAAAATTTCTAAAAAAGAAGATACGCTAAGTCATACAACAAAAAAAATATCTGCCAGGGCAATATCAACCAACCGATAATACAGTAGACAAGAAGTCAATAACAGGAGGCCTAAGCAAACAAGTGGCCTAAAGCAGACAAGAGGACCCCCTCCAAAAAGAATAAAGGGCTCATGTGTTACTCAAGTGGGTATTGGCATCTCAAGCATTTTACAAACAAAAACTGGTGCCTCCCAGCTCATACAATATTGTAATTTGGTCACATCTTGAAGCTATCAAAGCCCTCTGTGTCCTGGCAGGACTTACAATCTCTGTTTGGTTATCTCAACGCTAGTCTCTGCCACTCTTTACAAATGGTGGCGATTAAGTTTACTGGAGTGGTCTTTTGAAAAACTATTTAACATTTAGCTGAGGAAGAGAAAAAACATTTTCTACAAAACATGAAAATCAATTTATATTATATATGAAAAAAAACAAAAAAAAAACATTCACATTCACACGCACATTGGAGGGAGAGGGTATTGGGAAAAGGGGTGGGAGAATGGCCCTTCATACACACTCATATTCGCTCCACCACACCCCTCCTTCCTTAGGCCATTTGACCATAGTCATTCACAATACACTCATCCTTGCTCACAGTACTTTCTATACTCAGTCACACCCTTCTGCACCAATTCACATTCATCTACTGATCCCTGGCTATGTGTAGCAATCTGTTGGGGTTGTTCGTCAGTCGTCCTGTTAGTCTCATCACTATTGATCATGTTGTCCACCATGTTCTTAGCCTTCATTACCAGTTCTCCCATCTCTCAACAGAACTCTTTCATACTCTTCCATTCAGAACCTTCACTCTTCATACCTCCATTCATCAGCTCCTCACTCACAGCTCTCATCCAACTCAAGGTACACTTGCGAAACAGACAAATCACTCACATTTCCTCTATTCTCAGTGGCTACACCGGAAACCCCCTTCAACTGGTTCCCACCAGAAGCCAGATAATTCAGTCATCTCCTCATTCTCCACATCAAACTCACCTCCACCCTTACCATTCGCAAAACCAGAAAAATCAGCCACACTAGATTCATTCAGCCCAAACACACTATCATTCATACTGTTCCCAAAACCAGAAAAATCAGGCACAGGCAGCTCACTCACTCGTCTACTTATACCAGCCAATTCACTCACCTGTTTACACAAAAACTCAATCTCCCTTTCAAGATCCCCCATACCAGAAAGCCTTTGCTCAGACTTACTTTCATTCATACTTGCATTCTTCCTTTCACTCTTCTTTGTACGCTTTCTACTCCTCAATACCAAGACAAGCTCTTTCCCAGACAGATCCATACTATCACTTTCCTTCTCATCATCATGCACCTTATCTCTCTCTCTCCACAGTTCATACACCGGATGGCTCACCAGGTAGTCAGGAGGCTCTCTCCACCTCCTTAACTGACTCTTATGAGCCCACACTCTCTCAGTCACACCTTCATTCAAACTCTCCAAAACATATGTCACACCATTATCCCAGACTCTCACAACTCTATACGGTCCTTCAAACTTTTCACTCATCTTTGACACATTCAACCTACCTTTTACTTCTTTTACCTTCAATACTTTTGCACCTATTTCAAATGAACGAAACCTTTCATGTGCCTCACATCATATACACTGCTCACTTTCACTCAAATGAAACCTATCTTTCACTCGCCTTTCAAAATTCATAACAAACTGACACAGGGACACCCCAGTTTGCACCTATTTCAAATGAACGAAACCTTTCATGTGCCTCACATCATATACACTGCTCACTTTCACTCAAACGAAACCTATCTTTCACTCGCCTTTCAAAATTCATAACAAACTGACACAGGGACACCCCAGTTGCACTATGCACCATTGAATTATACGCCCACAACACTCTACTCAACCATTCATCCCAATCATTCAAAGTCATACTCATCATTCTCAACATCCCACACAAGGTCCTAATTGTACGTTCAGCCAATCCATTCGAATGGTACATGGTACATACGGAGTTGTCCTCACATGCTTCACACCATTCTCTCTCAACATTCACTCAAATACTTCACTCGCAAACTCAGGCCCATAATCACTCAGACATCTCCTAGGCTTCCATACACACAGGAAAAAACAACTGCACAGTAAAGACATACAATCAATTACTACTAATTCAAACGATTCTTTCCCATCAACTTTCAACATCGGCAGCTTCACTTCCACACCTTGCATTTTTCGCTTCTGATACCTTTCACACGTAGTCGCAACATCATTCACAACAGTTCTCCAGAAATGGATGGAACACACACTCCTTCATACATTCCCACAACTTATACTTATCCATATGCCCATAATTATCATGCACAACTTTCACCAGACCAATCATACCAACCAAGGACATCACAGGTACAAACATATCATCACCACCCTACATATGCCTCACAAAATATATAACATCCATACAAATAGCAAAATCTTCAGCATACCTTTTAAAATCACTCAAACACTCGGGCTATTCATTCAAATCAACATGCGTCATTACACACTTCTTCAACTCACTGACAAAAAGACACATCTCTAGAATATCATCATCACTTAAAATCTCATTCTCATCATCCATGACCAATTCAATCATACTGCCAAATTTTACAACATTCTTCGCACACTCATTCACCTTTCATAACACAATCCTTATCAGCATCCAAAGACAAATCATTCAATCTTATAAAGTCTACACCAAGCAAGAAACAACATGGCATGTGCTCATCTTTCAGAATCATAAAATCATGCTTCATATTTACACCACTGCCCAAACTCACTCTCAGACTAACCTGTTCCCATGCCACTATCATTCCATTTCCCAATCCACTTATCCGTAACTTCACAGGCTTACGCTCACAACATCTAAACTCATCATACTTACTCAGAATCCTCTCATTCACTAACGACACTTGCGCACCAGTATCAATCAAACCACAGAAGAACCTTTCACTCTCAATTCCATCATATCAGGTCCACCATGTTCACAATACACAGAATGAACAAGCACACCACACACTCATCTTCATCCAGACAATCATTCTTCTCCCTCATATACAAACACTTTTCAATCACTGCAGATGCACCACACTAGCATTCAAACCCTTCATCTTCTCATCTTTGTACACAATCAGCCTCTCACCACCAAAGTGCACATAAACAATCACTCAATACAAACGACTCACTACATGTAATCAACACTTCCTGAAATGGCAGGACCCCTGGCATACACATTGCTCTAAATTCTTTCATAAAGTTCCACACCCTCGCCATACCAATACTTTCAGGCTTCCTACATACTTCACTCATTACCTCCTTCCTTAAGTCATCCACACTATCGGGCACTCTCACATCTACTCCATCACTTCAAATCTTGCAAACCATTCTATACACACTCAAACAAGGAATCACCACCACCCTTACTCTCCTTTCCATTCATAATCCCTTTCGGCAAATACTCAGGATCACTCACTCCCCACACATTTTCATCATTCATACCAGGATACCTTGACATTAAATCAGCCACTCCATTCCATTCACCAGGCACATATTCAATCACGTAGTCAAAATCACTCAAATCTTCCAAAGTCCTTGCACACTCAAATCTTTGAAAGTCCTTGCAATCCTACTATCAGCCCGTTTCATACATTGCAAATACACAAGAGGTTGGTGATCTGTTTTGATCACAAACCTCACACCATACAAAAATGGATGCAACACTTTCAAACAATACTTTATTACAGCCAACTCTCACTCCACAGTCAAATACTTTCGCTTTGTGACATTCATAGCCTTGGATACATATCCAATTATTCGCCTGACATTCTCTCCATTCAAACGCTGCTCTTGCATCAGAAAACCTCCCATACAGTACCCACTTGCATCCATATACAATTCAAGCATATTAGCATTCACACTATAGTCCAGGTGTGCCAATTCAACATCTTCAGCCACTGCCTCTTTCAGTCTCATACGCTTCATTCATTCCACCTAACAATCGTACTACCTTTCTTGCCTATCCACTCAGTCAGAGGCTTACTCACACCCGAACAATTACATATTAACTTTGGCTGAAATTCAATCAAACCCAGAAACTACTTCAGCTGCTTCACAGTCACCAGTTTCGAAAACATTTGCACCTTCTCAACATACTTCGGCAACTTTCGCAACCCATTCTCACTCACCATATGCCCAAGGAATTCCACTTTCGCAAACCATTCACACTTTGCTACTTTCACCTTCACACCAACACTCTCCAACATTCTCAACATATCATTCACCAATCTCATATGCTCCTCAAAACTCTGCCATAATCAAAATATCATCTATAAACACAATCACATTCTTACTCGCAAACTTACTTAACACAACATTCATCGCCCGCTGGAAGGCTCCGGGAGCATTAGCCAACCCAAAGCTGAGGTTCCAGAACTGATAATTCCTTTTTGTAGAGGAAAAGGCAGTCACTGGCTGGCTCTCCTCAGCAATGGGCATCTGGTAATACCCCTGTACTAAATCCAGCTTTGTAAACCACTTCATCCCATGCATACTATACACACACTCAGATACCACACACATCCGGCTTACGTACAGGCACAATCGGACTATTCCATGCACTCTCACTTTCTTCAATCATCCCCAATCATTCTAATTCCACACACTGCTCCTCAATCTCATCAGCAACTGGACGTGGGAAATGTCTCAGCCGCTGATAGATTGGGGTGTCCTCCTTCAGGATAATCTTGAATTCCGGAAGCTTTGCAACCCTGAAATCCAGATCCCCTTTACTGAGGACCCCCTTTCGTTCAAACAACATTTGATACACATCTTCCTTTTCGTATTCAGTCAAACATCCATCCAATTCCACCATCCTTCCCACTTCATTATACGTCCATTCACATGTCCGTGCTATCATCCATACCTACCTCATTGACAGTGGAGAGGTGACCCAGTTCATCTCTGACTTGGATCCCCCTCACCTGCCCTTTCACACTGGGGTCTGCCTGCACACATACAAAAGGATCATTCATTCTCATCAAGCCATCAAACACACAAGCAACACGTCTTACCTTATAACACGCATCCTTTCCATCCAATATCGCAGTGTTCTCACCCACATTCAAACTCACATCCTTACTCCAACTCACTCTAACTGACACCATTTCACCCTTCACAAGCCTTACACTCTCCATAGCAGTCACCTCAATACCGGTAAACACACTCCTCAAAACACTCCCATCTTTCCCTACATACAACTTATACACCCCATTTTTACCAATCTTTCTCTCAATCTGATCACTCGCAGGATGTACAACCATATGGTCCACTTTCATAAAATCATACCCCAAAATCATACCATACTCACTACTCACCTTATCAATCACAGAAAATTCATACTCATTCATCAACATACCATGCATTCAAACAGCTGACCTTATCATTCCAATCACAGGCACTCTCATACTACCAATCCCTACCAAACTACCCTTACACTCAGACAGGAGGGCTTTATCACTCAGCTTATCATACACATCCTTATACACCAAGCTCATCTTGCATCCAGAATCAATTAAAGCCAAACACTCAATTCCATTCAATTCCACCTTCACACTCAGACACTCATACTTCCTACCAGACAGCACTTTCACACTAGACAGACTTACCAACACATTACTCGCACTCATGTACCCAGAGGATACTTCACCAGGTACCCTCTTACAATTCAGTTTCCCGCTTCAGACTCCATTCACACCTTGCACTCTCAGTCTAATCCAACACTTTTCACTTGAATGTTCTTCCATTGCACAATAGCTACATACATTCCTCTGGTCACAACACATCCTCTCTTCAAATGGCCTCTTTCTTTACACTCGAAGCACTCTTTCACACTTTCCTGTCAATTCTTTATCATATGCCACTTCTTACCACACCCAAAACATGCACCAGACATCCACCTACATTCCGCCAACATATGACCCTTCCTTCCACACCTACAACATTCCACGATCTTTCTCACCCCATTCGGTCTCTCGCTTGCTGGGACATACCTCGGTTGCTTCCTCATATATCCATTCACGCGCTTACCACTCATCTGTCCCCTTCCATTTGCCCATCCTCCTTTAGCCCATCCAGCCTGCTGGCCCAGGAAGCTTAACATCACCCCAGCTGGCACAGCCTTCAGGGTATTCCGATAGCTGACAAACTGCTGGGGTGGAGGAAAGCTCCTAGGCTTCTTACCCCCAACATTTACACTGTACCATCCATCCTCGTCTAAATCACTTTCCTCATCAAATCGCCCATCTTCCAACAGTTCCAACACATCCTCCCACACCAACCGTTCACCTGTCAGCCTCATTCTCTCCTTTCTTTTCCCATTCAGCCATTCACTTACCTTTCACAGGACCATATCCATGAACTTTCTCATCAATTGTTTACATTCATTTACATCATCATCATACCTCTTTCTCGCCATACTCTCAAGCCTATGTGCATACATGTTCACACATTCACTCTTCTCCGTTCAAGCCTTCTCATATTCATTCACCCTCTCTTTCATTCGTTTTACCTGCCCAATCAGCCTCTCCTTCACCAGCTCATACCTTCGTTCCACCACACTCATGATCACACAGAAAAACTCTAATACTTTTCCATCTAAACATTCCCCCAAAACATTCATCCAGTATCCCTTATTCTCCGGGTACTTGAGCTTGCAATACTGCTCAAATTCCCCGAAGAATTCTTCCACACTTTTCCCACTATGTCACCTAAACTTATCAACCTTTAGCACTTCCCTTATTAAAATACCCTTTCCCACATTCACTTCACTCTCACTTGAGCTGCCCTCACTCTCACTCATACCAATCATACCATCACTCTCTCCTTCATCTGAGTACAATGAGTCCACACTCTTCCCTCTCACCTTCTGACCCTTCCTCTTTGACTCGGTCTTCCTTCTTCTCTTGCATTCCACTCTCTTCCATTCTCTATCCTTCCTATCACACAATCATCCTATACTCTCTAGACTCACACACTCCCATTGATCTCATTAGTCTTATCCCCTTCAGTTGGAGCAGAGGTCAGGGTCCTGGTGCCAGTTCTGACCCCTTCATCATGTCATATAGGTCCTTCATTCTGTCTCTCGTCCATTTCTTTCCTCATCCTGTCCATCTTCTCATCCATACTCATCATATCACTCTTCAATCCCTCAATCACGCTCCTCAACATCATACATTCCTCCTCTTTCTGCTTAAACTCCAGCCTCAGTCTCACAATCTCATCATGGAGGCCCTGTCCCACAGAAGCCATCCTCCCAGGTTAGTAAAAAAGATAGAAAAAGGGGATAAAAAACCAAACTACCTGTCACTCTAATTGGGTGTGGACTGTAATCCAATCCCATCACACTCCCGGTTTTGAGATCTCACGTCTCTGTTCGGGCACCAAATGTAGCGGGCTGAAAATCTAGACTCTAACCCCAATGAATCCAACCCGCTTCCTACACTAATTCAGATATGAGAAATCGAGGGAGAAATGAAACGAATTGTATGTACAGTCCTTTACTTACCAAAAAATATGGGGTAAATATACACACAAAAATATAGATAGCTAATTTTCCTATATACAAGCGGCCTAAAGCAGACAAGAGGACCGAAAAAAAGAAGAAGAAAGGGCTCATGTGTTACCCAGGTGGGTATTGGCATCTCAAGTGTTTTACAAAGAAAAACTGGCACCTCCGAGCTCATACAATATTGTAATCTGGTCACATCTTGAAGCTATCAAAGCCCTCTCTATCCTGGCAGGACTTACAATCTATTTTTGGTTATCTCAACCCTACAGTCTCTGCCACTCCTTACAAATGGTGGCGATTAAGTTTACTGGAGTGGTCTTTTGAAAAACTATTTAACATTTAGCTGAGAAAGAGAAAAAACATTTTCTACAAAACATGAAAATCAATTTATATTATATATAAAAAAACAACAAAAAAACATTCACATTTACAGACACATTGGAGGGAGAGGGTATTGGGAAAAGGGGTGGCAGAATGGCCCTTCACGCACACTCACATTCACTCCACCACAACCTGACAGACGCCTTACAATATACAATACTTGAATGCATCAGACAGGAGACATTTCACCATTGGTGGACCCACTCCCCCAACCATGCCCTACACACTGCCATTACCAGACTCACGATAGGGCACAGCCGCCTCAATGCCCACATGCACAGGCTGGGCCTGACTGACTCAAGATAATTAAGTACACCAGAGTTTTCCTGCAGAGGACTGGCCAGGTTGATAGAATTTAAACACGCAACCACCTAATACTGGCACCTTCAGCGCACCACAGGCTGTGGAACCACAACCAGAAAGGCTCCAAATCCCTAAGAAGATATGAAGAAACATCAGACCCTACTAGAGCAGTGTGGAAAAGGAAAAAGGCTGGTTAATTTAAGACAATTTTTAGCCGCCAATGTTTATGTTTTTCAGACAAAATCTATCGGACGAAGTTTGTTTCATTCAAATGCGTTTGAGTCCTAGTTCAAATCTACAAGGTGCCATTATTGTATTCACTTAAAAAATCCCAGAAATTAATGACAAACGTTTTAAAATGAAAAAAAAGAAGAGGAAAATGCGGTAATTTAAAACAAAGATAGCGCTGTCATTTCCAAGGTTTTAGAGCCTTCTAATTAAAAAAAAGTTATAGAAGCAATGTTATTCAGCTCATCGAATTACATAGGAATACCTATTTATTTGCCCTATTGCCCTGGGGGTGCTCTGCCCCCCCCTCTCTATTTGGATCCAAACCCTTAATGGGTTCGGATATATTAAGGTTCATGATGGGGCCCTAAAAGGACCCCTCTCAAATTTAGTCAAAAAAGGTCAAACATATTGGAATATGGATGAAATATTATGCAGGGAACAGTGGAGGTGAGCATGTGCCTAAAACATTTGAAATGATGGCACTATCTTCCTCCTAAATTACCAAAAATGCTTTTCACTCTATTGTATGTGGCAGGGGGGGGGGGGGTATAGCTCGGAAATAGTGGCAAGGAAGTTGTTTTGAAAAAAGTCCCATTTAAAGCCGAACATTTGAAACAATGGCGATTGCTTTCGCCAGTCTCAAAATCACATTTTGTTTTAACACATTTAAAAGAAAAATTATCTTGGATGGCTAATGCTTGATCACACACTTGACAATTAATTTGAACTTTAATTAATTTATGATCAGCTTAAAATGTTATTAATTTTTCTCGATTGCAAAGCCCTCGGAATGTTCGAGAATATTTATAGGGCAAGTTGCATACAAGGAATCCATGTTAAAACTGAAACTCCTGCATAAAGAATTGTCTCTTGTCCTCAAAAGCTAGTTCCTTTAAAATGTATAAAATGTATAAAAATAGTAAAAAAAATGCAAAAAATCATGGCTGAAAAAACAAATCTAAAGTGATTAAAGTGATCTTAAATGGAATAATAATAATAAAAAAAAACATTATTCATTCATTGATGATGTCACAGAAGCAATTTTGTAAAAACAATGTGAGAATTAAGGTTAGTTACATTATTTTAAAAAAAATCGATTATATACTGGGTGCTGTGCCTCCCAGACCCCCCAAATGATTGAAATGGAGTGCATGATGTAAATAAATAATTAAAAAAAATAAATTTCATTGAATGATATTTTTCTTTAGATGTGTGTGAATTCAAATTTTGACAAAGTGAAAAAAATCAATGTTAAATCTACAACCAAAAATTTACTCTTTATTACTTGGTCCTATCTATCAACTACTCTCATATTACTTTCATTTCTCCAACACTTTATTCCAACATGATTTTTGGTAGAAATAGAAAAAAAATGGTCCAAATATTTTCTTCCAGGCAGGCTGAAGAAGAGACAGTGTGGGGTAAACCCTCTTGCAGGGTATTGGCTTTGAAATGCTGATGTGGTAAAGGGGAGTGGAATCAGTTTTCTTCCTGCTAGGTTGTGAATTGGACAAAGTTGAGTATGTTTATTTTATTTCAAGCCTTAAACTGCTATTCAACAGTAGAGAGACCAGCTTGAATGCTCAGCTGGCCAAGTTGTGGTTACCTCTGGGAGATTTAGTGTTCCACCATAACAGAACACAAGCTTCTTTGTTTTTGCTAGTGTTTTGATTGTTGATTTTGAAAAATAAGTCATTTAAATATCATTAGGATTCATAAATCATTAAGTAGTATCAAATTAAATTAATATAAAATGACAAAGGTCCAGCTGCAAAATAACAACAGAAATAATTATTCAGTCATTAACCATAAATGTAAAAGTAAATTAATAAAACACAAACATGAAAAACTCTGTCTACCATTTCCCCATCAACCCCTTCACTGTCTTCTTTCACACCCAGGGTCATTCATCACTCACCACATCCCTCTTTCCTTAAGTCATTTGATCCACTCTTTTCTTTGCTCTCATATCCATTGTATCTCTCACTAGTCATTCTCGCTGCTTTTGTTACTCTAGCACTAGCATATCTTTCAGCTAGTCAGCCAAGTTTTCTGTCTTCTCATTAACTTCAGTCTCCTCAAATGTCATTCACTACTCATCATCTCACATTTCTCATTTTATTTACCCTTACTTGCATCCAAAATTTGTGCATTTCATTCATACTAAAACCTTCACTCATATTCTGACTTTTAATCACTTCCTCATTCACAGCTTTAATCCAACTCAGAGCAGATTCCTTTGAATATATATAAGCATGTGTATGAAAGCATTAAAGATTGTGAAGGTTAGTTTGATAGGGATCAGAAATTTGCCTGTACTGGTGCTTGGACCTGTTTATCTGATAGAATGCACAAGAGGTGGATGAATGAAAGTGAATTTTATGTAATTGACAGAGTTCTGAGTATGAAGTAATTCTTTGCTGTTCATCCCTATGAAGGTAAGATTGAAAGGAAGGTTGAAGATGGATGTTAGGAGTTATATGTAGGTAATGATAGTAAGACTTTTAGAAGTGTCTTTATTGGTGTGGAAGTAGTTACCAAAGAGTGTGTTAAGTTAAAGAAATTGTCTATAGTGAAAGTACATTGGGATGATTGATTGAGGATTGGTTTGGAGATCAGTGAAAAATATACACAACACTCCCATGTGGAGAGGCAGGCAAGCAAGGAGGGAGATTTTCAGGGGGGAGCACTTGATGTCTGATCATGATCTTCCTTTCTGGACTCTCTGGGATGAGAAGTTGCTCAGAGTTATAAGTAGTGGTTAGTCAAGATTCACAGCACATCTATTTTTCATCACTCTCTCATTCTTTCTCCATTGAGCACATTTCCTCATTGGTATCACCAGTTTCCTTTCTTAAAGATGGGACACTAGATTGTGATCTCTAGTGACTCACAAAGTGTCCTGAGTTATCTCGGAGCATTGGAATCTCCACCCCTGGGTCGCAGTATCTGTGATGCCACAGTTGCTGTGAGCCAGGTGAATGTCAAGATTATCTTCTGCTCGGTTCCTGGACATGTGGCCATTGCAGGAAATGAGGGTGCCAAAGACTCTGTGAGAACTGGGCAACCAAACCAGAGTTTGGCTCTTCCTCTCACTGACTACATGGCAAAGATGGGAGACAGCCAATGAGAACTTAAAGTTGAGTGCCATTACACTGCACCTGTTCCCATGGACCTATCCTCCCCAATGCTGCGACTGCTTCAGGTCACTTTCTGTCATCTTTGACGAGCACAATGCATTGACCCCCAGACTGTTCAATATGCTCTTGTTGAATGTCCCAGTCTGGGTGATCTTTGTGCATGTTACCTGTCCCTGTAGCGGGATGAGTGGGGCTGCGGTGAGAAGCAGAACATGTTTCCTTGTTTTTGTTTTCTTTTTTTATTTTTTTTGCAAATTTTAGAATAGCCTAGTCAAGAATTTTAATTGTGGCAACCATTGCCCTTGAAGGAAGTCACTAGATGGGCAAATTTTAAAATTTTTTTTCTCGGCATTCCAGGTTATTTCCATTCAATTGTTTCTAATACTCCTTAATTTAAGAGAAGATAAATGAATGTAAGAGATGCCAACTTTCCTCTCCATGAAGCCGTTGCTGCTGGCTTCTTCAATACAGTGTGTGAGTTGCTTGATGAGGGTTATTGTGTCAATTCGATGCACTATGACCGTGTCACGCCTCTTCATATGGCCTGTTTACGGGGCAATCTCAGAATGGTCTATTATTTGATTAAGAAAGGAGCATGGGTAAGATTGAACTATGAATTATTGGACTTGCTGTATATTATTAACATACATATATAATATATATATATATATATATATATATATATATATATATATATATATATATATATATATATATATATATATATATATATATATATATATATATATATATATATATATATATTTTAAGCCAAAGTTGATATTCATGTCAGAGCCTAGTATAAACCACTGTCACTTATTTATATATGCTTAAGAATAGTTGATATTATTTTAAATATTTACATATTAGTAATACTATTAAAAAAAAATGAACAAAACAGGTAATTAACCTACCCATTGAGCATTCTAAACACCACAAGCATGCTCCTTCACAGACCCACTCTATACACACTTACCATACACAGTATAATATTATTTTGTCCTCAGCACCTAATTCTCTCAAACACTTGGTGTTTTTGCTTTTATTTATTTTTGTTTTTTTGCTTTTTGGTACCTTTTGCACATTTTTGTTTTAATCTAGCTTAACATTAGGCTATGGAAGAATTACAGTGACTTATGCCCAAGTAGGCAGTTGCTAAGTGGGCAATATAAAAATTAAAAATATATCAAATACTTGTATGGTTAATCCACTTTTTCTCCTTTTCCAAACTTTCATACTAGCCTACTCTCTATCATAATTCTCCCCACAAGAAAATTATTATGCTAACTTCACTGATAAACCCAGACCAATATTCCAGATCAGTAGTAGAACTCAGAAGAAGAGTGAAGATCAGTGGTAAACCCAAGATCAAGGGTGGAGATCAGTGGTAAAATACAGACCAAGAGTGGAGATCTATTTTCTTGCAATTGCATGATTAAATTTGATTTTATTTCAATTTTTAGGTGAAATAAGGGCCAGTTTTAAATTTATAAAATGATAAAAGAATTTAATATATAAGCAAAGGTATCTGAGTGTGGAAGTATGAAACTCAATACGCCGTTTTCACACAGAATTTCTTTGGATGAGACGAATTAACACAGCTGTGTTTAACTTGAAGTGCTTTATCACCGTCTTTCCCCAGTTTGATAATGATGTCCCGCTTCAAGAGGATGGCTGTATCAATCTCTCCCCACTTGGGGTAGAAGGGAATGACTCTCATTTCCCATTCGCCTCATTATGCCCAAGATTATGAAGGTTCATGTTTGCTTAAGCCTGTCTGATATCCCCTGGGAATCTCGCTTAATTCCCTTTGTCTCATCGATGCCCAAGATTATCAAGGTTCATGTTTGCATAAGCCACCTCCAATATCCCCTTTGGAGGCCATCATGCGCAAAGCCCTCTCCCGACCAAGGCTGTGACTCCTATTTAAGGTGATGTCTACAAATCCTCAGCAGATAGAGAGAACCAAAGCTTCTTGCTGTCCAGACCTTAGTATCTGTCTCCTGTGAAGTGACCCCCTCGCCCTTGTGATTTCATCAGCAGATCATCTTCATGTAATCCACCCTGATCAGAGGAAGATTACGGAAACCCATTTATACCCCAGAAGATTGTCCTGGGTTTCATCTCACTACATTTATTGAGACTTCCTGCCATCCGCAGATGAACCTCTATTTCGTGATTACTTCTCTCTGGAGCCGAGGTAATCTCAACCCCCTCCGGAGTCTCTCTGGATGCCTTTGCATCGAGACCTTTGCTCTCTCTTCTCCATCTTTTCATACTATAAGCTCAAGCTCCATTTTGTTGAGAATCACACTCTCATGCAGCTTTCTTGCACTTTCCACCCAAATCCTAATCATTCACCATTGCTAAGATTGCCTGTGAAACTTTCATACCTTATAACCTTATTGCACTTTCACACATGTACCAGAGCCCAGCAGACAAAGCGGAGTTTTTAAATTCAAGTCACCCTGTAAGACAAGAGTTCAAGTCATTCTCCTGTAGAAATGACACATCCACCCAACCTAGATGCAATCCTGTAGTTGTACAACCCTGCTTAGATGTATTCCAGTTTGGGGTTAAGTTGCAATAGAACTTCCACTTCCTATCCATTGCATGGATCTCTAGCAAGGTGGTGGTGGTGGGGGGGGGGGGGTATAAAATTCCCATACAGAAAGCACATCTGCATTTAATTGCGGTATTGTTGGTGGGCCCTACAGCTAAGGTTGTAGGGTCAAAGCTTTCTCCCTTAATCTCCCAAGCAATTAAAGGGAGCTATAAACACATCTACCACTAATTCCTGATGTTCACATAAACTCCCACAATTAATTATTCTTTTATTTTATAAATATATACAAGGCCTTAGTCTACTGGATAAGGTGTTGGCTTTCTAAGGCCTAAGTACCTGGATCAATTCCAGGGTTGGCAATTTTTTTTTCAAAATTACCCTTCTTTTCAAGAAATGAATGCTACTTATCATTATTTTCTTTAAAAATGCATATTTATGTTTATAATTTCAACAAATATGTAGCAAATTAAGGTTATTTCTCTGATAGTGACTCATAATTCATCTCTCCTTCTACAGGTTATGGCTATCATGGGTACCTACAATTCTTGACCAGTGATCTGTTCTTACCTTAATTTAATTATTAATATAACAATAGAGATATTCTATTCATTTTCTATGTTATTCTAATGGTTGTAGCATTTGTTTTTTGAAAAAACCTGAGATTTGAAAACTCCCAGAATAAAACCTGTTTGGTTTTTTTTTTTTTCAAAATTTTGGGGGTTTTGCCAACCCTGCCTCATCTTCCCTGCAAGGGAGTGTGATATATATTGTCAGTGATCTGAGAGAGAAAGAGAGGAAGATACATGCCACCTTGCACTTCAATAGAGAGAGAGACAATAGACACTTGGGCGACCCTTTTTGTCTGCGCTAATGGAGGTACAAAATGATGAGATGCCATGGTGACCTGAAATGCCACCATCACGGGAAGCTGCAACAAGTTTGAGAGCCCAGAAGGTCCCATCTGAAGTCAGACAAAGTTTGCTTAGGAACCTTCCCACGCTTGCGTGAAAAGGCCAAGATTATTCTCCTCTGCTGATGAGTCTGACCCTAGGAGGGAGGAAAATCCCATCTGATCCCTATAAATCCTCTGGTGCCAGAGTTGGAAGTCAGTATCCGCTGCCCCGTCCATATCTGCCGTCTGCACTTCCCTGTTCGTACCCACTATTCGCATCGTTGGACTTTGCACAATTCTCGCAGAACCCCTCAATCTCCAAGTATTCTCGTTAATTCACGTGAGTCTACCTCAATTCGTGTTACTCAAAAGCAAGATTTAAGTTCACCCCATAATAGTCATTGTCAAGAGACTATTGTGTGAAGTTTGCGCCAAGCCAAGGATTACTCCCTTGGACCAAATCTTTGAGGTAATAGCAAGGCGCAATTCTCCTGTGCAAGTGCTCTCTCTATGCCCCCCTCCCCAGTGTAAAGCCTTCAGCATTGGCTTAGTATACGCTCGGTCAATATTGTTCATTTGTTTGTATGGTGTCCATCCTCACCGAACCCCTGTACATCTAATGTATGTATAGCTTGGTTTAAAACGACTTTTAATCTTGTAAAATAATATTAATTTGCATATTAGTAAAGTTATTTTTGTACCCATTTTTCTGTTATCCCAGAACCTCCAAGATAGTTGACTGTGGCCAACCTACATTTGGCTCTAATCAGATTTATTTGTATATTATCTGTAAAGTTTCTAAAAAATAAGATTGGAAAATTTATGATTGTTTTCTGTAGTGGTAGTTTTGGTTGGAACTATTTATATTTTTTGCATTGACCAATATTCTATATTGTAAGATAATTGTATACACTCATTTTAGGGGTGTGTGTATATATATATATATATATATATATATATATATATATATATATATATATATATATATATATATATATAATATAGAATTTGTTTGTCTTTTTGGGGGGAGTTTGTCATTTTTTTTTTAAATAAAGTTAGAATTGGATCCCCTCTCATTGTCCTTTCAAGCACCCAGGCAGCTTCGAGAGCCAGGCTTTATTCTTTCTAAACATCTTCCCTTTTACCTTTTTACATTCTTTACAAACTAATTTTCAGACTAGTCACTCACTAGTTTCCCTCCACTCATCCCAGATTTAGGGTGTGAGTAGCAAGAGTAACACTGCTTCCCCTATTTAAGAATCAAAAGAAAAAGAAATTACAGCCCAACAATTAATATGACAGCAGAATCAATTTTATTCTCACATTTATGCTTGCCTATACTTGTATATTCCATACGGTACCATTCACTTTCAATCGAATTGGCTTTTGACCCTGATGAACCTGACTGCAATTGAAGAAATGCATCCTTTTCATTGATATTTCTACTCTTATTTCCAATAATAGTTCTGCTCTTTGGTGCTTTGGAATGAATATTTTAAAAAATGTTTTGTTTTCTTAGCAATAATATACAGTCATTAGAGTTTTATAATTTTTATCTAGATATTTCAACGCCTTGTTAGAATTAAGAAAAAATAACCTATTTGTATACCGAAAAGTAAGCAATTTAGCTTTGCAGGAATCATCTTGCAAAATGCAACAAAATATCTAAGACACATTGAGGTACCTAACTATTATTATACTCTGAAGCTTAAAATTTCTTTAGGTTATATTTAAATACTAGTTCTGAGAAAGAAAGTAACTAAATAGCAACAACTCTAGTATGGTTAAGCTCTTATATCTTAAGCATTTTGTTAATATTTCTAGGATTCTGGCAGGCCTACCATAGTCAGTAGTCACCCTTCGTACCTTTGAGATCAGTTAGCAGCCATGAGGCAGTGCTTAGAAAGTGTGGTATATTGTTTATGCATTTTTTTAAGTGATAACTTCATTTTAAACAAAATGGATGTAAATGAAATTGGGAGAAAATGTGATTGTATTATTGAAAAATTATTAAAAAGGAAGTTCAGTGCGATGACTTATAATGAAAGACAAACTATTATTCAAACAGGTAGGCCTATGCCAACACTACATCTATCATCCAAAACAGTGTTGCACTCACAAATACAATGTAGGCCAATATGATAGAACATATTGGCTAGCTGGCTGTGCATACCTACAGAATCTATTTTAAAATTTAAATCAAGTTTTAAAAAAATAACATTTTTATTTTTAATGAACAGCATATTTACTTTAATTAACCTATTTATTTTTGTAAAACTTGAATTGCTTCCCCATCTTCAAAAGTCACTGCATGCAACTGGTGAGGGGGGGGGGGTCACCCTCTCGGCTCTGGTTAGGGTAGGTGTTTATACATGCCCTCACCCTTCCTACCCTTTCCCTTTTCTAGTTCCCAGCTCTTTCTTTTCCCTATCTAACAAGCAAGGAGATATCTGGTGTATCAGGGCAACCATGCGTCGGCTGATATCTGGAGGAGTGTGTGCCCTCCCAGCCTTAATTCCTACTTGGAGATCTGCTGCTCTCTTCCACACATTTTCACTTTATCTTGTTTCACACTTTTGCAGATCTAAATTTGAGATGGTTATATCCACATAACCATGATGGAGAATAAATCCTTTCCCTAGTCATGAAGATTTCTCGGATAGCTGGTTGGTGTCAAAACACACTACTACCCATCACTGGTTCCCCCTCCTCCAGGACTGGCCCTGGTGCATTCCTAGTTAAAAGGGATTGTTATTCTGATCTTTCCAGTTGGAGGATTTCACCCACAGATGGAACTTTTATAAATCTTTATATTTTTAAGACTTGAAAATATTGTTTGTTTGTTACTGAGAAGTAAAGTTTTAAATTTTTTTGTTATAGTTTAACTTGCATGTACATTGGTTTATGGTTATATGCTATTTCTATTTTTTCTTATATTTTAGGTCAATATTCAGAGTATAGACAATTCTACACCATTATGCGATGCATGTGCCGGTGGAAATGTAGAGTGTGTTAAGGCACTTTTGGAAGCCGGTGCTTGGGCTAATCCTCCTCTTTTACTCTCAACACCTCTTCATGAAGCAAGTTTAAGAGGTAGCCCATTTTCTTTCATTCCTCACAGGTATAAATTATTTGTTTTCTAAATCCTTTAATTTTTTCTTATTTTAATTATCTTGCAATTTGAGGATTCAAGGTATTTGATTTAGTCCATGTATCAAATTAGCTGTGTAGAATATGAAAGAAATAAATGCATATAGAATAAAGTTTAAATATTGGATCATGAGTAAAATGTAATGGAGTATATGAGAGAGTAGAAACTTAGGCCAGTAATCCTACCATATGAGCATTCATATGAATATTGTATGAATACCATCACTGTAGTGTCACTTGTAGGTCACTAAATGTGATTGTATGAAATTGGTGGAGCTGTTTGATTAAGGTATAATTTTCTTATGCAGGCTGCACTGGGTAATTTTTAGCTGTTGGCAACTCTGAATCCTGCACATGCATCTTGTCTGGCATCAGTTCTCTCTTCTCATAGTAGACTCAGTGGTACATTCCCTGTAAGGGGCATGGCGATGTGTTATCTTGGCCACTGTGCTGACAGGATTTAGTACTCTGTCTGGCCCTAGCTTAGCTGCTCTTCCTTCCTTCGCTAATATCTTTCTGTACCAACACTCTTCATATCCCTTCAAAACATTTGGTTTGACTGAATGAAGCTGCTCCTTCTCATTTTATGTGCAGGGTGCTAACTAGTCATGAGGGGCTTGTTTCTTTGGGACTGTCTCTTGTTTGGTCCTCCCCTGGCAATCGTAGCAGAATATTGGCAGCCAGACCCGCCCCTTTCCCTTCCCCACTTTTTTGGGGGGAGGGGGGGCAAGAGGGGTGGAACTTCATAGTCAGCATTCAATCTGTGGGTCCAAGCTAACTATGCAGGGATGCCTGCAACCCTTCTACATAGAGCTTGGCACCCATACCTACCAACTGACTGTGTGGTTTGGAACCAGCCTATTGTCTACACCAATGGGCATCCACAATAGTTGCTGGAAACCAAACTCCCGGTGCATTTTGGGGGTTACATACTCCCTCGCTAATGGAATTCAGCCAAATGGTAAGTCCCTGGATTGATTATGCTTCTTTTTGTCAAGACAAGTCCTTTGTCTTTTAAAACAAGAACCCTATGAACAGCAATAAAAAAATAGCTGTGCATCCTCTCCTTACTTTCCTATACCTGTACTTCTCAGTTGACCCCAAATGAAAAGTGTCTCAACTAGAGGTATGAAATGTACACAGAGCAAGCACTAGAATATTAAACACTGTTCAGACAAGGGTAACAAAGCCTCCAAAAATAGAAGTCCACCACAGAAACAGACAAAATTGGTACAGTGACTAGAAGATATTGTCTTTACTCTGCTCCAAGAAACTACTATTCAATATACAAGGACTCTACCTGAACCACGAACACTGGGGCTTGCTCCTCCCAGGCCAATTTATCGATCACTCCTTCCAAAGATTCTACATAATGAAACCTGAACACTAGCAAACAAACCTAATGAAGAGCTGCATAGTGCAGCAATTCCAAGACTTGCCCCCTCTGACTCTTCAGGGAGACAGAAGTATCCTACTGGAGGCAAAAATGAAAGAAAAAGTGGAACAATTATTAAAGTTAACAATAATAACCGGTGACAAAGTTATAGTAACTCCCCACTCATCTTTCAACATGTGCAAGCAAGTGATAATCGAACCCAACCTACCTAGGAAATGTCTGTGATGGAGTCACGGTACCAACTCACACTTACTTTTTGACCTTTGACCTGAAAAGTACATATACTTGGGATGGTGACGGTTTCCTGTAAGGGAGTTTAAACCAACCCCACAGAGATGTTACTATTGTCATGCATATGAAAACATGCTGCTGCAAGGAGCAGAGGTTTGGACCTACCTGCATCAACTGTGCTCACCTCTCCCTCCCAGGATTGACCCAAAACTGCACACCAAGATGCGCAAACTGTGAAGGAAGCCACCCAGCATCAAGTATAAAATGTGGCACATGTAAATTTAAAGTATCTATATGTGAAAAAGAATCCTCAATTTTTGATAGGGTATTACTGTAGGTACCCGAGGAAACTTTATACGCCTCCATATTGGAATGTACCAAAACATCCAGACTGCCCTATCATGGAGTTCAAATCAACATGAAGCTGCTTCCATACAAGAAACCTATACCCCAGACCGCCAATCCGTAGTAGTAAACACTGCCCTCACCAGCTTGAAGTCAATAAATGTTCAAGCCTCTGTGTAAGGAGTGCAATCACACTCCTCTGTACCATCTAGGAAAACTACTACACAAAAACTTCCAGTACCAGCCACCCTAAAAGCCCCAAGGCAAGTCACCAAACTGACTGACCTTTATTAAACCAAAAGATACCTCGACCTCTATGACCATTAAAATAGCTTCATATTTAAAGGCTAACTGATGAAACATAAGAGGACTCTGAGACAACTGGGAGGAACTTTGCTCCATATTCGTGCAAGAAAATCATATTTGTATATGTCTTCAAGAGGCATACTTTAACTATGTTGCTACTTCAACTCCAATAAATGGTGGCACATCAGGTGGTTGCTTGACATACACCTATGGTGCCCTTTACTTTGAATATGCATTGACAAGCAATTTCAGTAAAACTACACCTGGCATTTAAACAAGGCAAACTGGTACAGATTTTATATACTAACATATAGAAAACATCCAAGCCACATGCGATATAAATGAGGTAATTGAGACCATAGCTCTGGACAACCCCATTGAAAAACTACCTGGTGAAACCCTGAGGGCTCTGTTGTTCTACGAGGGGCAGTCAATAAGTTTTGGTGAATCAGTAGGGCAGAACAGAGGTAGGGGGATGTCTGTTTGTGGGGGTGTTAGGACAAGTTATGATAAGTCAGCACCTGCAGCTGCATGCTCCTGCCTCGTCTATTTAAGAAGCAGTAGCTGATCGCAGATCACAAATTTTTCAACAATGAGCACCGCTCAATAATCAAACTTTTGACCAAGGAAGGCAAGAATGCAAAAGAGATCCATGAACGCATGGTTGCAGTGTACACTGACACCGCCCCTTCCTATGCAACTATTGCTTGCTGGAATAGGTAGTTCTGCCATGGTCGTGAGTCCCTTGAAGATGACCCCCGTCCAGGACGCCCATCAGATGTGACCAACAAGGACAATGTGGCCCATGTGGAGAGGATGATCCTCGAAAATCGATGTGTGAAGGTCGAAGAAATTGAGCGAGAACTTGGAATATCACATGGAAGCTGCCCTGCGGGAGTGTAGATTCGAGGAGCTCAACCATTTCCCCTACAGTCCAGATCTGGCCCCTAGTGACTTTTTATTCCGCCAGCTCAAGGCTGCACTGCGTGGACACCGGTTTGGGGATGATGAAGATGTCCAGCTTGCTGTCCAGGAGTGGATTGAACAGCAGTCGGGAATTTAAAGCCTCAGGGATAAGTGGCGCAAGTGCATTGAATTCGAGGGTAGTTATATTGAAAAATAATAAAACACTTTTCCTCATATCTCGTTTCCTTATATCTGAATTACAAAACTTATTGACCGCCCCTCGTAAAACAAAACATAATGCTTTCAAGGTATACAAGCACTGGCCAAGATTGGCCATGAAAATAAAATTCAACAAGAAATGAGCAACCTACTGAGGTCTCCTCAAGGAAGCTTGCCATACCACATGGAAACACTGTTTCCACAATCAATGCATGAATACCCATCCACCAAACATGGTAGAAATTTAAAGTTCTGCTAGGCAAATTTACAAGATACCCATTCCCAGTTTTCCAGGTTGATGGATACAACATAATGAATCCTGTTGATGTGGCTAATGCGATGGCAGAATCATTTGCTGGGATATTTAGCAGAGCACACATAAAGCCTGATTTTGCGAGATACTGGGTCGAAAGGGGGGAGTCCATACCACTAGACTTCCATACAAACAACTCACAAGAATACAATGAAGAATTCACAAGGAAAAAAATAGACACTACCTTCTCATCCGGTGGAAACACATCACCATCACCAGGCCCAATCAATATCCTTTATACAATATTACACAACCTGAGTGAAGAGGGAAAACAATTTCTACTGACCATATGGATTGAAAATGTGTTCACAAATGCCTGGAGGCTAGCTGCTGTCCTGGCCTTCCGCAAACCTTTAAAGGACCCATCAGTCCCACAGAACTACTGTTCAATTGCCCTAACTTCAAGTGTACAGTAATACCTCACCCTACGACATTAATTGGTTTTTAAGGCCATGCCGTAATCTGAATTTTGATGTAAATTGAACATAATCCATAAAAAATTCCTTAGAATGACAAAAGATGATGGTAAACCCTTTCAAACTAGTGTAAGAATAACACAGCATTTTTAAACATATATAAAGTAGAAATTCTTTCTAATAATGAATTTAGTTTAAAAAACTCCCATAATTAACTCATTAATACTTTTTATTTGACTTACATTAACCCTTGTGTCTATTCTGCTTGCAGTGGCCATCGTAAGAACATTACACTTAGGTACACTCACTTTCCCTTTCTTTGATCCCATGCTCATTTTATGCGCAGATCACTAATAAATCACGTACTTGAACTGAAACTGAATACAGTATCACGGCCACGCCACTGACGTTATGCAGCCTCCCATGGAATCACAAATGTTGTGATACATATAAATTTAATTTACCAATGTAAATTATTATTGTACAATATAATATACTTTTATATGGTTTTAACAGTTTTTATGGGATAAATTTTTTATTTGGTCTGTGACGTAAAATTAGATTTAATTGCATTAGGTGAAATTAATTTTACTCTTGAAAAATGGTATAAGTGTGGATTTGACATAAGCCAAAATGATGTAAGGTGGGGTATCACTGTATGCAAATCATTAAAGAAATTGTTAGCATAAGATTGGCATGGTACCTACAAAAAAAAATATATATCCCCAGCACAATGTGGATTCCGAAGGATGCACTCCACTAGGGATGCCCTTATCCACCTGGAAATCTTTGCATGTTGTGCCTCTGCCAGAAAGCAACACTTAGGAGCCATCCTTTTTGACTTGGAAAAGGCATACAATACATCATGGCACTATGCCATTCTAAAGAACCTTCTTAACTGTTGCATGTCGGAATACATCAAGGACTTCTTAGAAAACTGCACCTTCTACATCAGAATTGGATGCGCTGAATCCTGCCCTTTACCAGAGGAAGAAGGTATTGGCTACCGGGTGTCCACTGCCCTTGAAGTCCTTAAAAAACCCTTGAAATCTTTGAAAAGTCCTTGAATTTGATGAAAAAGGTAGATGGTCCTTGAATTTTAAAAATAAATCATTGAGTGATTGTTCAAATGATTTTTCAAATTCACTATTTATATACTTTTAATGTCTATCAGGGAAATATTAATATTTAAGTTAATCTACTCATTAATGTCAGTGAACATGTGTATGCTTTGGATGCATTGTATTTTATGATGGATGCTCACTATACTTCTGTGACTGTCGCTTGGATACCTTGTTCTTGTTTTTTTGCACTGGTGAGTTGATTTTGGTTATGCTTTGCTTATAACCCATTTTTTCCTTAAATACCTCACCTTCATCAATGTCCCATAATGTTTATTGCACTTTTTTAATTTAAAGAAAAAAAACAATGGCTAAAACTGGTCCTTGATTATTTTTTAAAAGTCCTTGAAAAGTCCTTGAATTCAAAATCATCACACAAGTAGACACCCTGGGCTAGGGCTGTTTCCTTAGTCTCCTCCTATTCATCATAGGAATAAATGGAGTGGTACAGAACCTTCCCCAGGGAGTGTCAGCCAGGGAGTGGATATCAATCTCTATTGGGGGTTCTGAAATGACAATGGTGGAGCACAGGCCTCAGCTTAGCATAAATAGAATATCTAAATGGACTACTACACACAGATATCACTTTTCTACCGAAAAGGTGATTATCCACTTTTTAGGGGTGCAGAGGTTGTATAAGACACCCAGACCTCTACCTGTATCAGTAGCGAATAACAATTTTTGAATGACATGTGACAGAAAACTAACATGTAAGCCTCACATCAGGCTTTTGAAGACCTCGTTTAACAAAGCCTTTTACCGAGAGTTTCTCAATATAACTGGGGAATGGAAAGAAAAACTCTACTCCCCTATACCATTCCTTAGTCTTTCCTAAACTAGAGTTTGGTTGCAAAATTTATTCTTCTGCAACCACAAAACATTTCAGCCTCATTAACTCTGTAACAAACGAATCTTACACATCTCTACTGGAGCCTTCCGATCATCACCAATCCCTAGTATTCACTGGGGTAGATGCCGCCTAACCTAAGAAGGGCTGAACTGAGCTTCCAACAATACGCTCACACCCAATGCATCCCAACCTCCCCAACCACAATTGCCATTTTAGAGGATTTCTATATTGCACATCTATCCACCCCCTGACGATTTGGTGTTAGACCGCGTTTGCTAATGGAGCAGTTCAAAATAACTATAAATTATTTCCACTAATCCTGCTACCCAGACATCCCTTTCTGGAAGAGCACAATTAAGGTATGCTATCATCACCCAATGGGACGATCCTCACTACTCCCTGATGATTCAAAGCACATCCACAAATAAAGTTGACTATTTGCATAACTATTCCCTTCACTTCATTAAGTTTCATTGGCAATGTTTTAGACACCAGAGCTTGGTGATATAGAACACTGTGTGATGAGCACATGCAGAGCTTTTTTTCTTGACCATAGCAAAAATCCAGATTTTTTGCTAATCGTTTTAGGATCTCTATTCATACAAGTTGATCTATCAAGTCTCATGCTAACTCATGGAAATCAATGAATGTTTGGATCAGCTTGAATATATGAATATATCGACTGCTTTGGTTGTTGTTTCAAGTCATTCACAGAATAAAAATTCTTCCTTGTTGTTCTTTTCATGCACATAGCGTACATATACAAACAATTGACTGTGGTTTGATATGTCGGTTGATTCATCAATTTGTATGCTGACTTTTGTAGGACTCTGTTTAATAATACCGAGAACTTGGGTTATTATATCCTGACTCATGTCTATTTCTCTGGCATACAGTGTGGTTGGACAAGGACATCGACTCAGCTGCTTCTCAACATCTTTTTCCAGTACGATTTTCACCATCTCCAATATACAGGGCTTCACTAGAGTCTCTTTGATAGTATGGGTCTTTTTTCTTTGCCAATCATGAGGTTTCCCATGAGCAGCGAATCCAAATGTGGAAATAGTTGCTTTTTTTTATCATAAAGCAGTGTGCCTGCTTTAGAAATGTTCCTTCAGTCCTGATGGCTTCAAATTTCCATGGTTCATTACCAAATTGCAAAACATGCACCAGGGCCATGCCATGTTAAAAAAATTTGTGTTAACCATTTCATTAATTATACTGGGCTTCATTCAATGTGAAAAAAAATATATAAAATGAAAACCATCTCCAGTTGACCCCTTATATAAGCCTACCAACCCTTAGCCATATTACGTACATTTATTATACTTACTCCATCATCATAATTTGAGTATGCATAGCCTACACCTAAAAATAGACAAATATGCAATGAAGTATACACTATTAATTGCAAAAATTATGCATTTAAAAAATAATGTAAATATTATATTAAGTACTGGTACTTAAAAAAATGTGTGTTTGAACTTAGAAATGGCTAAATTTTGCATTTACATATACACAAATGGGACTGCAATGGGACCAGTTAAGAACCCCTTCTATAGACTATGAGAAATTTATTTTATTACTATTTATCCCAAACTTATAGATAAAATCTCAAATATAACTAACTTTTACATTAAATCTCCCATGGTAATGTTGAAGTGGGCTTTGTATTCCAACTAACCCAAATATCATTATAGAACCTGCTTATTTCCTCCTTTGTACTAACACATTTTAGTAACTTGTACAATATTTAGGTTGTTTCGCTTAGAAAAACTTAAGCTTGCATATGATAATCTTTCAGACACACCCATGATATTCTCTAGCCATTTCTTAAAAATCGTAGTATATTGCAGATGCTACTCTAATGCCCTTTATCTTTTTTCTCTTCATGATAGAATAATGGTCATTCTTGTTCAAAAAGAGCTCCATTAGTTCTTCAGGTTTATTCAGATCACTTATGTCCCATTCACTTTCTCTGGTTTCAGTTGGGAGTTCTTTAAGTGAGACCTCCTCAAATACTGTTTTGTAATGTAGAAATCTTTTTTTTTTTTGTCTTTCTTAGTTTAGAAGAGGTAATAAGTTAATCTAACAGGAATGTGTGATATTCCTCATGCTCAAAAGTTTGGCTAAGCTAACATTCTGGCCCCACTAGGATGGCTCATCTTAGGCTTCCTTTTTTGCCCACATTTGGGATTTAACTCAGGATGTTTAGTTCCAAGTCCACAATACTAACCCCTATTCTATTGAGATACTTAGAGTAAATAAGTGAGGTAAGTTACTAAGGCAGGGAGAAGGCCAAAAAGTAAAGTGACTACAAATGAGTTTCCTACTTAGCCCTTTAAGGATGGTCCTTACAATAAGTGAAATTTTGGACATGTGCACATTGCTTATTGAATCACATTCTTAATTTAGATAGGACAGGAATCTTAAATAGGCAGCACTCATGTTTTAACTATTAAGCTCACTTAAAATAATGTAATTTGATTCTTTAGATTCATTTGTGGGTGTGGCTTAGATGCTCTCAATTTGATTTTGCATTAGGCTACTTTAGTTATTGACAATAAGTCATGGCCCTATCATTCTGAGAGACAGTAAGACAACTTCTTGAGAGATTTGGTATTTGGACCAATATTACCACCAGGAAAAAAGTGTGGATACTGTTATTGATGGGTGCTGGTCCTTTTATGGAATGCCAAGTTGTACTCTGCTTAGATAATTACTTGTTTCATATATACAAATTTTAGAAAATTGCATTAAAATTATATTAAAGAGGTAGAAGGTTAAATTGTACTAATTACATTTTTTGGTAAGAATTTAGAACAAAATTGGATTGGAAAAAATTGTCTATTCCCCCCCCCCCTGTCCTTTTTGAGTCTCATTAAAGCATGCTTTAAAATACCCATCCTTAACCCTGTTATATTTTTTTAGCAAATAGTCCATACAAATAGAATAATATTGTTTAAAAAAAATCTTAGGTTTTTAAAAATTTAAGGAAAATGGACTTTTTAGAACACCTAGGTAAATCATGCTAAAAATTCCCAAAATAAATATAAGGTGTTTTAAACAACATTCTTAGCAACATTATATTTGAAAACATTTATTTACTATCGAAAGCATCAAAGCAATTTCTTTCTTGCTTGATACACCAGTAAACATTACATTTTAAACAAAAGGTCACAATTCTACTTTTGCTTCCTTCTTGTTTGCACATATGCTTACTTGATCCTACATTAGGCACATGCCCCAAATTATCGAATCTTATATCATCCTAGGGCATATGCAAGCCCTGATTTGGTATGCATTTAGGAATATTTTCAAGGGGAGGTCTTCCCTTCCCCTCTTACTTTTGGAATTTGCTTTCCTGCATACATCAGAGCTTTAGCAATTCTTGCCTTGAATTCAGCAAGCTTGCTAATTTTACTTTTGGGAAGAGAAAGGGACTTGGAGGCCCTTTTATACAGCAGCCAGCTGTTTACCAAGGCCATATCAACAAGGTGGAAAATGACCCTATGATAATATTTTTTAGATTCGAATGAAAATCTATACAAGGATAGTAGCTGAGATCAACTTCCCCATCGCTTTGTTGTACTAATTAACCATATTTGGACAATCTACCCATCTTCTATCCTTTGCATGACAATCATATCTTTCTTTTTGGACTAAAGGCTTACTTCTTGCAAATGTTGATAAAGTATGCACAAATATGTTATCAAACCACTTTACTGCTGTTAGACGCACTCCATCAACGTTTGTCTCCTACTTTATTTTAAGATCTTTATCTGAAGTAAATGTGAGATTTTTTAATCTTCTTGTCTGGACTGTTGCACAATACCAAATCTTTTGTTTTGCTAAGTATACTTGTAATGGCAAGGAGGTAAAATAATTGTAAAAAACAATCTAAACCTCTTGTTTTTTGGTATTGTTTTAGTTAATTCAAGCACATTGTTAGAACTTGCACCAAGATCTAGCACAGAGGGATCATTATTTGGCTCTATTTTGGCACTGAATACAAAAAAAATCATACCTTAAATCATCTGTGTCTGCCAATACCAATAGTATATATCCCCATTTATGAGTTTTTTGGGGGTCTATATCGCTTCATTGATGACTTCCCTTTAAAAGGAACAACACTCATCTATAGATAAATCCTTTTTGGGGGGAATCTCCCTGAACTTTGCTTGCAAGTGGTTTATAAAGGGCCTAACCTTAGCAGCTTTATCATGTAAATGAACCTCAGTATTGTCTACAAAGTGTACATTAGCTTTTATTTGCATCCACCTATCCCTGGTTATTATACTATACTCGCCGCTGTGAGAAATGGACAATGCGGTGTGGCAAGCATCATCACAGGTGTCCCCCACCATTGCCATATCTCCACAGATCAGCTGCCCGCCTTCCTTTCCAACTCTGTTTCTATCAAAGTTGGTGTATTTCCAAATTTATTTTACCTTTTTGTTCCACACCACCATTGAGGTAAAAATCTAGGTGTGTTTTTTTGTATAAAGGTTTCTCTATAACATGTGACATGTCAGTGGGGGAGTGCGACATTGCCGCTACCATTGACCATACCGAGTCACCTCTGTTGACCTGCCTGGTTTTGTCAACAATGCTCAGCTGATATTCCAAAGAAAAAAAATATGGAGATTGCCACAACCAGATGAATGCTAAGGTTTTTGAAGGATGGTTTTGTATGCAGTTGCTACCCAACATTCCACCAAACTCTGTCATTCTGATGGATAACACATCATACGATAGTACACAAGTGGAAAAATTGCCAACCTCATCATGGAGAAAAGCAGACATCAAGAACTGGCTGATACAAAAGGAAGTTGCAGTTAGTGATGATTTGTCAAAAGCAGAGCTATATGAGCTGGCAAAGAATTTCTGTATGGATAGCGAAAGGTATCTGATAGATGCAATTGCTATAGAAGCAGGCCATAGGGCTGTGAGGTTACCCCTGTACCACTGCCAGTACAACCCCATTGAGCTGATTTGGGCTCAAGTGAAGTCCTTCATATCCAAAAGGAACAACTTCAAAATGATTGACCTCAAAACTTTGGTTAAAGAAGTCATGAGTGTTGTCATGCAGGAAAACTGGAGGCAAGCTGTCAAACATGCTGAAGAACTTCAAGAACACAACACAAAGCAAGACAAAGCAGTTGAAATGTATGTGGATTCATTCATCATACACATTTCAGAAAGCCAGATGAATTTTTGGACTAAATATCAGAAGGGATTAGGCCTACCCAGGAAACCTCTATAACATAAAATGCACCTAGACTTTTACCTCAATGGTGGTATGTAAAAAAAGTCAAAATAATTTTGGAAATATACTAATTTTCAGAGAGAAAGAGAGAGAGAGAGAAGGTGTGCAGCTGATCTGTGGAGATATGGCAACAGTGGGGGGACACCTGTGAGGGTGCTTGCCACACCCCATTGTCCATTTCTCACTGTGGCAAGTATTGTAAAACTCATATTTAATTGACTCACTCCAATGGAAGCGGGTCTTACTAATTTTATACAGACTAAACCAAATTGATAGTCCTAGCCATTGTTCAAGTTCATCTCTTGTCAATTTCAATGGCAAATTTACATTTCTTTAAACATCATATAAATTACTTTGATAGACCAACTTGTCCCAAAAATTATTATCAACAATATTTAAAAAAAACTGATATGAGCTGAGTAAGTTGTCCTCAGGTTCATTTTCAAAGGGAGGATCTTCGAACTCTTCTAAATTTTACATTTTAATTTTCTTCCAATTATTATTTTTTGGGGGCCTTTCTGTTTCTTTGCTCCTGGTTGCAAGGGTGCATTGGCATCAATGGAGATAACCATCATATAAGAGGTGGAAATGTCTTCATCTGTTTCTAAATGTGTGTTCATAACCAGGGACAAATTAAAAATAAACTAAGTGCACGATTAAATTAAAATTATTATTTGATACATAGCTTTTTCATGTATTTTAGCTGATTATCAAGTTCATAATAGGGGTGTTTGTTTTCAATACTCAATGAATCCTAATAAGGCTATTGATATATTGTAAAAATACATATGCAGCATTTATACAAACCTGAGGATGAGCTTGAAAAGTTAGATTTTAGAACTTCATCATCTGAGCTCTCTTCTTCTTCATCATTGTTGGCTGTAATAGTGAGATATGTTTCTGAATGTTTGTTGCCATAGAAAGAATGTGCTTGGAATGAAATTGGAACATCTCCTGTCTGACTTGGCCATATAAAATATTAGAATGTTGATATTTTAATTCAATGAACTTGAATTGAAAAACTAAAATTGCATACTTTCCAATATTTACAACTAATTTGATAATCACCATAGTTATTAGCTAGTAGTTAATAATAAATGGATTCAGGTTCACTTTATACAGAAGACAAAACTTTTTAGTTGGGTTAGGCTAGGATTGTTTAAGCCATTCTGGGGTCTTTTCAACAATCCACCCATTGCCAGAATTGAATGGGAGAAGGGCTCCTTTTGGAGGGGGGGGGGGAGTCAGATTGAAAAGCAGTCTAACCTAATCATTCCATCTTGAACCCACCCAAAAAGAAAGGGCCCTTCTCCCATTCAATTCTGGCAACACGGTTGATTGTTGCAAAGACCCCTATACTGTAATATAGTTACAATGGTTAGGTAGATTTTGGTAGCTAGCAGTCTTTATAATAATTATAATAATGAACTTGTGCCTCAAAATGTTTTATATTTTGAAAATAAACAGTTTACAAATAAAACAAATGAGATTTAAAAATAAAATGGTTACCTATATGCTTTAAAGAAACTTGTGTTGCTTAGGCCCAAATGGCCGATTTGAAGCATCTTAATTAAATTTTTCCAAATATATCATTGATAAAACTAATGGCATAAATTTGCATAAATAATAAAGTTGAATTTGATATAAATATATTAAAATTAAAACTAATTGAATATCTACCTGGTAAAGGTTCCATTTATAAATATATAAATATATTAAAATTAAAACTAATTGAATATCTACCTGGTAAAGGTTCCATTTTTGCACTTATATATAGCAGAAATAAAAATGATGAAGCAACTCCCATGTGTATATCTTTGGGATACCTGAGTCAAGTCTAAAATTATTGCTTCATAAAAAAACTTGGTTGGCAACTCAATTGAGGATGGCCTGAAACATCCACATCGGTTTTTTCATGTAGAACGTATTTATTTGATTGTAAATGACTGAAAAAAAGGTGTAGGAAAATGGACAGCTCAGCTGTTAAGGGTTAAATGTTTGAGGTGGCCCTAGCTAAGGCTTATATCTTAGTCTCGCAGCCTTGATGAACTCTGCCTACCAGCCAGAAATCTAGCAGTATATTTATAGGTTTTGCCTCAGTTGTGCTTGTGCTGGGCATGGGTTGAATATGCATTGAATTGTATGGTTCCTGGCAGCAGCAGGAGCAGATATATTAGTTAATCCAGTGTAACATTCATATGTTTAGTTTTCAGTGGTTACTGACTGCACCAGGGCATTGCCATAACAACCCATGTGTACCAGGGCTGTTGATTAACTGATTTTGACCTGATTTGTGGTTCTTCTAATGGCTCACCATGTTTATTTTGTTAGATTGTCCAGATGGGCTCCTTAAAAAAAATTGTTAGCTTTGTAATATCAATGAGCACTGTTTTGGGTTCTGATGAGAGAGTAACAGAGAATTTTGAAGGTGACGACTGAGTGGTAGATGGAAAGAGTGAAAGAAACATTTGAAAGGAAGCATGGTTTAATGTTACATGGCATCGGTGAAATGAATATGGAAGATTTTTTGTATGCAACTATATAAGGCAAAAAGGAAGTGTAGCTGTTCATCAATGTAAATTTAAAAGGTTCAACTGTTTAGTTTGGAAAAAAGCTGAATCACGATACAAATGGAAGTCATTAATTGTTTTGGAAGATGAAATCAGTACAAAAGGTAAAGTACATGGTAAATATACAACTATAAAATATATAAATGCTAGTGCTTATGTGGAAGGATGTGATTTAAAGATAGAATGAATATTTGAAACATCTCTTAATATGATTTCTTATGGTTTGTTTTTATACCACAGATGCATTCAGCCAATAGTGCCTGAAGTTGTTGCTGTTATTATTATAATAATAATGATAATAGTTATCATTATGCTCAACATCATTGAGTGACAGTGCTACAATGGCTACAAATGACTAATATAAACCCCTAACCCTACTTCACTTTTGAATTTATCTGTCTCCTCCAGAGTCGTACATTTCTCATTTGCCCTAATTTTGTCATTTTGTGTCCACACTAATGTACCTAGGCAGAATTTAAGGACACTAGTGCATGTTCTACCCACTGACTTTTCTTTGAAATTCCCCAATAATTTAATCCTTCTTTACTTAAGGAAATGCTGATATCGCTGCACTTCTGATTTCTGCTGGGGCCAAAATAAATTTGAGTGATCTGCATTATGGGACGCCTCTTCATGCTGTCTGCTCAATGAGGAATCCAAATTTAGACTGCATGAAGATCTTGATGAAAGCAGGTATTTATTAACCATTTGCCTCCATATTTTGTTGGTGATGATCCCCAAACTGTCTGGCTGAGCACCCCTGAGAACCTAAATGAGAATATGGCATGTTCCTAGTGTTCCCATAGAACTAAAAGTATAAAGCACCCTAGGAATCATTTATATAATGTAATTAGACATTTGTGATAAATGACTTCAGTTTTTATCTTTATTATTTTCAGTTGGACCCCCTTTATCTTAATTACAGCCATAATTCTTTGTAGCATGGATTTCACCAAATTTTCACAAATTTCTGACTATCTTTCCTCACTTAGCTTGTAATTTTTCACAGTTCTGTTTTATTTATACCTGTGGCACTTATTGATTTTCCAATCACACACCACAAGTGGTCTATTTGATTTAAGTGTGGCTTGATGTATGGCATGGATCATTGTGCTGCTGAAATATGACTTCATTTTTTAATGTTGGGTGCAATTTCTGGATAGGTGGTTCTAAAACTTGTGACAATATGGTGGTATAACTTGTAGAGTTCATTCTTCCCTGCTATAAAACTACTCCCCTAACCCTGATAAAAACATGCAGTCCCATACCATGATAAAATCACCATGCTTCACAGTTGGTACCACACAAGCAGGGTAAAATGCCTCTTTATCTTGCAAGGATAGCCCAGTAGTACTGAAAATCTGAAAAATTGTTAGAAAAAAAATTCTTACAAGATGTATTTAAATGGAATTACATAAATATGTAAAACAATAATACAAAAGGGTTTTTTTTTTTAATCTTTTTTACTTACATGATAAATACTTTTATCTGACCTATGAGGAGGGCTTTATACTTTTGGCCAAGAGTGTATGTTGTGTTTTTGTTGTGTGATTGGGTTTAATTTTGTGGGATGTGGTGTTACATTCTAGACAGACATCTGTGCTAGTCACATCGTGCCTTTTCTGGTAGCTCAGGAGAGCTAGATGAACTCAATACTTAATTCTGGCCATGTGGACTCTGCCAACACAAGGTGGGGAGATTTTTTTTTTTTAGCTGTGCCCTTGGCAGTATTCACCAGATGAGCTTGCTCTAAATTTTTTATTTCTTTTAAATCCCAGAAAGCAATATTGACTTTCCCTTAGGCAAACAACCATAATTAAATCCACAGACAGGATGTGGTTGTTTGAGAGATCCAGGCTATATATCTTTAGAAGCCCCCTATACGATTCAATATTCATTGTAATTTTTTAAGTGCTAGTTTTATTTGGCCTTGTAGTTTTGTCAATGTGCAAATAATATGTTTGTTTATTAATTTTTCATTGTTGTGAATATAAAAGTTTTTTGTTGTTTTGTTATGATATTGTGCAGTCATTTAAGATCATCACTGCCTTGCTAGATACCAAGTTAATTTATATAGTGAATTTGTGTGTTTCTTTTAAGCTGGACTTTTTGTGAATGTGAGTACAAGAGGAGACTGAAGGTTTGTTTGCCATGGACATGTGTAGTGGATGTGAGTGAGAGAATTAAAAGGATAGTGGATTGAGTGGAAACGGATGCATTTATTTTTCTGCGTGTGGCAGTGAATGAGATAGGAAAAATTAGATCGGAAGAGCTAGTATCTAGATATAGGGATCTGTTAGAAAAGTTTGGGGATAGCATTAGAAGGTGTGTAGTGTAAGGAATTTTACTTAGGCTTAGAGTAGGCAGTGAGTGGATGTTGCACACAGTTGAGATAAATGAGAGAGTGATAGTATGGGATTAGTGTTTATAGATATATGGCGTGTTTTTTTTCAAAGGGAGGATTTGTATACAATGGTTAGTCACATGAGTGTGAAAGTGTTGACTGTCTCAAGAAAAGTATCTATAGGCTGTTAGGGTAAGTAGGATGAGGTAGGCAGATGTGGGGGTATCCAGATAAATGTAGGGAACAACAGACGGTGAGATGAGCAGAGTCCTAGGAAGGTAGCCTGTAGTAATGGTAAGACCATTAGGAGTAATCCATTGAAAATATACTACACAAATAGTAGTAGCATAAGGAATAAGATATTATTGGTATAAGAGTCATGGCTTGATTTGTCAGAAAAGAACTTTAGCCCGAAGGTCCAGATTGATGGTTATAATATGTTTCATAGAGATAGGAATAGGAGGAAAGGATGAGGGGTGATTATTTTTATTAGGGATAATCCCCATTATTGTGAAAACAATACAATTAGAATATATAAACAGTGAGTCATTATGGTTACACATTAAGGAGGAGAAGGATAAACATGTCAAGATTATTATATGGACTGCTAAATCTTAATAAGGACCTTTGTGTCCTCCTTGGCAGTAAATGGAATGTGCATTTAGAAGTAAATTGTTAAAGACTAACATTGTAGCAACATCATGGCAGAAAGCTAATGTGATAGCTATATTTAAGAAGGGATAAATTAATGTATCCAATTACCAACCAGTGAGTTTGACTTCAGTGTTGGGGAAAATGATGGAATCTATAATAGCAAAATCTATTAGGAATCACTTAAATAAACATAAGTTGATTAACCTTTAAAGCGCTGTGTGGACCAACTGGTCCTGAGCATACAACCACCATTCAGGCCAATTGGTCCTCTTATGGTTTTATGCCTATGGAAAATTCCATTGAATTCCTAACAGTAGATTTTCTTGAGGCAAATATATTTTCTCTCATTCCATACTTCCCATTTAGTTTTATTTATATTGCCTTTTCAAATCATTTATTCATGGGTCTTTCAATATAAGGACATTTGATATATTTTTTTAAATCTTTTTTTCTCCGGACGCTGACATGGTCCTCCATTTTCTTAGCATGGCACTTTAACCCATTGGTCACCTGAGGGCCTTCATACATAATTGCCAGAGGGCCCTTTTTTGGCCTTTCACTTTTAGACTTGTATTCACCCTGATTATTATGATAATTTGTCTTTTTCTTTTGTCAAACTCTTATGTTAGTGATTAATCATCTAATTAAAATACATAGATGGCTTAGGTCAGTCCTTCTTTGTTTGTAAACAGAGATTTATGAATAAGAGTAACTTGACTCCATTCTAGGCCAAACCATAAAGCACATAAAGCACCCGCCAAAAAAGAGCTGATTTATGGTTTACACACATCTAAACAGCCATTTTTTGAGGACTCTTTCTCTTTTCTTTTTTTTCAATACACTTATGTTTTTCATTTTTCATCCAATTAAAATCAGCATGTTATTCAAAGTGGACTAATGGGAGAAAGCCTATTCAGCCAAAAAATAAGTGAATTTTTGTCATTTTTTGGCCAAATTTAAAAAATTCTTTCATATAAAAATATCCATGAATATAAGCAACATTTTTAGAAAATGGCAGTGCCTAAAAAGCAGTAACTAAAATGTAATAATTAATTTCTTCAGTTAACAAGAAATAACTGAGCAACAAGCAAATATTTCCAATCATAATTCTAAATATGTAGAAGGCTATTAATATTTTTTAGGTTAGATCAATAGAATAATTCTTTGCAATTAAAATGATATATTATTTGATTTATAATAAAGGATTTTAAATATTTTATTTTATTATTTTCCATAAACTGTACCGAGGCTAATTTCGCCAGGGTGATTTCGAGAATATAAGATCGATGCTTTAAAAGTTAATGAATCTCAACATTGCTTTACCAGGGACAAATCATATTTGACTAATACATATACTCTCTATAGAAAGGTTTATAATGCTGCCGATAGAGATGAGAATTACAATATTGTTTATTTGGATTTTAATAAGGCTTTCAGCAGGATGCCACGCTTATAACTTTTGAATTAAGATAAAAAAAGCTCATTGGGATTAGTGGAAGTATCTTTAGGTGGATTCAGTTGTGACTTAGTGACAGACAGCAAAGAGTTGTTTAGATGGGATTAAATCTGAGGGAGGGGATGTTACAAGTGGGGTTCCTCAGGGGTCATTGTTATTCTTGATTTATATTAATGATCTTGTCTTAGATATAAGTAACAACCTGGGCAAGAGTGCCAATGATATGAAGTTAGGTAGGATAATAAGGTCAGGTATTACAAGATGAATTAACCATACCATTCAATGGGCAGAGAAATTGCAAATGGAATTTAACATAGGCAAATGTAGAGTACCTAGTATAGGTAGGTGTAATCCACTGAATAATTATAAACTGAATGGGACAACAGTTTTAGGAAGCTCAGAATGTGAAAGACACTTGGGTGTCTTGGTAATTTCTGACCTCAGGCCTAGAAAGTAGTGCATAATAAGTGCTAGAAATAGAGATAATAAGGTATCAGGGTTTATTGGGAGTGTAAGTAATAATAGTGCTGATGTCATTCGGAAACTACTTGGCATTAGTTAGGCCTCATCTTGACTATGCAGTGCAATTTTGGTCACCATATTTATAGGATGGATATTGGTTTGCTTGAGTCTGTGCAAAGAAGGATGACCTAAGATGATTCAGGGGTTGAGGAGCTTCTTACCTTAGGGTGAAAGGCTTAGGAGACTAAATCTACCTATGTTAGAAAGGAGAAGAGTTTGCCAGGACTTGATTGAAGTCTTCAAGTGGGTAAAAGTTATAATAGGGGAGACATAGGAAAGGTACTTATTTTTAGTGAACCGGATAGAACAAGTAGCGTGGGTTTAAGCTGAAAAAGTTTAGGTTTAGGAACGAGATTGGTAGAAATTAGTTTACAAATTGAGTAGTAGATGAATGGAATAGGCTCAGTAGTCATTTGATGGAAGCCTCCTCCCTTTTGAGTTCTAAGAATAGATTGGATAGATTTATGGATGAGGGTGCTGTGAGGTGGGACTGAACTTGTGATGCCTCATAGTCTATGGCTTACCCCTTTTGCAGACTCCTTTTATTATGTTCCTATGAATACAGCGACTTTGAGCCGCATCAGGTGTGGGAAGTCACCCAATAGTCCCTATTGGGATCCCTTTCACAGCAGCTGTCATACACGCTAGCTACCTTAGGTTTGGATCCCATTTTACCCACAGTAATCAGGTTGCAAACTGAGATTGGTGTTGTAAGTATGCCCCTTACACTCTCTTTCTTCTTGCCCAGAGATCCGCCCTCAGTGTATTTTAAGTGTGTGAACATTTAGGGGGTTATGACTCTTGTAATTTAAAAGTGAGTTGGCTGAGAAATAACCCATGATTTTGGGGTGGATATGTTGGATAACTTATGTAGGATGGCCTGTGTGGGCCAGCAGCCCTCAGCCTCATCCCTGATGCTTGACATCTCAATTTTAGGGGGGGGGGGTAGTGGTGCAGTTTAGTTGGGAGGATGACATGTCTTGGGAAACATCCTCCTCCCCTACTTAAAGCTCCTGCTGGAAGCTAATAGTGTCCACATCATAATAATAATAATAATCCTCAGGTGCCAGAGTGAATGCTATTAAGATTCATAAGACTCCTCTCCATTTGATTGCCTCAAATAGCCAGTCGCTGGATGCAGCCCAACTTCTTGTGTCTTACGGAGCCAATGTGTATCTGAGAGATGGGTAAGTGTGAGAGAAGGTTCTTTCTTCCCTTTGGAAATGAATATATCACTCAAATTGTTATCTGGGTTGTAGTTCCACTTAGACATGTTGAAATTCTCATTTAGTCAACATTCCCATCAAAGTTTCTGGTTTCTATTCAAAACAATTCCTACTTCCTGTCTTAAGGTGGAATGATGCTGTTAATTGCATCTTTTCTTAGTGGGTTTATTTAAAAGTACAATGTTTCTTATTAACTATACTGCCCAATAAGTGAGATTGAAATGAATTATAGTATTAGAATGAGTGGGGTAGAAGTAAAGGAGTTATTATTTAGATGTGCAAAGAATAGAATAGACTCCCAAAAGGCAGGTCAGATCTAACAAATACCTTGTCTCAATTCTTGACTATTTAATGCCTTTATGGAATTGCATAAGAGACCCCCCAGAGTTGCAAAATAGTAGATTGGGTTCCAAGCCCAGTCTCTCTGCCCATTGAATGCATGATTACACATATAGTCACCAACTACACTCTGCCTACAAAGACAAAGAAGACTTGGGGCTCCACTCGGGACGGAGGGGTCTGCGTCCGCTTGGGTAAGCGACCAAGCCAAGATCAGCACGTCTGGCCCTGTTGCTCCATCGGGTGGGGAGTCCCAGACTAAGACCAAAAGTACGCAGAGCGGAGCTTCGATTACATCAGGGACCCTCATTCAGAGGCTACCTGGCCCTTTCGAGCCCGCTGGCTTCAAACGCTTCCTCGTTATTCGCTCTACTGATGGCAACATGTTGGCTAAGGGCAACATGATCCACCATAGGAGAGCTTTAGCTAGCGTCATTGATAGAGAGCCGAAGGTGACCCGTTTCTTGGACGGTAGCCTTCTGGCAATTGTGTCGAATCCCTCCGAGGCGGCCAAGATTAGTTCCCTTCTGACACTTGATGACACGCTGCTGAGTGTGACGCCGGACTCTATCATGAACTTCGTGAAAAGAGTAGTTTATGCGAGGGAACTCGTGGACTATTAACATAGATGACATCAGGGAGGGGCATCGAGACCCACCCCTACACTTTGTCACGTTCGACTGTGACTAGCTCCTTGAGTCGGTGCGTGTCGGTTGGTACCGCTACCGCGTGAAGGCATACGTGCCACTGCCACGGAGGTGCTACTACTGTCACCTGAGCATCAACGGCATCACCTCGGTGCTGGCAGAAGATGTTCTACGTGGACGACCTTTCGATCTCTTTTGGCGCGGCCCCGATGCCAACTCTGGAGCGTCGACTCCAACAGGCATTGAACCGCGTTTCTCGTTATGCCGAAGCGCACAGGTTTCGGTTTTCCTTCGTCAAGACTAAGGTGGTGCACTTCTGCCGCCATCCACGGCTCCACCCAGACCCAGACTTGTTTCTTAATGGGGTACGCCTGGAAGTGGTCGAATCGCACCGTTTCCTTGGTCTTGTATTTGACCGACGCCTCACCTGGGAGGCTCATATTCGCAGCCTTAGGGTCCCTTGTACCCGCGCCATGGATATTCTCCGTTTCGTGACGTTCAGCGCTTGGGGCGCTGATAGGGCTACTGCCCTACCTTTTTATCGATCCTTTGTTCGTTCGAAGCTCAACTACGGATGCGAATTTTATGCATCCGCAGCCGAGCGTGTATTGCGGAAGTTGGACTCGATCCACCACACCGGCCTTCGCCTGGCGACCAGTGCCTTCCGCACTTTCCCCATTGAGAGCCTACTAGTCGATGCTGGGGAGATGCTCGGTGCCTCCCTCAGTCGCCAACAGCTCTCACTGCATCCGCAGCTGATTTCGACGGTGCCTATGTCGCCGAGAGACGCCAGTCATACCCTAAGCCCTTTGGGTTTAGGGTCAGGAAACTCCGAGAGCTAGGTATAGCTCTCGAGCCGGTGGCGCCCCTGGTTCGGCCCAGGACGCCACCCTGGAGGGTACCACATTTTGGCTATTTGTCGCCATGCCTCTGCTCCCAAAGCTTGTACAGCGCCGGGAGTATTGCGTTCGACCTTTTTGGAGCACACCTCGTTTCACGTTGGAACCGTGCCAGTGTATACGGATGGCTCCAAGTCCCAAGAGGGGGTTGGCTTCCACGCCGTATCCCCTCTGTTTGAAGTCAGCGGGGCTCTACCAGGCACTGCGTCTGTCTTCACGGCCGAACTGGTGGCAATACACCACTCGGTACGGGAGATTACGCGACATGCCCGGTTCGGAGACCGGATTGTGATTTATAGCGACTCACAAAGCGCCCTGAGTGCTCTCGGGGCATTGGAATCTCCGCATCCCCTGGTTCGCGATATCCGTGACGCCACGGATTTAGTGAGCCGGGCAGATGTCGAGATTATCTTCTACTGGGTTCCTGGACATGCACTAATTGCGACGATGATCGCCAAATAGTCCGCGAGGACTGGGTGACCAGACCAGCGTTTCGCTCTTCCTCACACCGACTACATTGCAGAAATACGGGCAGCTCTGAGCTGCTTGGCAAAGAAGATGGGAGACGGTCGAAGGGAACTTAAAGTTGCGTGCCATTGCGCCGCGACTGTTCCCATGGACCTACCCCCCAATGCCGCGAAGGCTTCAGGTTGCTTTCTGTCGTGTCCGAATTGGGCACACTCGCGAGACGCACCGCCATTTGATGGAGCGCTCGCCAGCACCCTACTGTGAAGGCTGTGTTGCTTCCCATACTGTTCGGCACATTTTTGTTGAATGTCCCAGTCTGGGCGATCTTGGTACACGTTACCTGTCCCGGTACCGGGATGGGTGGGAGGGTCGCTACCACCTGTCCCTTGTACTCGGGACGAGTGCGTGCACATTGACTGGAGGACTTGTAGACTTTTGGCGCGAGGCCCGCCTTCTCCCTTTTATTTAACCATTTTTTTTGTTTTCTTTTGTTTGTTTTGTTTTTTCTTATAGGTCACACGTTCCTACTCTTTGTCTTTTTCCTTTTTAAAAAAAAAAATTAGTTTTAATACGGCGACTAATGCCCAAGTAGGCAGTCGCCAGATGAGCTCTTAAAAAGAATAAAACAAAAAAAAAACGAAGCAATGTGGTGCGTATCTCCTTGAGAATGAAATCCTGGCCGTTCAGGCCCAGGATCGTCTCTCAATCGCGATGCTAATGACTTGGTCCTGGCGCGCCCGGCTCTGCCTGGGTCGCCTTATGCCTCAATGTTAAGAAAGACACCCTCTGCTCCTGGCCCCTCTAGGCCTACGAGTACGGTCGTTTCCACGCACATTCGAAACCCTCCTGCGGGTTCTACCCACCTCGGGCGTTTCCCTTGTAGAGCTGGCAGCATAAATAGTTCACACCCAACCCCGGCGAAAACCAGGGTTCGCCCTCCTTCCCGCAGCGTGACCGTTTCCCGAAGGTGAAACAACCGCGCGCCTCCACTGAGTCGTTAGACTCACAGGAAGCATTATGTCTCTGTTCTTCTCTTTGCTTTAGATACCTCCTTTCAGGCAGTACCTGTGCAGCTGTACCTGGATAGGTGGTATACTGTTGTGGTGGAGCGAATGTGCGTGTGTGTGTGAAGGGCGATTCTCCCACCCTTTCCCAATACTCTCTCTCTCCCTCCCTCTGTAAGAATGTGTGTATGAACGGAAACGGTTTTTTGTTGTTTTTTTTGTTTTTTAATATAAATTTCGGATTTCCTTTTTGTATAAAAAATTTTTTTTCTCTTCCTCAGCAAATTGTTGATTATTATTTTTTCGAAAGGCCACTATTTTAAATTCAAAAATATTCCTTTTGTAAAGAGTGGCTGGCATTATAGGATTTAGAATATTACAAATTGAAATTATTGTACGTCCCATTTGAAGGAAGGGCTTTATCTTTTATACCCCCAAGACGCGACCAGATCGCTAATACCGAGCTCGGAGGCACCAGCTTTTTTTTCTGTAAGACGTTTTAGAGGCGCCAGCCTTGATAGTCCTCTGGAACTTGTAAACACTCGAGTGGCAGCCGGCAGGCCCCCCCCCCCCTCCAGCTCGGGGTACCACGTGAGGCCTTTTCTCTTTTTTTGCATTTGTGTTGGATTTATCTCTTTTTGTTTCTTCTTGTCTCTTGGTTGGGTTATAGGCCTGTTATTTTGATATTGAAATTGCAAATTCCAATGGATCAGGAAGAGGGTGTCCCGCAGGGAAGTTTCCACAGTGTCACATTCTTTGCCCTGAGCATCAACGGCATCACCTCGGTGCTAACGGAAGATGTTTCGCTACGCTTTATGTGGACGACCTTTCGATCTCTTTTGGCGCGCCCAGATGCCAACTCTGGAACGTCGACTCCAATAGGCATTGAACTGCATCTCTCGCTATGCCGAAGCGCACAGGCTTCGGTTTTCCTTGGCCAAGACTAAGGTGGTGCATTTCTGCCGCCATGTGAGTTTTATGCATCCGCAGCCGAGCGTGTATTGCGAAAGGTGGACTCGATCCATCATACCGGCCTTCGCCTGGAGACTGGTGCCTTCCGCATGTCCCCCATTGAGACCCTACTTGTTGATGCTGGGGAGATGTCACTCGCTCTGCGCCGTGCACAGTGTATTATTCGCCTGTACACGCGAGCCTGGCGTCTCCCTCAGTCGCCAACCGTTCTCACTGTATCCGCAGCTAATTTCGACGGTGCCTATGCTGCCGAGAGATCGGTATAGCTCTTGAGCCGGTGAGGCCCAGGTTTTTCCCAGGACGCCACCCTGGAGGGCACCACCTTTGACTATTTGTCGCCACACCTTTACCCCCCAAAGCTTGTACAACGCCGGGAGTATTGCGTTAGGACTTTTGCGAGTACACTTTGTGTCATGCTGGAACCGTGCCAGTGTATACGGATGGTTCCAAGTCCCAAGAGGGAGTCGGTTTCTACGCCGTGTCCCCGTCTGTTTGAAGTCGGCGGGGCTCTGCCAGGGCGCTGCGTCTGTCTTCACGCCGCAGTACGGGAGATAACGCGACGTCCCCTGTTCGGAGACCAGTCACAAAGCCCCCCCCCCCCCCCGAGTGCTCTCGGGGCATTGGAATCTCCGCATCCCATGGTTCGCGATATCCGTGTGACGCCAAGTTTTGGTGAACAAGGAGTCTGTCGAAATTATCTTCTGTTGGGTTCCTGGGCATGTAGAAATTGCGGGGAATGTGCACGCCGATGAGGTCTCCAAAGAGTCAGTGAGGACTGGGCGACCAGACCAGCGTTTCGCCAATTACATGGAAGGAATACGGGCTGCTTGGCAAAGAAGATGGGAGACTGTCGAAGGGAACTTAAAGTTATGTGCCATACAGGGTTGGCAAAAAAAATACAATTTTGAAAAAGCCCCCAAAACCCGGGTTTTATTCTGGGGCTTTTCAAATCTCAGTTTAAAAAAACCCAACACTACAAGCATTAGAATAACGTAGAAAAAGAATAGCTCTCTCTATTTTTCTAATAATAATTAATTAGTTTAATAATTATATTAAGGTAAGAACAGATTCCTGATTTAGGATTGTGGGTACCCATGATAGCCATAACCTGTAGAAAGAGAGATGAATTATGAGTCAGTATCAGAGAAATAATCTTAATTTGATACATATTTATTGAAATTCTAAACTTGAATATACATTTTGAATAAGATAATGATAAGTGGCGTTCATTTCTTGAAAAAAAAGAAGTGTAATTTTGAACAAAAATCGGGGGGGGGGTCAAATTTCACTTGAAACTCTCCCCCCCAAACTGGGTAATAAAACCCGTTGTTTTTTTTTATTTGTCAACCCCGGTGCCATAGCGCTGCGACTGTTCACATGGACCTACCCCCTAATGTCACGACGGCTTCAGGTTGCTTTCTGACGTCTCCCAATTGGACACACTCGCGGGCGCACCTCCATTTGATGGAGCGTTCATCCGCACTTTACTGCGACGACTGCGTTGTCCCCCGGACTGTTCGGCACATTCTTGGTAAATGTCTCAGTCTGGGTGATCTCCACGCACGTTACCTCGGGACGAGCGGAGTCGCTACCGCTTGTCCCTTGTACTCGGGACGGATTCGTGCACACCGACTTGTGTCCGGACTATATGATTTTTTGGAGGAGGCTGGCCTCCTTCCCTTTATTTGACTGTTGTTATTTTTTTGTAGGTCGCATGTTCCTGCGCCGGGGGAAGGCAGGCCTACCCCTAACGCCGAAGCGCGCTTCCTTCTTGCATTTTTGCTTTTTTTTTTTTAACCTTTAACCTTTATCCTTCTTGATTGTAATTACTTGTTTTGATTTTTGGTATTTGCTTTTTAATATAGCCTATTAGTAGGCTGTGTTGTGTACGGCGACTTATGCCCAAGTAGGCAGTCACCAGATAGACTCCCAAAATGAAAAAAAAACAGACTTAGTAATTTATCCGCTACATTTAGCTTTTTTAAGCTACTAAAAAAAAAATCACAGTTTTGAATTTGCCATTTCAGTACATTTTACTTTTTGCCCCTGCCATCATCGATTATTTTCCATCAGCACACTTTTTGCTCTTCCCACCCTCCTATATATTTTTAAACACCGAGCGCTTATTTCCACTGCATTGACAGATGGGGCCACTTCAACCAGACACTCCTATATCGGAGGTGGATTTGGGGATGAGACTGCAATTGACTGGCGCTTCCTTGCAATTCTATTTAGACGCGATGGGTGTGATTACTGATGTGTGATGTTTGGTTTTACAGAAACGGAAATCGCCCCCGCAACCTGTGCATGCCCAACTCCGATTTGGCGACTTTTCTCGCCATGTTCGAGACGCAGCCTAAGTCCCTGGTCCTCTGCTGCCGACTCACGATTTTCAGTCACCTTAGAACTACAAGTACAACCTGTCTCGCCAAGTTGCCCATTCCTTCTTTAATATTAAGATATTTGGAGTAATGCCAACCATGCTTTATCCCAAAGCGCAAAACTAGGGGTGGGCTCTGAATTTGATGGTTCAAGCCACAAATAGAATCTCTGGTTTGCTTTGGGAGGAAACTTTTAGCGATGGATTCATCGTTGCGTGTCGCAAATTATTTATTACCTTTTCAAAAGACCTAAACTTTTAAGAAATATATGTATTCATTTTGTAGATAAGGGAAATTGAAAGACGTTTCTCACACTAGGACTGAATAAGTGACTTACCTTAAAATCTTCTTCGTAATTACTACTTTACATAATTGTCTCTATGACACTCGCACATACCTTCTGAAATGGTTGTAATATCATGATTTTAAAATATCATTGATGTGATAATACTTTACAGCTGCCCTCTGCTTCTTGAGAAAGCATTTTTATTTAATTTTATCCATCTCTTTTATTTCAATGTAATTCAACTATGGGGAGTTACTTTCCCTTTGGTCAAATTTGGTCCTAAAGTGCCGTGGAAAGCAAAAAGCAGGTGTACTTTAAATACTTAATATTGCAGATTAGAATGTCTTGAGAGATGCAGATAAATGCCTACAAGGAGGCTAAAGTGAAGCGATTGATTATCATAGTAAGAAAGCAGCAAATGAAGAGTGGACAGAAGATGAATGAGTATCTTGATGAGAACAGGAAGCTATTCTGGAAGGAGCCAGGAGAAGAAGAATAGCTGTAAACATTTAAGGACAAGAATGGCAAGGTATTTGTAAGCAAGGAGGCCAAATGTAGATGGCAAAAATACTTGGATGGGTTGTATAGTTTGTGTGTGGAAGATGATGATGTTGCTGATCCTCAAGGTGTCTGGCCCAGTACCCCCGCGACCTGTATTGGATTTTCTTACATAGCCATAAGTTCATCTAGAAGATTCATACCACTTTAAAAATTAATATATATATTTTTATGTAAATTTAATCAATTAAGTATTTACCATTTTGTTCCACAACTTTTTCTCCTTTTAGTGACTTGTAAAAAATGAATCGATATTTTTTTTCAAAATAAGAATATATTTTAATTTTTAAAGCAGCATGGACTTTTGGATGACATATATTGTGCTGTTGATCTGTGTGATTTGCAATGTTCAGATCCAGCCCTTCTGGTATCTCAGAAGGGTTGAAGTGATGTCCAAACTGGCCGGATGTATTTCAGGAGCAGTGCATGCAGCAGGGTGTTGTGTGTGCGGTTGTTGTTTTATTTTTTTTATTCAATAGCACCCATATGGCGAGTGCCACAAAGGGCATAAGTCGTCTTAGAGTGGGAAGGGAGTGTGGAAATGTTTCTGGAAGCTGACTTGGGCTGGGTGAGGTGGCAGCATTGACACTCTATCTCTAATGTAGTATCAATTAGGTGTTTTAATGTTTTTCTGTGAGAATGCGTGTTCTGCCATGCCGGTGCTTTGGGTTTGTTGAAGCTGCGGGGGAGTATTTGTGTGCCTCACGTCAAAGTGATTCTTGACCTTAAGTGCTGGCAGAGTAGGTGTAGTAGCTTTGTTACGCGAAGTGGTACGGAGATGTTGTTTATTGTTGGCTGGGGTGTGTATTGGTGTTCCCAAGTATCACTGGTGAGGAGGGTAGCTTTTAACTATTTTAAATCTGTGATGAACCAGGTGTGTAGTGAATGTGTTTAGGTTGGGTTTGTAGCAGACGAGTAGCTGTGTCTTCATTTCAGTGCGTTCATGTTAAAAGTTATGTAGTCTGCGTATGAAGTTATGTGTATCTGGGATGAGTGGGACTTCGGGTATGTCATGCATGTAGAAGTTTAGTGCGGGATCGTGCAAACCATTGGAGGACACATTGGGAAGTTTTTGGTGTTTGATGTTTCACCAGCAAATGTCAAATGGGCATGTCTACCATGCTGTGTAGGTCCTAAGTGAATGTGTGATGGTCTGGTTTAGGATGAGCTGCTCCATGACATTAGAGGAGGGCTACAGAGGATAATGATGGGAGGTGTGAGGAAGGTAGGTTAGGGTCTTCGTTAGATTTAAGGATTCTGCCCAAATAGACACTCAGGGAAATGAATCACTTTCGAACTTTCAAATGAGAATGAAGACGCTGTTTATCATCATCATCACTTCACTCACTCTATAATTTAAGAAGGGGTATGTTTTGAGTATTTAAATAATAACTTCATCTTAGTTTGCTTATGACTTATGCTTTTTTTATCAAAATTCAGAAATAAATATAAGTATCGAAGTTTTGTGACCTTTTTAAAACCCAAAGAATTACAAATGGTGAAGTTCGGAAAATTTATTTTTATATATCTTCTTCTATAATAACTCTAGTTCCTTTTTAAAATTATTATAATTGGCGAAGTTCAGAAACTTTATAAAAATTTAACCATGGCTGCTTTTATTAGATTTTAAATTTTAATCTTAGTAGCGACGCGAAAGCTTCCCCCATAGAGGGGAGTGGCGAAGCCATTGCCTGATATATATACATACATACACACAGTCCTGATCATAAGTATAGGAACAGTTGAAAAACTGTAAAAATGGATATTTTGCACCTTCCGATACTTATAAGGTTCTAAGTGAAGCTTCGATATACTAAAAGCTAAATTGTAGATGAGACAAACAAAGGTAGTTTAAACAAATTAAAGAGAAAAGACAGTTTACTCAAATGAGCTGCTCAACATCTAATCAAAAGTTTAAGACCACAGCGCATAATAGTCTAAATTTGTGCAAATTCTCGGATTCTTGTGTCATTTATCGTTTGGAGCTCCCGATGTTAAGACATCATAATGCCTAGAGCGGTAAACGTTCATTATTTTAACGTGGTCAGATCGTTGAACTGCATAAGCAATGCCTGTCGCAGCGTGCCATCGCTGCCGAAATTGGCCGCAGTAAAAAAGTTCCAGAGGGCTATGGAACAGCTAAGTCAAGTGGTAGACCCCCCAAAATTACACCAGCACTAGATAGGATCAACAGGGTTGTCCGTCAAGACATGGCACGGTACGGTCCTCAAGTCAGATTAAGGCGCTCACTGATTCTGATTGCAGTCCATTAACTATTAAACGTCATTTCAGAGGGAAGGGCCTGATAAATATAAAAACGGCTTCAAGCTTGTTTGCTTCAAAGTCACAAAACCGCCTGTTTAAAGTTCGCCAGGGAGCACCAGACGGGAAATCGCAAAGTGGAAGAATGTTTTATTCTCTGATGAGAAGAAATCTATCCTTGACGGTCCTGACGATTTCCAACGTTACTAGAATGACAAGCAGATCCCACCTGAGACATTTTCCACACGACACGGTGGTGGAGGCTCCATCATGGTTTGGGGGGGCTTTTTGCTTGAAAGGAACAATGGGGTTTCAGGTTGTGCATGGCCGTCAAACGGCGGCCTACTATGTAGAGATGCTGCAGAGGGCATCCCTCACGACGGAGGGCTCTCGTCTGTGTGGTCATGACTGTGTTCTTCCAACAAGACTGCGGCAATTCACAATGCCCCCCTGACAAAGACCTTCCTCCGTGAGAATGACGTTCCTCTTTTACACCATCCTGCGTGTTCACCGGATCTAAACCCAATTAAAAACATTTGGGGATAGATGACACGGGAAGTATACAAAAATGGACATCAATTCATGACAGCGGATGCCCTTTGTGAGCCATCTTCACCACCTGAAGTAATGTTCCGTCCCTCGTATCAGGCATGCCACGTTGAGTTTTTGAGTATCAACAAGAATGGTGGAGCTACTCAGTACTGAGTCCTTATTCTGAAGGTTTAATTCTGTTTTGGGGGTATTGGTCTTAAACTTTTGATGAACAGCTCATTTGAGTAAACTGTCTTTACTCTTTAATTTATTTAAACTACCTTGTTTTACTCAATTACAATTTAGCATGACAAGCTAAATTGCTTCACGTAGAACCTTATAAGAATCTGAAGGTGCGAAATTTCCATTTTTAAATTTTTTTCAACTCGTCCTATACTTATGATCAAGACTGTATATAGATAGATATATAAGAAAGCTGACAAAGCTAACACATACGAGGGGCGGTCAATAAGTTTTGCAATTCGGATATAAAGAAACGATATATGAGGAAAAGTGTTTTATTATTTTTCAATATAACTACCCTCGACTTCAATGCACTTGCACCACTTTTCTCTGAGGCTTCGAATTCCCGACAACCAGAAATCTCCCGACTGCTGTTCAATCCACTGCTGGACTGCGAGCTGGACATCTTCATCGCCCCCAAACCCGCCTCCACACAGTGCACCCTTTAGCTGGCGGAATAAAAAGTAGTCGCTAGGGGCCAGATCTGGACTGTAGGGAGGATGGTTGAGCTCCTCGAATCCGCACTCGAGCAGGGAAACTTGTGCAACTCTGGCCTTGTGGACTTTGACGACGTTGAAGTCGATCATGGGGCGTGAGGTTTCTAGGGACCCAACGGGCAGAGACCTTGGTCAAGGCCAAATTATCCTGGATGATGTTGATACCATTTCCATGTGATATTCCAAGTTCTCGCTCGATTTCTTCAACCTTCACCCGTCGATTTTCGAGGATCATTCTCTCCACATGGGCCACATTCTCCTCGTTGGTCACGTCTGACGGGCGTCCTGGACGGGGGTCATCTTCAAGGAAGTCACGACCATGGCGGAACTTCCTATTCCAGCGAGCAATGGTTGCATAGGAAGGGGCGGTGTCGGTGTGCACTGCAACTATGCGTTCATGGATCTCTTTTGCATTCTTGCCTTCCTTGGTAAAAAATTTGATCACTGCGCGGTGCTCAACCTTCTCCATTGTTGAAAAATTGTGACTGACGATCTGCGATCAGCTACTGCTTCTTAAATAGACGAAGCAGGAGCGTGCGGCCGCAGGCTCTTACTTGTCATAACCCCCCCACAAACAGCCATCTCCCTTCCTCTCTTTTGCCCTACCGATTCACAAAACATATTGACCGCCCCACGTTCGTCATTCTAAAGAGCGATGATATAACAGTAAAGTGAATACCATCTTAAGTGTAGCAGTCTATACCTCTACAAATGAATATTTATTCCTAACTTTATTATATATATATAATATATAATTTCAAGAAGGGTTGGTAACCCTGACATAAATCGTGAGATTGCTTTCCCCGCTCTCCCAAACGTCTTAAAATTAACCATGAGGTTCATTCGCATTGATGTCCTCGTCTCGGTGAATCAGGTCTGTAAATATTCGAATTTTAATTGTTTAGCCAAAAAATTCCCAAAAGAATCCAGATTTAATGCGTGATTCTTTTCTCATTTACAGACCCTTCCAACTCCGTTATTAATCTATTTATCAATCAATTTAACCATTTATCAATCAATTTAACCATATAATCTATTTACACATTTAAATATTTATCATCCCATTTAACTAAAATCAAATTTAACTGTAATCACTTATCATTCAATTTCCTACAAATCCATTTATCAATTTATAATCTAATTAATATTTATCAAACATTTAACATTTTACCAATTACTATTTAACCATTCTCGTTAACTCATGCAAATTTAATTCGCACGCGTAATTCAATCCAATCATAACTGTTACTGTATATAATAAATTTCTCTTCTCAATAATAACTGTTTATTCAATAATATATATTTTCTTAACTCTTTGTTTTTAATACACCTATTTCCCCAACGTCGCCCAGATTTAGGCATAACTAAGTTCGTCTGCAAAAATTTAGATTTTGCGTTATCATTTAACTTCATTCCCTTGAATAACAAAATATAGGTTTTGATGTTTATTGTGATCAGAGCTATCTAGAATATTGACACAATATTCATTCCAAGAACCTATATAAGTTACACCACTAAATTTAACCGAATGAAAAAGATCCAACAGAAGACTTAAAAAAAAGAGAAATGGACAAATAACTAAAGCTATTGCACTCATTGGAGGACTCCACTTCCAAAAGATTGTCGGTGATTATACACCAGGATATTTGTATGGAAACGTAAAAATACACAAGCCGAACAACCCACTGAGGCCCATTATTTCTTAATTCACCAGACCAGCCTACCGTCTAGCTAAAACCTTAAAGGAAATAATAAAAACATATATTCCTTCAAAATATAAAGTCCACGGAAGAATTTATCAATATACTCCACTCTACAAGACCGACAGGACTAATAGCATCCCTTTATGTGGAAAGCCTATTTACTAATGTGTCTATCTCTCAGACTATCGACATAATTATACAAAATGTAAACCACCATCCTACAATGTCTCCTCCTAACCTTGACCCAAACATCTTAAGGAATATGCTGCATTCAGGGCACCGGACGGAAATCTCTGCACACAAGTCGATGGAGTAGCTATGGGCTCGCCCCAGAGACCTACTTTTGCCAACTACTATATGGGTCAACTTAAAGAGAGCTTATTAGACAACATCGAAAATAAGCCACACATATAAAGCCGATACGTAGACGACATCTACATCAACGTCCAAAATGAAGAACATCAAACAGCATTTTGAGGAGAACTCTGTGTTAAAATTCACTTATGAATTGAGCATGGACAATAAATTACTTTTTTTGGAGGTGGAGGTACAAAACATCAACGGTAATTACGTCACAAAAGTGTACAGAAAAGCTAAAAACATGGGAAGATGCCTCAACATTGATAGTGAATGAAATGAAAGGTACAGAAAAAGTGTAATCGGCTCGTACATCCGCCGAGCATGCAAATGCTGGTCCACGTGGGAACTGTTCCATCAAGAAATCTGCATAAAACAAACACTCGTGAACAATGGTTTCCCAAACAGCATGATTGAAAAACAACTTCAATCATTTTTAAGAAGGCAATTCACAGACACGGATGAAACTGAAAGTAACCAGGAAGCAGTAAATAACATCAAACTATACTATAGAAATCAGATGTCATCGACCTACAAAATAGAAGAAAAAAACATCAAGGAGATTGTTAATCGTAACATCCAATTTAAGAAGCAAATGGACAAGATTCAGATGATTATATATTATAAAACGACAAAAGTTAACAATCTCATTATGAAAAACAACATCTGCTAAAACGATTACATAGTTTACGAGTTTACCTGCCTGAATGAAGATTGTAAGCTTCAAAAAAACTAATATGTCAGTATGACTACCACCACACTTTCGAGGCGTTTGACAATGCATCTGCAATATGGAGCACCCCCAAATCATATGGAGACCGTGCATAACATCAGCTTAACCAGGGACACATTGGTTAATAACACAACGATCAAAAGAAAAAGGGGGAAATAAAGCTAGAATAAACACCTTAGAAGCCATCTTAATTAACGAATAAAGGCCAGCCATCAACATCAGACTACGGGCTGGAATCGAACTTTAAAGTTGTTTTAGAATTCTGCTTACACAGGAGTGGCCCGTTCCCTTGACATAACGTTAAAGCGAGGAGGAATAAATATCCCCTAAAATCCGTTTTTTCATTCTGCCTCCACCATTCTTCAACGATAAAGGTGGAAAGACACTGAAGATTATCGCATAAATCGAAAGCTCAGATATTAAAGTCAAGTTTGGTTTTACCAAACATTTTATTTAAAACAAGTCCAAAGAAAATTAATAAAGACGAAATATACTATGTTCATCAACAAAATCTATCTATCTATATATATATATATATATATATTAGATATGGGACGATTAATCGGAATCGCTAAAAATAATCCCAGTTTTTCGATCACAATAACGATTCCTTCAGAATTTCAGTACAGACTCTTTCAACGGTGTTTTTTTTAAAGTTTTTAACTTTATTTCCTACTTACCAAATAGCTGAATCAAAATTTCAAATATTGTTTATTTCCCGTTAGTATCAATCAAGTTGTGTATATACTCTGTCCTATTATTCAGTGAAATTATAACTTTAATAAGTTATTTACTAATAGAATTAGATTAGTCGACAAAAATGCATCAGTAGTTAATATCAATTAATATTGAAGATCTGACTGTATAATAAATGTATTGTATGTTTAATTGGTTATATATATATATATATATATATATATATATATATATATATATATATATATATATATATATATATATATATATATATATATATATATATATATATATATATGAAATGAAGGCCTGCTCAGGGCTCAGGCGTCATTTAGAAGAGCTGGTGCAATTCTAAGATGGTTAGAGCTTTGTTCAGCAGCGCTGCTGAAGTTGGGCACATTCGTACAAATTTGGTACCTTTTTGCCGCAAAGAAACACTTCTATACCATTTTACTTTTCTTTTATGTTTTAATTAGATTTAGAATGATTTTACCCATTTAGTTACGTTTTTAGAGTAAGGTTTGGTACTATTGCTAAAATTCTTTTGGCAGCGGGCAGCCCTGTTGGTCAGTTGACTAACAGCCACCGTAGATGTAAGTTATGCTGCTTGCGCTTCCTACTCCCAGCCTATGTTAAATGTTGAGTAACTATCATAATAGCTGAATATTAATACTATTTAATACATTAGTCGAATTATTCTGATTTGAATTACAATTTCCACATAAACTACATTATTCGCTATCAAAGATCTAAATTCACTTGTTTTTGACGACTGACGATACCAAACTTTCAGCATAAGGCTCTTCTATATCAGAAGATTAGTTGTTAGCAGATACTATGTTAACTTAGGCACACTGTTCATCTTACATTTATTTGTTTACTATATTCTATTTAGTTTATGTAACAACTAACTTTATTAATTATTATTGAAGTATCGTGTATTATTATTACACGGAAGGAATTATGAATTGATAGTACGTAAAGAAATTAAATAAGTTTTATTATATTTATTATTTAATGATCTTTATTGACAATTACTAATGTAAAGCTGCAATACATAACAAATTATAATATGTATCACATTTGTTTTTTAACATTATATATCATATAATCAATATTATATTTTGTGAAGGAATCAAAATCGGAATCGTAATATAACTGGAATTTGAATCGCAATTTTGAAGGGGAATCGTCATATATATATATATATATATATATATATATATATATATATATATATATATATATATATATATATATATATATATATATATATATATATATTCCTTATTTTTAGAAAGAGATTTTGAAAGTGACTGGCTTCCCTCAGTAAGACCCTACATGAAATTATAGGTCTTAGGAATATATTGGGCTTATGCGCTTTGGGCAGGCCCTACATAGATGGTTGAGATGGGTTATAAGGGCGAAAACTTTTCCACAAATCGTATACTGTTCTCCCATTTCTCCAGGTCAAGATGGTTAAAAATTTCCGTCATCCGTCACATATTCATAAAACGACACTCCTGGAATCATACTTCCTTCATTTCTTTTTCCATGACTTATCCTCCAATCATTTTTTCTACAGACACACATGATTTCTGATCCTTTTCTTCTTCAACTTGGAATTAATCACCACTCTTACCTTCATACTTATATTTCCTCCGGTCAATTAAATCCCGCCACTTTAAAGTCCTGTCAACATTTTTTTTTTCTCAAATTAAGAAAAGCCCCAAATCTCGATTCAGCTATATATTTCGCTACCCTTTTCTTCAAAATTAAAAAGCATCAAAGAATTTGTAAAACATTCCCAAATTGCATTCTCTTCCCATTTTACTCTTGAACGATTTCTTCGTCATAAGCCCCGTCCTCCGTCCCTCACCGACCCAGGAGTATATATATATCCAATGTGGTGGCTCCCCAGATTTTTATGTTGGCGAAACGGGCTCTCACTATCCCAACGCATCTGCGAACAACTTGGTGACCTTCGCCGAGAAAATGAACTCTCGAGCATTGCAAATCAGTTTATAATCTTAAACTACCCATTCGACTTGGATAAATCAAAACTCCTCATTAGATGCGCTTCAACGAGAAAAGAAAAATAGTTGAAGCAACATTCATCCGAGAAACCCCTAACTTTAAAGATTCTTCCATTAATTTTAGCTATAGTCCCAAAACTTCTCTGCTCAGCAGATAACCCCCAAATTAGAATTCCGCACCCAAACTTTGATTAGTATCGCCCCTCCCCTCATTATTGGTTTTGCCCCCTCCCCTATTCTTAATGCTTAATTTGGCTTACCACAGATAACCCCTCTGTTTTGTACTTTTCTCATTTGAACTATAACGGCTGGTATAATATAAGGTCAAACCATTAGCCATTTCTGTTATTATTCTTGGACTCATGCTGGAAATCAGTCACTTCTGAAACCTTTCTGGAGTAAAGAATTATATATAAAAAAATTAGATATAAAATATAAACTGTGTTTTTCTTATAAAATTTAAGGGAAATGAAATACATAACTCAGGAAAATGAATCACCTCCCTAAATAGACAACTCAGAGGACAGAGAATAATTTTATCCCTACTTTGATCAGGCCCTCGACTTCCCTCTAAATGTACAAGAAGACTAAACCACTCTCATCACCAACATGCATTACATGTAACTAACTCTATGGCCTGCAAGAAAGTCCTGACTCATTTAGGAAGCAGAAAGAAAACAAAATTTTATGGCGCAACACCAACATTAGGTTAGCCTTACTCATTCAACTACATTAGGTTAGCCTTACTCATTCGACTACATTAGGTTAGCCTTATTCATTCAACAACATTAGGTTAGGTTAGCCTTACTCATTCACCAACATTAGGTTAGCTTTACTCACTCGTCTACATTAGGTTAGCCTTACTCATTCACCTTCATTAAGTTAGCTTTACCTGTGGTGCTGCAACCACATGATAGAATCGCATCTGACTCAAAGATGAGCATTTTGAAGTCTTATAAAGTTCTATAATTAGTTCACACTAAAGCGGTGCTCACAGTTCTTTACTGAGCAAAGGCGTTTATCGGACTTACTAACCGTTACTTCCTTTACCAGGTAGTGAGATGTAAATAGAAAATGTTTTGTGTCGAAGAAATCCGGGTCTAAAATGAATGAAAAACAACGATTGTAAAAGATAGAAGGTGTGTGGATATAATGTCGGAAATAGATAGAAAAGGTGGGGGGTTTTTTAGCAGTAGGGTATGTGTGCCAGGTTGTCTGGCTGCCTCAGTAAATGTTCATTTGTAATACATTTTGCTGTCTTTTATTTATTCACCATTCAAGCCTTTGTCATAAGATTTATGATCTCGTAATAGGTCTTAGACTTGATGTTACACTTCTTTCTTCATTTAGATCAGTTGTTTTTGTCATATTTACTAGAATTTAGTACTTGTGTATCTTTACTCTTATTGTTTACTTTTAATATAAGTTTGTCCACTTCAGATCTTTTAGTTCATAGATTGTTTATTTTATTTTACTAAAGTTGTCCACTTCGGATCTTTTAGGACTTTTAAGTTATTCTTTTATGTAGATTGTGTCCACTTCAGATCTTTTGTTTTTAGCTTGTCTTTTAGTTGTTTTTTTATTATATATTGTTTAATATGTTAGGTTTATCCATACATCGGGTCAGTTTCCTGCAATGCTAGCAGTTGACTCCATTTGAAGGATTGTTTAAAGTTCAAGTTAGGTAGTTCTTCATTAGGTATTCTGATAGGGTGTAGTACTTCAGCAGGGATGACTTGGTAATTCTTCTGACATAGGTTTCTTGCACGTCTGTTTAGGGTGACATTGATGGGTTCTATGTTGGCCATATCGTGCAGGACTTCTGAAGGGATGTGGTCCCACAGGGTTACGTTGGTTATAAAACTAATTGCCATATTTTGTACCATTTGTGCTTTTCTGATGACGGACTTGCTCAGAGTATGGAGGGCGATGGCAGGATACAGGAGGTTTGGTCTTATTAACAACATGTACAGTTTCTTCTTTATTAAGAGTCGTTTGAAGCGATAGAGGGCCCGTAATTTCCTCGTGGCCTCGGCAACCTTATCTTCGTTTTGGGCGTTGTAACCACTTGAGGTCAATTTCAATCCAAGTACCCGACCTTCTCTCGAATAATCGTAAGGCTCGTCCTGTAATAACACGTCCGCTGTTCTCCGACGGTCCATAGGTATTATTTTAATTTTTTTAACATTAGTTCTAATCTTGTTCGATTTTTCGAAATTGTTGATAATTCCGATCTCCCAGCTTGTCCTGTTTGCGATGTCCGCAGGGTTTTTGTACAAGTTGGTGTTATGTCATCCGCCAGCTGGACGTATTGAGTGAGGTCTTGGTTAGGGTAAGGCATGTCTCCGGAATATACCGCGTATAGAGTAGGGCTGAGGTAACTTCCTTGTGGCACTCCTGCCTCCAGGTTGAAAGGTTCCCCTTCAATGTCATTAACTCTCACGACTGCCTCTCGATCTTCCAGGTAGTCACAGAGTATCTTCGTTATGTTTTGCTCCATACCCAGTTCACTTATTTTCTTTTTCAACCCCGGTAACCACACCTTGTCGAAGGCTGAAGCCACCCACGTCTCTAAGTACCACGTCGACGTTGCCATTTCTGGCCTTTCCGATAGCTATCTTTTCCGTGATCAGAGCCAGAACCGATTCTGTGCCAAGTTTCCTCCTGAAACCGTGTTGTTGAATTCCAGAAAAGTCCTAAGTCTGTTGCTCAGAAGTTTGACCAGGAGAATCCTAGCAAAGAGATTGGTCTGTAACTGCTGATCTCTTTCTTCGGCTTGCCAGGCTTTAATATAAATATCATCCGGGATTTTTTCAAGTGGTCCGGAAAGTAGCCAACCTTGAGGCAGGCATTAAATACCTCAAGAAGGGTCTGATTGAAGTTATTGGGGGCGTTAAGTAAAGACATTTTAGTGATGCCAGTTATCCCTGGCGTTTTTTTTAGTTTTTTTTAACTCTTCAGGGCTATTTCATATTCTTTGTTTGAGAAGGGTTTACCTTCTTCCCTTGCGAGTCATGTTCTGTCAACAAAATGATGAGGTGTGATGTCAGCCCCCAGTTCTCGAAGATTTGAGAGAACATGCTCCTCATGTCGTTTATCGAAGAATTTGTTCTCTTCACTAATGCGAAAACGGGGTTTTCAATAATGTCTAAATTCGCATTCGATGTCCTTGTCTTCCGTCTATTCCATGCCATTCGCTTGGATTTTTATACCATTCTTGGGTGGAGAGCCTCGCAGTCTATTCAGTTGGCTCCAGAATTTTTTAGGGTCACCTTCAGCGTCAATGTTAGCGATTAAATCATCCCACTGCTCTCTTGACTTTTCCATTATGAGATGTCTGATGTCGTTCCTTAAATCTTATTTCTTGTTGTCGATGCGCCGTGATCCCAAATAAGTTTACGAAATAGATGGCTGTCTCTAATTGATCCATCTTCTCCTGAATGTTGTCCCATCTAAGAGTGGGCAGTATTTTGTGTTCCATGTGACAGTTAACCGGTCAGCCTCTAAGATCTTTGATGTGAGATGGTCAAGTTTTGCATCAATTTCTTCTATCGAGGCACCTTCCAATTGTTCAACATGCATGTGCTGTAGATGCTCACGGTATGCCTCCCAGTTCTTGCCAGGCATCTGCGTTTAGCCATTTTCATCTGGATCGGGGATGTGGAGATGTGGGTTATCATACTAACATGATCTGAGGGAGCGATTTAGACAGAAGTTTCGGTTCGTCAGTGCAGCAGCTGACATCTTTGCGAGCTCCTACAAAGTTCGTAAAGAGGCAGTTGGCAATTTCCCGTCTGAGAAAATTATGCATCGCACCAAAATCCATTTTTGTACGACCTTTGATACCAATACGGTTATCTTAAAATCAAAGTTCAACTCCTCCCAACTACCAACCAATCAAAACCTTTATACAACCCAATTCGAAATTAACCAATCAGAATAGACTTTCTGTTTCCCCAAGTCCTGAGAGCATTGTAACGATCACTTTTATCTCAGCAGCGCTCCAGACAAGTTCCCCTGATTTATAATTTCAAAAACGTAGTGGTAGTACTATACTATATTTTATATAATTCCTCCATATTTTATATCTTATTCACTAATATCACTTTATATAGCTTATTCCTCTTAACATTATAATCATCGGCTATTTCCTTATATTATATATATATATATATACATTATATTCATTAACCATATTATCAAATTCAAATTAGTCATATTACATTATTTGTTGTTCGATAAATCTTGTTAAATTTATGAGTCAGTGATATTGTAGATAGAGGAGAGTAGGAAAAGGGGCAAAGAAAAAATAATATCGTAGGCAAGTTGCGAACAGCTTCTCGCGTCGCTGGGCCACTGTGAGCCAGCGGTGAATTCACTCGGCCATCCTGAGTCTCAAAAAAAGACTCATTCAAACGAAGCTTTTAAGCCGCTCGCCTGCACTTCTCGTACGCTATACAACCCCCCTCCTAGAACTGGAGCGTATTTCGAAGAAATGAAGAGAGCCCGTTTGGAAATGTTATCCAAGGGCTAACCCTCCCATTCCCTTGTATGGGCCTTATTGTAGTTAAGTAGGCAAAGAGGCAAAGAAAAAATAATAGCGTAGGTGAGCTGCGAACAGCTTCCCGCGTCGCTGGACCACTGTTAGCCAGTGGCGAATCCACTCGGCCGTCCTGAGTATCAAAAAAGAGACTCATTCAAACGAAGCTTTAAACCACTCCTCTGCACTTCTCGTACGCTATAGTCAGCACAATATCCGGGGTGGTCGCTAATCTCTATGGAAGGTGGCGAAGTTGGGTTCTCGCTGCACTATGCCTATCTCAATTACAAGACTTAGTGAGTTACCGGCTCCGTTGAAAGCCGTTTATACCCGGCTTCCCTACATCGGGCATTTAAATCACCGATCAAAATTGCCGAAGATTCTCTCTTAAACAGTCGTCGGAAATTGGGTATCGGAATGTATGGGCACCTGGGAGGTTGATATCAATAGGTGGGCGTTATCGCGATAACGATATCGATTATCCGATTTTCCCCCGCGTTATTGATTCATCGGTATCGCCGATACTTTGGGTTCCAAACTAGCGATAATCGATAATTTCAGTTTTGGGTTCCCTTATAGCACAACGGCGAGCCTCGCGTAACTTGGAGGCAGAAATAGGTAGGTCCGAGCTGGGAGGAGGATCATCAAATCCTATGAGGAGATGGAGAGCCTCACCAGGTAAGAAACAGTATTGAAATATTCTTACTATTGTATTATAAAATAACGCTATATATAGTCAATAATCAATTATGTATTATAATTTTGGATTTATTGGTTATCACCTTATCGGGTGATAAATTTATCGCTAGTTATCGTTATCGGTTATCGTGATACATTTTTTTAGTTATCGCGCCCATCTATGTTGATATCCAACTGCGATTACCATGCCATCGAACGTCATGGGGATCTTGATTGTCAGGTAAGATTCTTCTAAACTCTGTATCTCTTTGAACTTAATTCCCTTCTTGAGGGCAATGGCTACTCCATCGAACTTCTCTCTCGAGTGGCTTGCCATCAGCACTTCATAGTTAAATATCTTTATGAATTTCTTTTCTCCATTCAAGCTGTGCGCAGAAATTAGAACGATGTCTGGATCAACAGATCTTATGATTTCGTTATAATCTCTATTTTTAGACTTCCAACCATTTACGTTAAGGGAGAAGATTTTTAGATTCCTGATGTATCTAACACGAGGAGCCATGGTTAATTGTTATTAGGCTGTTTGACCTTCGTTCCCTTTACCCTGGCTAGCGATCTTACCCTTCCCGACCTCTTTTTTCTAAATTGCTCCTGATTCAAATTCAAGCAGGATTCTGAACAGATGGTGATCAGGCCTCGTCTGAAGGCTTGTAATAACTCCTCTTCTGCGATGCCGGTGTCGATTTCCCACTTATACTTGCCCTTAATGGCTCCTTCAATTAGGTCGGCAACCTTTGACTTTCGTGGTATCGGTGCGGATGGGGAGTCTTAAAACTTCATGCAGAGGTCTATGGTATTTTGGAAAGTAACGATGGGGGTAGCAGAAGCCACTGCTACTGGTTAAATTTGGATTTCCTTGGGCGCAGTCGTTTCACCTGGCAGGTTACTAATTTCAATCTGAGTTTCTTCAGTTACGGTAGCTTCTTGTTTCCATAGGCGAGGATCGCGAGAAGCCGAACGAGACCTTGGCTCGGTCTGCTGCGCGCTTTTTATCTGGGTATGGAGAAGATATCCTGAGGGCGGGTTCTCAGGAAACCACATCGGTTTGAGACCATTGTGTACCAACATCTTGTTGAGCTCTGTTGCATTACTTCTTGGTTTTGTTATATTTGTAAAATGGGATGCAAGATACACATCAGAAGGTCGGGCCTCATACTTTGGTCTATTTGAAGCATGGTCCTTGTCTTGATCGGACTTCTTAGTCGCCTGGGCGCAAGTAGTGGTAGCCCTTTTGTTTTTTCCTCAATCATAGCTTTCTTCCTATCCGTAATCAAGGCTTTTTTTATTGGGCAAGCCATTGACAGGATGTGGTGGGAGTTGCCGCAATTTAGGCAGTTTTTTTCGGACTTGTACATTCCTTCCAAGTGTGGCCGGATTGAGCGCATTCGGAGCAGACGTTCCTTTCAAGTTGGCAGTCCCTGGTGGTGTGTTTCTCCATGGCATAGCATGAGAAGCAAATCTGTAGAGGAACGAACACTTCTCGTTCAATACAGGTGGCGGAGACTTTATAGTTGAGCAATACCAACCTTTGCTCGGCAGCCTTTGCGGCTAACTCGGTTGTTTCAAACGTCACTTTAAACACGTGTGTGCTCTTCTCTGTCTTGGTTTTTAAACTTGATTGTTGCATCAATCTTAGCCCAGATTTGTTTGTTCTCAATTTCATTTTTAATTTCCTCGGCAGAGTGAGTGCCAACGTATGGGTCAATACGTTGACATATTATCGACCTTTTTGCTGAGACATGGGGAGGGACTTGGCATTAGGCCGATCTCATCGAGTATTCCTCGCGATTTTTCACTGAGCAAGTTATCTAGGTCTTTGTTAGAGTCACACAAGGCCATAAAACCGTAAGCTTGATTTTTGAGTCTGCATAGGGTGACTCCCAGTTTGGAAAAAAAACTATCACGAACACTTTCTCATGAGAAGGTTTCGGGGAATGCTCCTTGACCCGAAGCGGGACACGTTTCTCGCCATTGGAGTCGTCCATGACGGCCCCAATGGAGGAAATCCTTTCAGACCTAGCAGGCCTTTATCGAGGGGCGTGTACCTAAATGTACTCTGGTTCACACTTTCTGCCCTACCTAAATAGAATGTCTATCGGGGTCCTGCAAACCTGCCTTGACCACCCCGCCCCAGAGCCGAGCCCCCTCGAGGCTTCCTTCCGGGGTTCGGACACGTCAGAGACAGGCCGCTTATAGAGACCTTAAGTTGCAGAAAAGTTATTAGAACCAGAGATGTCGTTTCCCGAAGCTCTTGATTTCACGCGTAGGCGCGCACGCGCGCGAGATTGCTGGATCCGAAAGCGGCGCTCTTCAAATATGTAAGTCTTCTTTACCTACTAATCCTTGTGGAGAAATTCGGAAGTGGAAAAAGTAGGACTTTGCTTTTGAGAGTGCAACATAAGTCTTCCAGAGAGCGCAGTCGAATGAAATGAAAAGAGAAGTGGGAGACAAAAAACAGCTCTTCCGACCCTCCCCCCTCCCCTTGGCCCTTATGGAGCGGCAAAAGAGGGAGGGGGAAGTGAATTTCGGTAACGCTTAAGTTTGAAAGTGTTTGAACGTAAATTGTTCCTTAAAATCTATCTTGACACCGATGGCCAATTTTTGTAGCGCTTAAGTTTAAAAAGTAAAATTTGTCTTAAAAGCTGATTGGTCATTTTGTTAACGCTATGTATGGGTGAATAAATTAAACATAAATTTGTTCTTAAAAATCGGCTTAATACTGATTAGTTAATTTTTGTATAATATAAGTTTGAGTAGGAAAAGTATATATAGAGCAGCATTTTGCCGCTGAGGAGAGTTGACTGCGTAGATTTCTTGGTTGAATTACTCTGCAATTTACCTCACAAATTCAGTAAAGGAGGTAACGTTTTGGCTGAGTTCGAAATACTCCTCGGAGAATTAGTTTCTATTCAACGAAACCATTATTACGAAAGAGAGCTATAAGTTGTACTCATATCACCATTCATCATCACTACTAATCTCCATCTTTCTTTTTAGCAGCCCCACTTAGGCAGATGACTGCTTAAGTCCCCGGCTCCGCTCCCCTACGTGAACTACTGCCAGATGGGAGGGGATTGCCATTCATGTTTCGTTCCAACTATGCCTGGCAGTTGCTAAGGTATAATTGGGGGCAGTGGAGGAAGCTGGTTTGAGAAGTAGCCCACACCGATAACAATGTCAGAAACCATTCCGGACAAGGGACGGACTGCAACCTCCGCTGCTCATCCCAGAAGGGGCCCCTTCCAGGACCATATAGGGGCATGCAAACGTCTCTATGGTATGTTAGGATGCAGTCGCGATTAAAACATCTTGGGGAAGGGGCGTTGCCAATAAGTCCGCCATACAACCAGCTCCAGCCCACCCCCCGAGAGAATTTCCCGGATTCATCTCATCCATTGTTATCGTTCATCTTAAAGGCAATTTCTTTTTTCATTCAGGAGGTGGTTTAGCGAGGGGTAGGGGCTCTTCTACCAAAGGCAAATTATATTAAAAAAAATTAAGAAACAACCGAAAAACTCTTAAACATACACACTAAATACCTAAAGACCAGGGCTAGAATAAAGTGAGCTCCCCTCTTCAAGGGGTGCTCACCACCAGCATGGCGCCCCAAAATCCCGCGAGGGTCCCATTGAGATCCCTAAGCGGCTTTGTAAAACCGGACAAGGGAAATGTGTGTTTGAAACCCTATTCGGCAAATTAAACCGCAATCCTTCGACTACTAGACACGCCGACAGGATTTGTCGCAATATGCGACAAGGAGGAAGACATGGAGACACTCCCAAAGGAGGAAGGGGTGAAAGCTCTGAAGGAAATAAACCTACAGCCTAGCACACAGAAGCGTGGTGTGCAGAAGGCTAGACCCCTGGATCGGCCAGCACACTAAAGAAGAAACAGAAAGGAACCAGCATTGGGCAAGGATTGATGAAATAATCAAATTTAGAAACAGAAGAGACAACATGGAATATTATCACGTGTTTAAAATAATCTTTTCAGATATGTAGATGGCGACAGAGGCGAAAGAGAAAGGGCTACTTCTCTTTAATGCAAAAATAAACGTTGAGCAAATCAAACGGGGGGAATTCCCCCGGTGTAGATTTGCTTTAGCTGCTTTAGACTCGAGCACCACACCACGAAGAATTGCAAGGAGCAGGAATTGACTTGTTCCAGATGCAGCCGGAAAGGACACGGCTGTCGCGAATGCCCCGCAGCAAAAGAAAAATGCCCTCTTTTTCAGTTGAGTCCTCTCAGCAAAACTAGCAGTTCTTTTAATTCGACCATGGATACTCAAGACAGCACATGGAGAGGCGGAACCTAGCAAGGAGATAAATCTCCAATCTATATAGATTTAGAGATATTAGCTCGTCCAACATCAGGAAAATATATCTGATGTACGTCCTGGCTAAGCTCATCTACCCTGCAGTGGTAACTCAAGCGGCCAGCAAATTCTCAATGAGAAGACTTCAACGTGTCCAGAACACTGCATCCCTACTTATTAATAAATTCAGAAGGCGCGATCACCTTCGGCAAAGAGATCTACACCGGAGGAAACGATTAGAACCCATCAATGTCGCCAACCTAAAACTGGGAAGAAAGGTCTGGTCCACCCTAGCAAATGGTGTCATTCCGGAGCTACAGAAAATATGCGTCAGATTTAATTGTAGAGAAATGGCTACATTATGCATCCCGGAGGGCCAGGATGACATATACCTTAAAGTATACCCCCCTTCCCCCGTCCTTGTGGAGAAAGCCGGAGAAGCGAGCTCCATGAGGATAATCGTGGGAACGGTAGCCGGCGAATAACAGTAACTGTCTACCTTGTTTGATCTCTCCACCGCTTTGGTAGTTGGAGCAACAATCTGTATTAAGGCAACCACATAAGGCCCTTAAACAACGCTCTAACGATCCAATTACCTACGAGATCCATAAACCCGTGGTTATGTCACAAGAAAAGCGGTGCTAGTCAAAAGGCACGCCAAGGAGTGTGGCGGTTGAGGGTCTCACTAATTAACAAGCCGACTTGGGCACCTCAGTGCCAACCTCTGCACTTCTCACTCTCACCAGATGCGAACTCACCATTCGCGCTCCCCTCTGTGGCCTAGCCCCTTCCCCCTTAGATGGGGCGGTGGTCCGCCTATAAATAAGCCCCAGAAAGAAAGAGATTATGAGAATTCGATAAGAAAGAAGAAGGTTCAGTTCGTGAAGATCGATCCTTCAGCCATACAAGACGATTTCCGTGAGAAACGATAGGATCAGATTGAGAAGATCGATCCCCCTCCCCGGGCCGAATTAACATATATCGTCAAGTTTTGTAACGGTGCCATACCGAAGAATCCTTTACAGACTTAGAAGAAGTCTGACTGGAGAAAAGTAAACCTGCTCACACTCGAGTGACTCACATCTCAAGCTCTGTGAGAAGAGAAGAACCCAGCCCCTACGAGGTTCCGTTCTTTAATTACGGTAAAAATCTCACCGAATACCCCAAAATCTAGTTGGGCACTCTACGTTGAAAAATCAGACACCAAAAGGCGTCAAGATCATTCAGAAGAGGACTTTTGGATCGAAGAGCACCGTAACTCTCTCCGTCTTCTTAACTTAACCAGAGGCAAATTTTCAATAAGAAGTTGACTTCGCACTACCTCTCTTCCGGCAACCTTGATCCCGTCTGTCATGTGAGTTAGCAAGAACATTTCTATTCATATTGCGATAGTATGAAGTTAGTACGTTGCACGATTTTATAGAAGTAAAGACAATTGTGCGTGAACCCCGGTCATATTTGTTGGTAAAAGAGTGTACTTTAATTTAATAGTTAACGCTAATAAAAAAGGGTCGTGATAAAAATACTAATCGGCAATTGGTGTGTTTACGTGTAGCCTAGTTGTTTATTTTTTTTCATTGAAGTTATTGTAATAGGCCTAGTTGTCACCTGGAATAGTTGAGTTTAGCTTAGGAAGAGGAAATAAATATGTTTACTGTTTTTTTTTTTGTCATAGTTAATTGTTAAATTTAAAATATATGTTTATTTGTGATAATTCCTGTGTGTTTCCTCTTATCCTTACAGGTTGAAGCGACTCTTCCTTAAAACATCAAAATTCGCACTCTTAGATCAAAGCCTACTTCATCAAAGAAGTACGTCACGACCACAAGGTATACCACGGCAAAAGTGGTGTCAGGAGTGTATAAAACCAAAAGCAAACGTAAAGATAAATAAAGGAAAGCGATGCCCTCCCTACTTGGGTAAAATATCCCTCCCTCTCTTAAATTTTCACCCCTCTTTCATCTACCACTATCCAAACCTTCTGTTATTGAGTATATTATCATCGAGGAGAGTTACAGTTAGAGGCAGTTATTTCCTGTTCATTACTTGCAATTCAAGCCTTCGTGAATCCACCTCTAAATTTCCTTTCACCTTAAGGAAGCTGCGATCACACTGACCACCCAGCCTACCAACAACAAGCGAGAGATACCATTCACACACTCATATACCCACTCGACTACATTAGGTTAGTCTTACTCATTTGACTACCTTAGGCTAGGTTAGCCTTACTCATTCACCTACATTAGGTTAGCTTTACCCAGTCGACTACATTAGGTTAGCCTCACTCATTCGACTACATTAGGTTAGCCTTACTCAATCTACTACATTAGGTTAGCCTTACTCATTCGACTACATTAGGTTAGGTTAGCCTTACCCATTCACCTACATTAGGTCAACTCTACCCACTCGAATACATTAGGTTAGACTTACTCATTCGATTACATTTGGTTAGGTTAGCATTACTCATTCACTACATTAGGTTATTTTTTAGGGTTTAGGTGTATATTGCGTCAATACACTAGACAGCTTTGATCACAATAAACCTAAAAACCTATGCCCTCTGGGCATTCCTATAATAAAATCCTTTTGGGAAACTTAAATATATATATTATCATTTATTATGTATAAAATTCAAATCATTCAATTCTTTTACTTAAGTTTTGTTAATTAAATCATTCATGCAAATTTATATACAACTTAATCATTCATTCATTTATTTTACTTAACTTGTCAATCCAATCATTCAATTATTTTATGCATAACTTTTTGCAATTCATTTATTTTATGTAACCTTTAATAATTCAAATATCCTGTGACGAAAAACTGATTTCATTTAACGTACTGGTTCAAACAACATCTCTTAGAATTTCACGCACATACAAACACACGCATTCCACCAATTGTGAAATAACGAGAGTTCTCTCTCATTCGTGCTCGATTCTACATCCAATCGAGTTCAGTTATAAATCTTCTCATATTATTCTCTACTTACTTCTCGCATTGCAGACCCCAATTAAGTTCATCGTAGTCTCCTTCGTTTTTCACTTTCACTCCACATAATACTTTACAACATATTCATTTCATATATTAGTTACTTTAAATCAGTTACCTTATTATATTTACTTTACCGCATCTTACGTTGTATTCCTAATTCAATTCTCATTGTACATCCGTTAATTCTATGAATATATTTATTTTGTTTAACTGTTTTTCTTACAAACCTAGTTCAGAAGTTCAAAATTTATTTCACTTTAGTCGTAGGCCTAAAAACTAGCAGACGATTATTTCCACCAAACAAATTTATGGTAATGGTTTTCGAAACACTATTTAGGCTGATTTATTAACAAAAATAGATCCCATTAATAACCAAAATACCATATCGTTATTCAAGGGGGTGAAGTTAAATGCTACGCGAGGTCTAAATTTCTGTAGATTTTCGTTAGGTCTAAATCTGGGTAAGTGAACCCGTAGAATTTTGTAGAATTTGAGGTGGTGAGGTAAGATTAGGTTGAGATTGAGCATTTTAATGGTACGAGCATGGCTTTGAGCATTTTTTTCTGATCTTGCACCAAATTTTAGGTGGTACCAGCAAAAGCCTGAAGATTGAAATATAGCAGTAGGAGAAGCACGACCAGAATGAGGGTTAAATTTGTGGGCATAAGATGATGCCCGGTAAAAACTGCAAGGCTGAACACGGCGGACAGCGTTGCTCTCATTATTAGAGTGGTACCAGCAGCTACCCTGAGAGTGGTCAGGATAGGGGAAATTAGGCCTAGGTTTGAAATGAAACTGCTGTGCCTCACCTCTTGTGCTAGTGTTCCCTCGTTGGTGTTGCCTTTTTCGAGAGGAGGAACAACGTCTGACTCCTCCGCCCTGCTCACGATTTTGCTCTCGGTAAAGAAACGTTCGTACATTTAGGGCACGACTATCCATTTCAATCCTGTCCAAAACGGATAAAAAACCTGAAGCCTGTGAGGATTCATCCTGAGGGTGTCCTGGCCGGTTGTAATGAGTTTCGGCCGGTGACCTAACCTGAGAAATGGATACATGTGAGTGGTGTTTAACATTAGAGTTGTATGATGTGCTACGCCCTCTCCCTATTTTCATCGCTAAACGACCTGGTGCCCGCCTTTCCCTAGCTGAGGAAAGGATTGTTATACAGGGCGTCAGCCGCCTCTGCCATCTTTTCCACATTCGCAGGGGAGGACATTAGTATATGGGGCTTAATTTGGTCCGGCATCCCACGCATGAATATCTTAGTTATGAGTAGCTCGAGTTGGTCGAGCTATGCTCCTTTGGCATGTGCCGGGGCCTTGAGATGGTCCAGAAAGTGCGTGGGGCGCCTGTCCCCCATCTCCTGCGTATCGAGAAGGATCCGCAGGTCCTCTATTTGCAACCTCCCAAATTCCTCCATGAACGCCCTCTTGAACCTTCCCCCAAGAACCAGAAATTACCTCATGAAGCAGAATACTTTTAAAAATGGAAAAGATACTTAGAGGTAATTTCTGGGCTACGACGATTGTTCTATGGTCTTCTGGAACTGCTTGGTGTAGAGAGATGAGCTCCACCATTTCCCACCAGCCAATGGGACTTTGTGGATCAAATGGCGGAAGATGAACCGGCGAGGGAGTGGAGAAAGGGCGTTTAGTGAGAGGCGAATGAGCGCGAATGGTTACGTGGGGGGCGAAGGTGGATGAATACGTCGTTTTTGTTGCTGGGGAGGATGCTTGCGTGGTTGTTACTGTGCCCGAAGTTGGGGCTCCGTTCTAATCCATTTATAGAAAACAAAAGTGTTTGTGCACAAATTCAATTCACGCGCTTGAACGTAAAAATTTGAGAAAAAATTATTGAAAACTGTTCATTCTTTGTATTTATTACTGTATATTATAATTAATTTTACGAAATTCCTGAGGGAGAACTGTAGGATGTTAGAATCATTAAGGATAGAAAACGAGCACGTGCGAAAAGTCACTCGTGAAAAATGAAAGTCCACGCGAGTAAAAAATTGAACTGAGTGAGGCAGAATGTGTCGTCCGAAAATATAACACACGTGACGGTGAAAATTAATTTTACGAATGAATGAATGGATGGGAGATAATTAAACAATTATGGGTACCGTTTATAGAGCTCTAGGTGAATATTGCGTCAATACACTAGATAGCTCTGATCACAATAAACATCAAAACCTATATTACGTTATTCAAGGGAATGAAGTTAAATGCTAACGTGAAATCTAAATACCAGCATACGAAATTACCTTAGGCCTAAATCTCGGCGACGTCGTGGAAATACATGTATTAAAGACAAAGAGTTACGAAAAATATATTTATGGAATAAACAGTTATGATTGAAAAGTGAATTTATACAGTAGCAGTTTGATTGGATTGAATTTACGCGTGTGAATTAAATTTGCATGAGTTAACGAGAAGGGATTTACAATTGATAAATATGAAATATTAAATAGATTATAAATTGGGAAATTGATTGACATTTAGTAATTGATTTAGTTGATAAATAGTAATTGGTTGATTACAATTAAATTTGTAATTCGATTGGTAATTATTATTTGGTAATTGTTAAATAGGTTATAGTTTAAATTTTTTTTATTAGATAAATTGATTATAACGGGGTTGGGAGGGTCCGATTCCGATGAGCCTAGAAAAGTGTATGAACCTCATGGGCTTGATTTTAAGAAGCTTGGGAGAGCGGGGGTAGCAATCTCACGATTTATGTCAGGGTTACCAACCCTTCTTGAAATTTATATATATATATATATATATATATATATATATATATATATATATATATATATATATATATATGGTGAGTCAAAATTATGTTAACACTTCTATAAGTTTTATGATTTATTTTTTATTATTATTATGATTAATGATATATTTATTTAACAGATTTACATTACCCATGGCCGACAGACTAGCAAAGTGAATGAACCTAATGGGCTTGATTTTAAGAAGCTTGGGAGAGCGGGGGTAGCAATCTCACGATTTATGTCAGGGTTACCAACCCTTCTTGAAATTATATATATATATATATATATATATATATATATATATATATATATATATATATATATATATATATATATATATATATATATATATATATATATATGGTGAGTCAAAATTATGTTAACACTTCTATAAGTTTTATTATTATTATGATTAATGATACATTTATTTTACAGATTTACATTACCCATGGCTGACATACTAACAATGGAGCACAGAAGGGTGGTTGCAAGCTTGATGGAAGTTTTTGGATCGGCAACAACAGTGCGTCGAAAGTTTGCTGAACATTTTCCAAGTCGTAGCCCACCAAACCGTTTAACAATTTATCGCAGCTATGACAAGCTTGTATCCACTGGATCAGTAGCAGACAACTATTAAGGAAATGCTGGGCGGCCCTGGACAAGAAGAAGTAACTTGAACATTTATGTCGTGCGGCAAGCCCTACAACAGAGTCCATAACAAATCGACGAGACGTCGTAGTCTGGAAACAGGATTTTCACAGAGCACAGTGTGCCGAATTCTATCTAAAGACCTTGGCATGCGACCATATCACCTACAAATTGCCCAAGCTTTGACAGCTCGGCAAAAACAGGTTCGAGTAGAATGCTGTGAGATTATGGTTGAAATGACAAGGATCCAACCGGACATTGCTAATCGTATCGTATTTAGTGATGAAGCTACCTTTCATACAAGTGGTCATGTTAACCGACATAACACTATTTTCTGGGGTATGAAGATCCATATGTCATTCGAGAGCATTCACGGGCCTCCCCAAAGGTAAATGTGTGGTGTGCCGTGACCACTACTGGTGTAATTGGCCCATATCTCTTTACAACTTTAACGGTGACTGCAGATAGCTATCTACAAATGCTACAAACGTTTGCCATTGATAACACACCCTTACATATCAGACGGGCAGGGTATTTCCAACATGATGGTGCACCACCTCATTTTAGCCGCACTGTTTGCACTTATCTTGATCAAACCTTCCCAAATCGTTGAATATGTCGCGGCGGACCGTTGGCATGGCCACTATACTCCCCTGATCTCATACCCTGTGACTTCTGGTTATGGGGTATTATAAAGGATCGCGTGTATAGCAAAAGCGTTAGTAACATCGAAGAACTCAAGGACAGAATAAAAGGTGTAATATCAAATATTCCCCGTGAAATGTGTGTCAAGGCAATAAATTGCACTGTTGATCGCTGGTTTGTGTGCATCAATTTTGCTGGTGGACAGGTGGAGACTGTTCAGTAAACTCTGAATAAATAATTCCTCTCATTCTAGTGTTAAAATTTGAATAAAATAAAACTTATAGAAGTTTTAACATAATTTTGACTCACCCTGTATATACAGTTAGAAATAAATATTTACACTTTTAGGGATATAGACCGCTACAATACTGCTCCACAGAGGGAAAAGCTCACACAACACAAGGTATTTACATAAATCTTGGTCTATAGAGCGACGAGGACTCCTTACAACGCGTCCAGAACGGGTTATGGTGCCAATTGGCTAACTCGGATTGCGGGTCAGGTGACGATTAGTAGTGCCACTCGATTAATGCGAGAGATTGTCGCAAGCGAGGACCGGAGCGTTGGGTGACGATTGTTCTGGACTTCTCAAAAAGGCGACTGTCGGGAGTTGCGCGTTGGTCGCTTGGTGTTCTCCAGCTGCTGTCGAGTGGTCCTGCAACAAAAAGGGACGCGGCAGCAGTTAGGAAGAAGAATTGGGTGGTGTAGAAATGGTTGGCAGAGGGTTTATGAGTAAAGAAGTAAGAGGAAAAGTTGCAGTTCAATTTGAAAGAGCCGAAGGAGGGTTCGGAAGGTAGGCTGAGATGACCACTGGACATATATTAGTGGAAGAGACAAGTAGTGGCTGTTCCAGATGAACGGTCTCTATGAAAGCGGGTTTAAGCCAATCGATGGAAACCGTATCTTGCTTGGTGCTAATCTGTAGAACAAAGAATTTCGGCTTCCTGGAGATGACGAGAAAGGGTCCGTCATAGACAGGTTGCAAGGATGTGCGATTGGAATCACGACGGAAAAACACATGAGAGCAAGTTGTCATCTCCTTTGGCACGAAAGGTTTCTGATTAGCAGGCACTCTTGTCTACATATGCAGCAGGATGTATTTCGGAATGAAGAGAACAGTCAGCGGAAGAAATGAATTGGCCTGGAAGACGAAGTTGCGTACCATAGACGAGTTTTGCAGCAGAGCAATTCAAATCCTCTTTCAAGGAGGCACGAATTTCCAGGAGAATTAAGGGTAGCTTGTCCACCCAAGTGATATTGGGGTCAGTAGAGCGTAAGCTTTCTTTGAGAGTCCTGTGTAAACGTTCCACATTAGAGTTACTCTGGGGATGGTAGCCAGTGGTACGGAGACGAAAGGAGCCAAGCACTCACATGAGTGCATCCCATTGGTGGGATTCAAATTGACTACCTCGATCAGTCATGATCGTTGATGGGACACCAAAGTGAGCAACTCATGCTGAGACGAAGGCTCGAGTTACAGTGGAAGCTCTGATGTCGGGGATAGGATTTGCCTCTGGCCAAGAGGTAAAACAATCGATCATGGTAAGAAGGTAAGTGCAACGACGCGAAAAGGTCAGATGACCAACCAGATCGATGTGAACGGCGTCAAGACGTGCCGATGGGAGTGGAAAAGCAGCCAGAGTTGACTTTGTGTGGCGTTGAACCTTTGCACGTTGACAAGGCAGACATGCACGGGTGCATTTGACCACGTCGGCGTTCATACCTGGCCATACATAGCGTTGTGTGATGAGCTTGCGAGTTGTTCGAATGCCAGGATGAGAGAGAGCGTGAGTCTGATAAAAAATGTGCCGACGGTAAGCGAGATGAATGAGAGGACGAGGACAGCCATGAATTGAATAGTCAACCAGGATGCGCCTGGAAGGACTGTCCGTGAACTCGATAGGTTAGCTTTACTCACGCGACCACATTGGGTTAGGTTAGCTTTACTCATTCGACTACATTAGGTTAGGTTAGCGTTACTCATTCAAGTACCAGCCTCCGTTCGTCGCTGTTGCTCTTGCGCAGTTTATTTCTATTTGTGTAAGCTCCAACTGACAGAAATGAGTTTTGAAGAGAGTGGAATTAGAGTTTCGATTCGCTACTGTTTCAAACGAAAACTTTCTACAAGAGTTGCTGTGAAGGAAATTTGCTCTATTAAAGGAGAAAGCAAAGTCAGCCAGGCGAAGGTCTCGAGGTGGAACAGACATTTTAACTCTGGGGATCTTACCCTTGACAATCAACCATGTTCCGGTCGACCATCGACCTTTGAAACCGATGCTTTAGTGGTGGCATTGAAAGTTGAACCTTCTGAAAGTAGCCGTGATTTTGGAAATGTTGTTCGAGTGTAAACCCATCAGACTTCTGAACCGATTACATCAAATGGATTTTGTTCACATGAAGCTCCGAATGGATCCATATGACCTCACCGAAACACAAACTGCCCGTAAAGTAGAGACTTGCAGCCAACTTCTCTATAACCCACTGGACGACCGATTCTGGAGGCGAACTGTCTTATTAGATGAGAAGTGGGTGTATTTGGTTAGTCTTGATCGGGAGAGGAAATGGGTTCCGTAAAGTGAACAACTGGCATTCGTTCCACAAAGGAATCGGTTTGACAAGAAGGTCGTGATTTCTGTCTGGTGGAATTTCCGAGGAGTACTGCATTTTGAACTTGTTCCACATGTATTACCAGCAGCTATACCACGTGTACGACAAACTAAATGAGTATCCTGCTTCGATCAATCGAGTTCAGGCCTTGTTTCAGCTAGACAATGCGAGGCCACACACTGCCAGGTTGACTATGGAGAAGTTCAAACACATGAACGGTGCTGCTCCGAGTGACTATGCCCTATTCTGTTCAATGGCACACTTCCTCCGCGACCAGCGATTAAACACTTGATGGAGTAAAGGAAGGTTGTTAACAGTTTTTTTTTGTATTCAAAGCCAGCTGACTGGTATCTGGGGCAGATTCGGATGCTGGCTCATCTTAGAGAATGATGGACTTTACTTTGAAGAATAAATGTTGGTGTTGCTTCATGAAATTTTGTTGTTTTCTTTCCGCTTCCTAAGTGAGTCAGGACTTTCTGGCCAAACATATAATACCAAGATTACACGAAACACCTCGACTGCATCAACCTCCCACAAGCACACCCATCCCATCACCTCACTGAGAGACCTATGGTTCCACTCGAAGGCTTTGGTCATCTTCCTGGTGTTCGCCAAAGAGTAAGTCATGTAAGCAGTATTTAGAAATGCTGATCGATGCATTTGACAGGGTGTGTGTGTGCTGAAAGTAAAAGAGTTAAGTAATGGTATTTGGGAGTGAGAGTTGGGGGATGCGATGTTAGGGCGCATTGTATTACCCGTGAACAAGCGCAAAGTTATAAATATGTACGTTGTTGTACCCTGTTAATTATGGTGCAGATGAAGCACTTGTGGTCGCAATAGTAGGGAAGTAAGTATCTGGGGCCGGTTAGTTTGTGTGAGTGGTGAAGATTTGAGCGTGGAATGGAGAAGGAAACGGCATGAGAGTATACTTGGTGCTAACGTTGATGTATGGGAGTAGGAAGGATTATTATAGCGTACGAGAAGTGCAGGCAAGCGGCTTAAAAGTTTCGTTTGAATGAGTCTTTTTTGAGCTTCAGGATAACCGAATGGAGTCGCCGCTGGCTAACAGTGGTCCAGCGACGCGAGAAACTGTTCGTAGCTTGCCTACGCTATTATTTTTCCTTTGCCCCTTCTCCTACTCTCCTCGATCTACACTATAACGATGTTTATGATTTGAATTAGTTTGTAATCCAAAGTGGTCTGAGTGTGTATGGGTATGTGTGAAAATGCACATGACATAGAATGTAAGAGTTCGATTGTCAAGATGTGGGAAGGGTTGGAAGACTGCCTGAAAGTTGGGTTGATTGTGTGAATGAGTGTTTGACAGCTACGAATGACTAACTGAGGGGAAAGTGGATGATAGATATGCGTGAAAGAGGGTATTGAAGAGTTGATTGTTCTTGTGCTAAGTATGGTGTAGCAGTCTACGCCCCTACAAATGTAAATATTTAAATTTATTCCTTACTATATATATGTATATATATATATATATATATATATATATATATATATATATATATATATATATATATATATATATATATATATATATATATATATATATATATATATATAATTTCAAGAAGGGTTGGTAACCCTGACTAAAATCGAGAGATTGCTACACCCGCTCTCCCAAGCGTCCTAAAATTAAGCCATGAGATTCATTCGCTTTACTGCCCTTCATCGGTGAACAGGTGTGTAGATATTTGAATTGTAATTGTTTAGCTAAATATTTCCCAAAAGAATCCTGAATTAATGCTTGATTTTTTTTATCTCATTTACAGACCCATTCAACTCCGTTATAATCCACTTTAGCCAATCTTATTATCCATCATCAATTGTTACACTCAATTTACCAATTACTATTTATAATTTACCAATCGATTTACCAATCAATTTACCAATTTATTCCTCCAATTACTCACCATCAAATTTACTTACAATTTATCCACTTACTCATAATAAAATTACTTATAATACAATTAATATTTATCCAAACTATTCACCCAATCTAATTATCAATCATCATTTGTTATACTCTATTTACCAATTATCCAATTACCAATCATCATTTGTTATACTCTAATTACCAAACCATATTTATCCATTGTAAATCCATTCCCGTTTACTCATTCAAATTTAATTCACGCGTAATTCTCAATATAATCATTTATTTATTTATTTATTTATTCCATACTAATCCAATGTACAGTATAAACATATTACATTTTAAATCTTAATGACAAGTTACAATAAGTACTTATACATACCAAGATTAGTTATGGGCCCAAAATAAGTCAGTGACTTTTAGGGCAGAAACTTAAGACTAAGCATAAAATTATCAAGAATAAAAATCCCTTCATGTTTATAAAAATATAAAAAACTTAGTATACATTTGAGAACCTAACCATTGTAAAGATTGCAAATAACGAATAATTATATTATTTAAATTTAGAGATAAATTAAAAAACTATTTTATTTCCAGCGATTATTTCAAAAGATCCGTAGTTAACATAGTCAACAGTCTTATATAAATAATAACATATTTATAATGTATAAATCAAAGTAATAGTACACAGTATAATAGTGTACGGTAACAAATAAATACACAATAACAAAAACTGAATAGAAATTTAGTAAGCCGAAATTATATTGTTTTTAAGAGCTTTTTTGAATTGAGCTAAATTGGTTTGGGATTTGATATTTTCGTCGAAGCCATTCCATATTTTGATAGATTTGTACAGAAAGCTACATTGTGATTTTGATTTTGAATACAAGGGTGAAATAAATTTTGTTCTATTGCGGGTTTGGTGATTATGGGTATTATCAGCTGTTTGTAACATATTAAATATATAGCTATTATAGGAATAGTTTATTGTTTTTGTAAAGGAATAAGGATGTTTGAAAAACAGAGATCATTTAATTTTAGAATTCTGGATTCCTTAAAATATCGATTAGTGTGCTCATTGTAGTCAAGTTGGTGGATGGCTCGAATTGCTTTTTTCTGTAATATGACTAATTTATTGAGATAATTTTGAAAGAATGTAAGGATGTGTTAAGTGAGCCCCTAGCATGCATCTTTAGAAAATCATTGGAGAGTGGCATTGTGCCAGTGGCATGGAAGAAAGCCAATGTGATACCTATATTTAAGAAAGGGGATAAAACAAATATGTCTAATTACAGACCAGTAAGTTTGACATCAGTGGTAGAGAAAATGATGGAATCTATTATAGCAAGGAATATTAGAGATCACTTGGATAAGCATAAGTTGATAAAAGAATCACAGCATGGCTTTAGTAAGGGTAAATCCTGTCTGACTAATTTGCTGTCTTTTTATAGTAAGGTTATGAAGCAGCAGATAATGATGAAAACTATGATATTTTATACTTGGACTTTAGTAAGGCTTGTGATCGAGTGCCACACTTACGGCTTCTGAGCAAAGTTAAATCACACGGGATCGATGGCAGTATATTTAGGTGGATTCAGTCATGGCTTGGTGACAGACAGCAAAGAGTTAGTATAGATGGAGTTAAATCTGAGTGGGGGGGTGTTAGCAGTGGAGTACCGCAAGGATCTGTTTTGGGTCCCTTGCTATTCTTAATTTATATTAATGATCTTGACATAGGTATAAGTAGTGACCTGAGTAAATTTGCTGATGATACTAAGCTAGGTAGGCCATTAGGGCTGATTCTGATGCTGTTGTAATGCAGGAGGAATTGACCATTCTGTCCAATTGGGCCGAGAAATGGCAAATGAAGTTTAACATAGACAAATGTAGTGTACTTAGTATAAGTAGAAATAATCCATTGAATAGTTATAAATTAAATGGGAGAATTTTAGGGAGGACCGATTGTGAGAAGGACTTGGGTATTTTGGTAAGTTCAGACCTTCGTCCTAGAAAGCAATGCCTAAATGCTAAGAATAAAGCTAATTTTATATTGGGATTCATTAGGAGGAGTGTAAGCAATAAGAGTGCTGAAGTCATTCTAAAACTGTATCTGGCGCTAGTTAGGCCTCATCTAGAGTATGCAGTACAATTTTGGTCACCATATTATAGGAAGGATATTGATTTGCTTGAGTCTGTGCAGAGAAGGATGACAAAGATGATTGGTGGGCTAAGGAACTTACCTTATGATGAAAGGCTCAGAAAACTAAATCTACATACATTGGAAAGGAGACGAGTCAGAGGGGAATTGATTGAAGTCTTCAAATGGGTAAAAGGATATAATAAAGGGGATCTGTGTAAGGTTCTTATACTTAGTGAACATGACAGAACACGTAGCAATGGGTTTAAGCTTGATAAGTATAGGTTTAGGAAGGAGATTGGGAGGAATTGGTTTACAAATCGTGTGGTAGATGAATGGAATAGGCTCACTAGAAATGTGATAGAAGCCTCCTCTCTGGGTAGTTTTAAGAATAGATTAGATAAATATATGGATGAAGCTGCTAGATGGGACTGACCTTTTTTTTATGTACATATGTATATATTTTTCTAAGGAGTGGGGAGATTATATTTTGTGGTTGCATGAATGGACATAATCCTCTGGATGCATTTTATGTATATTGTAGATTAGATCTGACAAACTCCTGTAAAGGGTGACAATGTTGATGACTTTTCTCTGGTAAGAAATCTTTTGTGTGTTGACTGGAACAGGAGCTGCCAAGTGTAGGCCATGAATGGTCTTTTGCAGTCTCCTTCTTTTCTTATGCTCTTATGCTCTTATATTTTCTATACCAACTCTCTATGCCATATGTCAAGTAAGGTTGCACCATTGTCATATATAAAGAGTGGAGAATAGATTTAGGAAGAAACTTATTTAATTTATATAATATTCCAATCGATTTTGATAGTTTTGTTGAGATATGCGTAATATGTTGTTTAAAACTCAGATTTTTGTCAATAAAGATGCCTAGGAATTTGATATGAGTAGCTTCATAGATTATTCCGTCGCCCATTTTAATATGGGGCAATTCAATAGATTTTTTGTAAGAGAAAAGAATATATTTGGTTTTATCTACATTTATTGATAGTTTATTAACATTAAGCCACCTGAAGACATTTTCGAGTTCTTTATTTATTGTAGATGCAATGTTGCTCGGTTTGTCATATGGCAAGGGAGTTGATAAGGCACTATCATCCGCGAATAATATAAACTTAAACAGAGAAGATGATTTAACAATATCATTAATATAGATTAAAAATAACAGTGGCCCTAGCACGGAGCCTTGTGGGACCCCAGTTGTAATATTAAGGTGGGATGAGTCATGACCATTGACGGAGACAAATTGCTTTCTTTCAGTTAAATATGATTTGAACCAATTTTGACAGTTGCCTCTAATTCCGTACATAGCGAATTTTGACAGTAGAATATTATGGTTGACACAATCGAAAGCTTTTTTAAAATCGAGAAAAATTGAGAATACAATGTGGCCTTTTTCAATGTTATCATATAAATATTGAAGGTGGTTAATTATCGCGTGAATCGTTGATTTCTGACGTCAAAAATCATATTGGTGTTTATACAAAAGTGAATTAGATTCCAGAAATTTATAAAGTTAATTGAATGCTATTTTTTCAAATATTTTACTGAACATTGTAAGCCATGAAATAGGGCGGTAATTGCTGACGTTTGTGAGGTCGCCGGCCTTTGGTAACGGTGTTACCCGAGCAACTTTTAATACACTTGGGAATATACCCTGCGTAAATGATTTATTAATTATTGATGCTAAAATTGGAGCAACTATATCGGAGATTTATTTTAAAATTTTAGTGGAGATTGAATTAATACCTGATTTTTTATGTTTTAGTGAACTAATGATTTTTTTTTTTATATCGGCTACGCTTACAGGAGAAAAGAACAAGGAATTTGGTACATTAATCTCATTAAAATACGAAAGAAAAGATTTATCGACTATTTTGCAGGAGTCTGAGATTTTTTTACCTACGTTGACAAAAAATTTATTGAATTCATTCGCTTTTTCCTTATTGTCATCAACTGGTTTACCGTCAATAATAATTTGTTTAATTTGGTTTGTTCCTTTAGTAATTTCAGGTTTTATCACAGAATTGATTAATTTCCAAGTTTGTTTTATATTGTTTTTCGTTTGATTAAATCGTTCATGGTAATAATTTTTCTTGGCTATTTTAATTTGGTTAGTAACTTGATTCCGAAAATTTTTATATGTGTGTTCTGGAATTTGACTAAGCTTATAAAGAGAAAAGTATTTTTGACGTTTTTTGATGTTATTTATAATTGCGTTTGTTATACAAGGTTTTGTTTTGTGTTTATATGATATGGTTTTAGATTTTAGAGGACAATTAAGTTTAAAAGCATCGTCTAGCCTTGAAATTAACTCTTCGGTAGCAGAATCGATGTCATTTATATAGGAAATTTCATATAGATTCTGATTTAGAACATTAGTTATAGAAGTTTGATAAGGTATTTTCGTTAATTATGCGGTAGGTTATTGTACGGTTTTGATGAATATTGTTCGAGTTGAAAAAAGACTTTTGGATCATGAATATAGGAAGATGGTCCGATATATCACTAAGAAGAATACCGGAAGAGTAATTTTCGGGGTGAACTCTGAAAATATTGTCAATTAGTGTTGCTGAGTTTTGGGTTATTCTTGTCGGTTTTGTTATAATTGGAAGTAAGGAATGAGAATAAAAAGTATTGAGGAAGGACTGAGTTGATGCGTGGTTTTCAAAGTTTAATAGATGGAAGTTAAAATCTCCTGTAATTATTATGTCGTCATAGTTTGTAACATTGAAGTAATTGATTAATTCAGTAATCTTATCTATAAACATCTTTGGGTCCCCAGAAGGAGGTCTATATACGGTTCCAATGATTATTGTTTTACCATTTGATTTTACTTCGATAAATAAAGTTTCAATATAGTTATAGGAAATACTAATTTCGTCAACTTTTTTAGTATTGAGTCTGTCAGATATATACACACTTATACCTCCCTCTATCTTGTTTACGTCGCGTAGTGAATGAAAAGAGCTATAGTTTGGGACACTGATAAGGTGTTTATTATTATTTGTTAGCCAGCTCTCGGTGAATGCCAAAACGGAAAATTTATAATTAAGTGTTGACAAAAATATTGAAAATTCATCAAAGTTTGCGTGCAAAGATCGAATGTTAAGATTTAAAATGGACAGGTGTGTTTTTTTAAATGAAAATGTAGTGTTAAATTTATCACAATCGTAGTATTGGTTTCTTACATTATTTTCTTTAAAATTTGGATATAATTCATCAAAATGGTTTATGTCTGGATCGATATTATTGAAGTGATCGAGTTGTTCAAACATAAAGGAATTTAAAAATTAAGTTACAAATTGAAATTACGTATAAAATATCTATAAACAGTTAAAATACTAATATGTTTATTGTGATCTAGGAACTATCTAGGATATTGCCGCAATATTCATTTAAAACCTATAATGGCATAATGGGGCTGGGAGAGGGCATATAGTTTTAGTGGCGTTGATGCGCGCCGATCCCACTGAAGCTTCTTAGTGAGTTTTGGTGTTCGTGTAAAAGTGTCAACCTGGCTGGTGTACAAAAATAAAACTGACTCTGAAATTGTGAATGACCTCAATGAATATGAACAACTCAACAGCCACTACTATCCCCTGCCGACACCCCATAGCCCCTGCTATCTAGAAGTAACAATTCATACCCCCTTTCTCTCCTAGCTCTTCCTCAATATCCCTGCCTTTCCAAACCTCCACCAACAATCCCCGTCCCGCCCCATTGAGCTTCCCAAACCCCATGTGAATTATCCAGAAGCACACACACACATACATACACACGCACTCACTCTCTTGGTACGTCTCCTGCTTATTTTCAAATAGAGCCACGATCTCCCTTTGCCTTCGTGATCCTTTTCCGGTCCTGAGACCATCGGCAACTTGCCCTCAAATGACGAGCGCCTTTTTCATGCGCTAAAACTTCGATAGAGAAGCTTTCTTGATGTCCGCCCCCAGTCGGACGGATCCAGGTCATGGTGGCTGCACGGACTCTTTATATCTCCGACAGTTAATGGGGGGGGGGGTAACAGTGACCCAGCCCCTATACTTCAACTGCTGCCAAGGGCTTTTAGGACATCCTGGAGTAAGACCTACTTGAGGATTTTTCCTGGGAGATACGAAGGTCATCGGCATGTCACTGATGTCCGCCTACAGTTGGAAGGTGACAAAAAAAAATAGTAACACCCTTGAACTCCACCCCACCCACGCGGATCGCCCCCTGCTGCTTTCGGTCTTTCCGGCGATTTTCGCTTTGATCTTCATGCTAATTTCATCTGGTAAACGGATCTCGCCCACGATTGTACATGGCGCAATTCACTACATCCGAATATTCCGTTTCCAATTGATTGCGTTTGTTTCTTCTTCAAGAAGAAAAAAAAGAACAAACGCTGTTGTTATCAATTTTCACACGATGGCCACGTTTTCGTCCCAGCGCCCGTTCCCTTCTCAGTGTACGCCAGAGGTGTAGTGAGTCTAGCGTATCAGACCTCGAGAATGTACCTTTTGTCTTTATTGTTTCTTTTATTAAATATTTAAATTCATCTTTGTTTGCTTCTTTCTTTATTAAATTCATATTTATTGTTTGTCTATTTTAATAAATATTTAAATTCATTATTTTTAATACTCTGTAAGGGCGCGGCGATTTGCTCTCGGTGCTCCGTGCTGACGGGACTCAGTACACCGTCCGGCCCTAGCTTTTCCTCTTCTTCCTTCCTTCTGACACCTGGTCCTCTTACCTCGTCTCTTCACAAGTCTCTCACGCTATTTTCCTGGTCGGCTTCTAATTACACCTACCACCCACTTATCCCGAGCTGGGGCTGGGGGAGGGGTCAATGCCCCTCCTATTTACGGTTTTATTGATGGGTTTTAATAACCTGCCCCCCACCCCATCCCAACCTTCCTTCCACTACCTTATACTCTCTTTCTACTCTGTTATTTTTACGCCCAGCCCAAAGTAGAGCGGCCATACTGATGGGCTACCTCTTCACCGAGCGGGAGGGGTGGCCTTTAGTGGCAGTCCTCTATACATCCCTCGTAGAGCGGGGACCCGCGAGGGAAGTTTAGCGTTTGCACCCCGTAAATAATAATATGCCCCTCATGCCCATCTATGAAAAACCCCAGAGGCATTTAGCATCTGGTTCTCGCGTTCGTAATGTTTTTAATTCTCTTACTACATTCGATTCTTGGTTTTGGGCTCTGCCGCACACATAAACCCATATCGATAGTCGATGATTTTGAACCTCGCTGTAGTGAACCAAAGTGTATGTGGTCCCGAAAATATGGAAATTTAGTTTTAGATGTAGCCTCCCGTAATCAACATGCCTGGTAAAAAAAGTTGGACTCCTTGATTGGAGCAACGCTCTCTAAACTCCCACCTTACTTTTAATGCTATCACGGGGATAATCCGGTATAATCAATTCATAGACTATGATCTGACCAAGCTTCAGAACAGATTAGCTGTACCCGAGTGATAGATATTCACAGGGTGACATTGATGGTAAATGGAATCCGGACGAATTCCCAAACATTGATACCTTTGAGCATCAGGAACTGCCCTCTCGAGTGAAAGGCAGCCATATTCGCATGCCTGTACATCACTAAATAAATAAACCTTGACGATGTTTTAACTGCTACATATATGGACATATATGTAAGTCAAAGATGCAATCACCCTCGGATATGCGTAGATTGTGCTGATTCCTATCATGGACCTGTTTGTTAACTTCCTAAAAAATGCGTCAAGTGTAGAGAAGAACAATGCCTCTTCGTCATCCTGTTCTCTTCTTATCTTTGAATTGAAAGGCAAGTGTTATCAGTGAGGGTTAAGTTTAAACTTGAGATTCACGAAGCTCGTTGTCGAGTTCGCGAACAATTTATATACAATAGAGTCCGTTACTCAGATGTTCTATGCCAGGCTATAACTAACCGCCCTGCTATACCAATACCGCTTATTGCAACGGGAAGAGAGAGCCCCTCCAACAACCTGAGTTATCCAATGTCAGGCCTGAATGCTGCTAAAATGCCTAATACAGCAATACCATCCACTAGAGAACCAACGCGTTCAACAGATACCACTAATCATTAAACTTGCCCTCAACCATCCCTCTCTCCCCCAAAGCAGGATTGTCATCATATAATTCAATGGATACAGCCGAAACTTCATAAGATATTAAAGCTTATTTGGAACTCTCGACTCCCCATTCTATCATTCAGACGGATGAAAAGATGACAGGACAGCGCTAAAGAAAAATATCTCAACACACGAATTCCCCTGCAAGGAAACATCCTATTCAAGATGCAGACATTTCCACCTCCAAGGAGACGAATTCGGACACAGACACTGCTGATCCTAAAAACCATGTCCCACTGGTATGAATAAATTGGCCTTACATTAATCCCTGAATATGTTAAAATACAACAGTCCCCAATATTTCTACCAGCAACCACAATTCCCTCCTAGTCGTTCTATTTTAGCTGAACCTAACAGCCGATAACAGAAACCTTACACTTGGTAGCGTAGTGAAAATTAAAGAAACCCTGTCACTGAGTTGATAAGAGATATTGATGGGACCTGGGAAAAATGTTGGTGCGCTTCCCCGTCGCTCCCTCTCAGTGCTACTTTATTTGTTTATCCTTTGTATTTATATATGTTTTGCGTCTATCCTCTCACCCTTTTGGCTACCCGCACTATGTATCAGCAGGAGCTGTTCTCACCAGGACAGAGTTCGGTCTGCTAGACATGGTGCCTGGTCGGACTACACGCCATCTCGCGATCACCTAGTGCCAAGATCTGATGATAATAAGTGATCACCCACCCTACTCCTTAGTGTACCCGCCTATCTCAACTTCTCTTCATTACATAGCCACCTACCCTCTTCCAAATTTTCTCTTCTATCCACAGATATTCTGGCTGCTCGGCGCACTTTCGTCCTCTTATGGGTCCTTAGTCGAGTAGCTGTGTATACCGTGAGGTCCCTGCTACGAGGGCCGAAAGTCCCACTGGCTAAGGTAAGTATTATGCACGGGGTATGCTAGGCCGTCGAATCTGCTCACCTATTACCAGTAAACATAAGGTGACTACGTCGGCACCATCCTTTATGGTCAAAGCTCAATCCGGCTCGGCTTAAGCCTACTGCCCTTCTTTCGTTTTCGCTCTAAGTTTGTTTTCATCATACTTCAACCTCCTCATTTTTTTTTAACCGGAAGTTTCAAAGGCACACATCCCTTAGCCATGAATAGTCAAGCCACGACGTTTACCTAAACTGCCTCGACCACGCTAGCGAGCCAGGCCTCCTCAACTTTCACGACCACATGTGCTTCACCTGTGGCAATTAGTAATATTGCAGCTATAAACCAGGATGTCAGCACCCGAGGCACCAACGACACATCAATCAATCTTCTGTCTTTCGATGCGACCCATCCGATCACGTGGTTCAAAATATGCGAGGTTCTGATGGCACATCAAGCCATATCCAATCAAGAGCGCTTAACAAGCATCACACAAGAAGTCCCAATAAGTATCTTTGTCTTAACTTTATGTTTTTAATTCACGTTTTACTAACGTCTCCCAGATTAGGCCTAAGGAATTAGTCTGCAAATTTAGACTCGCGTTAGTATTTAACAATTCATTCCTTTAAATAACGAAATATAGGTTTTTATGTTTATTGTGATCTGGAGCTAACTAGGATATTACCGCAATATTCATTTAAAACCTATAAATGGTGCCCAGACCCGGGATCGAACCGAATATAGGGAAATGGCAGATGATTATAATGTTAAAAGGAATAAGCCATATAAGGTGGATATTATAGTGAATAAGATATAAATATGAGGAATTATATAAAATATAATATAGTACTGCCATGACGTTTTTGAAGTTACAAAATCAGGTGAACTGGAATTTAAAGGAAGGAATTGCCGGCCTTGCTAAACATAAATTGTAACCATGTTTTCTCCTTCCATTTGTTTCATCGCTTCTTGGAACGGTTCCCAACCTTATAGTATCACTTCTTTCAGCATTGCTATTTCCATTCCTTTCAACTCTTCTACAGTTCGGTTCAATCCTAGGAGACGAAAAGCTGAGTTGACTCCGTCGGTTTCCTTGAGAACTGACTTAAGCATTGTCAGTTGAAAGTTCCATCTAGTGGCGTTGACAGACTGCAGTGAAACCCCAATCTTTTCCAAGAACGGTGCTGCCACAGTAGATCGACATATTGCAGGTACAATACTACAGCACTTGTGTATCACAGTTGCAATTGCACTGTTTCTGACATAGGGATCATTGAAGGCATCTCGTATGCAGAGTTGTTGTGTGTGTGCAAAGCAACTGGACCGTTCGGGTGAAAGAAGGGCAAGCACTTCATTCAGATCAAATTCTTCCAAAATATCAAGGTGAGTGGTGTCTTCATTTCCACCTCTACCTTCATCCCTTACTTCATTTCCATACAATCCTGGTAGACAGACATCAAATGATCTCACCATAGACGAGGCATTGTCTGCAACCACCTTCCTCACCTTGATCATATGCTGTAGCGAAGTTCACAGCTGTATGTCGTTCAATAAACTGATCGCAAGCAATGACGCGCGACTTTAACTCGCATGATGAGTTGATGAAGTGTACAGTGACAACAAGAAACGATATCATTTCCGATTCGTCCAGAAGTCCAATGTCAGGTACATACGATTGAGATGTTTGAATTCTGTCATCAATTGCGACTCGATGTCTTTCGCTCTCTGCAGAAGTAAACTGTTTCTAAGTGTAATTCTGCTTGGAAACAGGAAGCATGGTTCTGCTTCGTGCAGAAGAGCTCTAAAAGTCTTACTTTCAGCATGGACTCTAAGAGTTTCTTTACTATAGACCGTTGTTTGATGTGATTAGCGTATTTTTTTCTTTTGTGCAGGTTTGACTTTGAAGAACGAAGTCATTTTGGTCTGTGAGTGTGACGCAGAGCTTTCACGCTTCTTATTTTCCTATGCAGCTCTCAAGGTCTCATATTCACCATACTGAACTTTGTGAACTCTTCTGTGGTGGACAACTAGGTTAGATGTTGCCTTCGTTGCTACTGAATAAGACTTTTTGCACTGTAAACAGAACAGTCGGCTATGAGATTCTTGTCAGTAGACTTGACATTGACAAAATAAAACTTTGCCAGTACAGCTGATAGTTGAGGTATTTGTACATCCTCCCGGACCTCCTCATCCCCGATTGAAGTGTTAGCTGGTGTAACAACCTTCTCATTATCCATCTGCAAAGTGAAAATTGAGAATTGATAAGCAATTAAAGTTCACGTAATTATTATTCAGTAGATTCAAATATTGTAGATTTAGATTTTATATATTTACTGGTTTTATTTTTCATGTACCAATTCAATAGGTTATATAATAAATATGAGATATATTTAAGTTAAATTTGGGTTATAATTTAATTCCTATATTATTATAAATTAGCATATATATTTCTTTTCTTTTAAATTTACCTTATCATAAATCATTAAACCAACTACTGCAGAAAAACGGATTTAAGAAAAAACTATGGTTTCCGCCTAAGCCCCCTTGGCAAGAAGTCTTGAAAATACAATTTGCAGACCGTTACAACACAATAACACTAACAAAGAAGATCAAAAAGAACCAACTGACAAACAACAACAGCAGAAAACCACAGAAGAAGAAAAGATAAAAAAACGAGGGCCCGCAAATAAACCCAAAGAAGAAACGGCAAATGATAAAGAAAAAGACAACGTCTCGGAAAGAAGAAGAGGCAGAACAACAACAACAACAAGAGTATAAACTTCACGAGGAAGAAGACGAAGACGATGACATCATGGATTATCCCGGAATATCCCTGACGGAGGAAAGGGATATTCTATTAGGAGGATTCTTTTTTAACGCCGAAGACGTGGACCTCAAGGTCTTCGGTGATCCAGTCTGCAAACCCCCGAAAGAAGTCCTGGAAAGTCTACTCGTTGGAATTCTTCGCCGTGACTACAAGCGGACCTACGATGGACCGTGGTCGCCAAAAGAGATAGGAGGAATGTTGACGGCACGCGCTATCTACATTCCGGACTCATGCGTGTACACCGTCAACATGTCCACCTATAAGAAAATCAAAAGTGGACAAAAAACTTCAGAAATTGAATAGTGGAAAATATGTGAAAGTGAATAATAGCAAGTAGTTAATAATAATAAAGAAGTTCAGTGATTAAGCGAATTAATAATAAAAACATTTAATAAACAGTGGTTAATAATGAATATTTAGTGGTTCATAATAATAACAACAAAAGTGAAACAACATAAAGTGATTGGTTCATAATGAATCTAAAAAGCAGTTATAACGGTATAAAAGTATTTAAAATAGGACAAAATAACGAAAAGTGAAACGGTCATAATAAATCTAGTAGGCAGAAAAATAAGAGTGTTTAAAATATGATCAAGTAACGAAAGGTGAAATGTTCGTAATAAATCTCGTAGGCGGAAAAATAAGAAAGTGTTCAAAATATGACTTAATACTAACCAATTAAATATGATCAGATGTTTTAAAATTAGCAAATTAAACTAGAAAACAAAACGAAATAGTTAAAATAACCATAGAACGAAATTAGAGTGAAAAATAATGTAAAAGTGAAAATCACTAAGCAAACACGACGATTTTGTGAAATTTATATATAAGACGACAATAAATGCAGTTTATAAATATAATACTGTCATGAAAAAATATGATTGTATAATTTCAACAATATGACCTCCAGTATGTCATGGAGAATTCAATTTATTATAAAAGATAAAAATAATTTTGTATAGAAATCAACAATATGACCTCCGGTTGTACCTGGAGAACCCCTTTCCTTTCATACTCTTACTTATAACTTTCTCTTCTCCGCTCAACTTTTCTTCCCCACTCTTAACTATTTTGTAACACTAATTTGTATTATTTTTCTCTCAAATATATGATTTTTTTTTAATTAAACATAAGATTGTCATTAAAAATAGGCTTAATCCCGATTGGTTGAATTTTGTATAGTTATGACTAGATGGAATGACTATTTATATAGCTGTATTTTGTGGTTTGGATAGTATTAGCAGTCATTATTCAAAAAGAAGAAGTTATCCTTAACGTACGAATAATCATACCTATAACTGGTGACCCTCTTCGTCGAACCAAACGTGATCGAACACGAGACATGGATTCACAAAGCGGGCAACAAGTTTCTCGCTCTACCAACATGGCATAATCCATCTCTATCAAGCCTCCCGTCTACCAAGAAGCAGCCGATACAGGATGACGAAAATCATAGATTTTGGTTGTCTTACCTCCCGAGAGGAGGGAGCGAATTCACCACCATCGAACCTCCCGTCCTCAACCAAGCAGCCGTTACGGGATGGTCGAAAATCGTGGAATTTTGCTTCTTTACCGCCCGAGAGGGTGGAGCGAATTCCACCACCGGCAAGCCTCCTGTCTTCACCTAAGCAGCCACGGATTTGTGCTGCTTTGCCGCCCGACATCGTGGATCGAATTCCACCTACGATCATTTCATCGCAGAGCTACTCCTCTCATCGAGCTCTGCGAGACTCGGCAGCATGGATGATTCAAGCTTATTTCTACGCACCAGGCTACTTCGAGCAACAAGGTTAAACCAACGAACGAACTCAGGCATTTTGTACGGGCACAGCTATAAAATTTTTATAATAGCAGTAATAGTGCTTTAAAAATCCCAGTGCGAATTAATTCAAAAGTTTAGGTTCAGTGTTAATTTTCAAGTCTGGGTATAAAAATAATAATAATGTGAGACGAAATTAAGTGTGTAAAAATTTGTGTATACTCTTATATCAATATGAAGTTTTGTTTAGCCAAGAAAAGTGGTGGTGCCTACACACAAAGCAATGTGCATATATATTTGTATATAAAAAAGGCTTAGTTTCCTTTGAGAAACTGCAGCTACTACATGCGAAACGCATAATTAATGTTGTGTTGTGGGTGCGCGCGCGATGCTGTAGGTATGCTTGAAAATAATTTATACTGCAGCCAATAATGGGAATAATAAAGCATATTTTGTTCGCATTTAAGTGCTGCAATTCCTGCATCCGAGCGCTCTAAAGTACTTCTGAATTTATTTAAAGTACTACTATATTTATTCATAATATGTAGACACACTCCATGTTCTCGGGTTGAACTCCTGTGGTGCTGGAACCACATTGTGGAATTGCATCTGACTCAAAACCACCTTCTCAAAGACGAGCATTTTGAAGTCTTATGGGGTTCTATAATTGGTTCACAGTAAATCGGTCCTCACAGCTTTTTACTGAGCGAAGGCATTTCTGGACTCTCGTTAACCGTTACCTCCTTTACCGCGTAGCGACATGCCAATAGCAAATTTATTTCGTCCAAGAATTCAAAACCAAAAAAAAAATCTTTATCCAAACAAGATAAAGTAATATAGAAAGAAAAGGCAAGGGATTCCTATGTATATTCAGGAGGTCGTTTCATTCGAAGAGGAGCGGTTCGGAAATTAACTCGAGAAGATAGAAAAAGATTAAAGGCCGGTGGCTATACACTGGTGCTGAGTATATGATGATGTTATATGATAGTTTGGTGTTTGGACTGACGAGATTGGAGGATCGATTGGGGGGGTGGGGGTCTAAGTCCTGCTAGATTGGCGGTTTGCCTAGATCGTCGAGACGTGGTGGCTTAGTGTATGTGACACTTTGGCGCGGCGGTGTCTTTTAGAATCAAGCAAAACTTATTGCGATGCTGCTATTTAGGTGTATAGTGGTTCTGGCAGCTGGTGGTTTCTTGCTGCTGGGAATTTGCGTTCCCAAGCAGCACCATACTGTATATAGTGAACGTGGTTGCAAATGGGGTCTCTCTCGAGTTTTCCCAGTTGTCGAGTTAGTCTCGTGAAGGTGTATGTATCTATAGGAGTGAGTTTGTTTGTGTCAAGTCTCGACATTCTCGTGTACAGAGGAGAGCGACAGGGGCGCTTCAGAGTGGAGTTCTGTATGCGTTGTGCACTCCTCTGCCAAGTGTCGCTTGCAACCATTAGTGCAATTGGTGCATATTTAAGTATTGGTCTGATTAGTGTTTTGTATAGGTGTAGCGGCTTATTGAAGCAAGAAGTTATTCTGACCGTTCGCCATTTCATGACCGGTTCCCGTAATTTTTACGACGGAATAAAGAATCCAGCTGAATGTTTTCCTTTATCTTAAGGAAGCTCGTTGCTACACTAGAAGAGCTCCCCTTCGCACTTTAGATAAAAGGGGCATACAACGTCTGAATGACAATACTTATAAAAGTACGCCGTTCACGCGCTTTATAAATTCTACACTTTTTGCGCCGAACATTCTTGAACGTTCTAAAATACTCACGCTTTCGCGCGTACCAGATATAACCGGTTTTATGATATCTCGTTAATCATGGTTCTCTCTGACTCTGTCTCTCTCTGTGAGTGTGCATATCCTCCTCAAATAGCTTAGACTCGAAATAAAAATACCAATTACTTTTTTTCTGGGTCCCATAATACAAATACGAAATACTTTTTTCTCTAGATGCTAAAATATAAATACATGAAAATTGTATTTAAATACAATTGTATTTGATCCACCCCTAGTTGGGCGTCTCCATCGCCTTCGTTTGCCGATGCCCAAGGAGAAACCCATCATTGGTTCTTTTCTCCCAATGTAGAACTCAAGCAGCCTTTCGGTCTATAAATATACAAACCTCAACCCAAAGAATATATTATCCATAAATCTCTGAAAGGTATTTCTCGCATTGCGAAGGCCAAATGGTAATTTTATGTTGCCACAAACCAAAAGGGGTGGTAATTGCCGTCTTTTCGACGTCAGCCGGTTCATTGGAATCTGGTGATATGCCCTTACGAGGTCCATTCTCGAAAAGATCCTTTTTCCGTGGAAATGATCTGCCAGGTTTTGGATCCATGGAAACGGATATTAGTCGGGCTTTGTAATGGCATTTAGAGCTCTAAAATCCCCGACCATCCTGTACTTACCGGGGGTCTATTTGGGTACCACATGTATCGGTGAGGCCCACAGTGACTTCGATAGCTGGATTACTCCTTTCAAAAAGTCCTCGATCGTTTCCTTTGCTACTTTGCTCCACTGATTGGTCCATTGGTGGTACCGCTTGAGCGGGAGCTGGTCCATATAGTGCGCCATAATTTTCCAATATTTTTCGACATGATTCGGGTACATTTTGGAGATCTGTTCTTATCAACGGTATGGATGGTTCCTCGGAGGTTTGAACCACTGAAGCGAGCTTGGTGTTTCGATCTAGCAGCTTATTCCTGGTGCAATCCACGATTAGATCGAAGTGCTTCAGGAAGTCCATTCCCAGGATGGGTGCGGTGATGTATGCTACAACGAAAGACCATCGAAATGACCTTAAACTTGGAATGGCCAAATCCGCATTCATTCCCCCTTGGATTTTAATCTTCCCGCCGTTCGCGTTTCAAAGATTTATGCAACTTTCTTTGATGTTGCTGTTATTAGCAATGCTGACTGGGATGATTGAAACACTCGCCCCCGTGTCGATCAGGAATTCGTACCTCTTGTTGTCGATTTTTGCGGCTTATTTGAAAACGGCTGGCATGCACGCTGCCGCAGTGGCTAGGAAACGCTTCCTTAGTTTTCCGGCGACGATGGACTAGAGGAAGGCTGAATTTGTAGATCCTCCTTTTTCTTTAGCGCAGTGTTGCGGTAATAGAGATGTGCACGGCACACTATTGGCCTCTGGTCCTTCTTAAATGGACGCACGTTCACTGGGGTGAGGTTTAATTTGCCACCATGATTTTGATTACCACTCCGTGCCGCACTCGCAAATTGTTTCTCGCGCATTACCGCCGGATAGCACTATTCACATTAACGTATTGTTCTTTGTTAAAAAAATTAATTCGTCCGAGAGTTTACGGATTTAGGTTAACGAAAGGTCTTTTTGAGTGGCAATTATCGGTGCAATGGTGGGAGGCAATGACTGAAAAAATTTATCCCTCACAAGTTACTCACCTACTCCAAGCTGCAAGTCTGTGCGCCTCAGTTCCTCCAAATTTCGCGAAGGACGGCCAGTGAAAGTCGATGAGGCTGTTATTCTTTCGAATATTTCTGGTTTATTCTTTTCGTATAGACCTACGACTTCAGCTTTCAATTTTTCGTAATTTTCATCTTCGAAAATGTCTGCAGGCAGGCGGTTCACTGTTTCATGGGGTAATGAGGCCAATATTTGGTAATATTTTGTTACCTACTTGGTGATTTTTGAACTGTAGAATTGAGCATCCATAATCCTAAACGAACACGTCACTGCAGCGTATTTGAATACTAGAGCTTTTATCGTCACAGCACTTACTGAATCTGCCTCACCTTGCGTCTTCTGGTTGACTTCCATTCTCTTTCCTTTTCCTTGTGTTTGCTCAAATTCTTCAATGTTCTTCCGCTTCTTTTTTTGTTTGGTGGAACAATGGCACTGGTTGCTAATAAGTGACGGTTATTAATTTAAGGTCGCCAGTTATGGGGGCTCTTGAAGATGGTCGCTAATTATAGGGGAATCTTGAAGGTAATCGTGAGGATAACCCAAGGGCCTTGGAAGGGGGACGCTGGTTGTCAGTAAGGGTGATAAATTACCGAGTTATCGTGTAAGCTTTTGGCAAGGACTTCGGTTTTGAATGAGATGCCTTCGTTGGTTTGCGTTGCCCTTCCTTACTTTCTACGAGAGTAATTTGTTGATGCTATGGGGGACCCTAAGTCGAGGGGCGGCCTTACACTAGCGACGGAGTCAAATAGCCGCCTGGAGGATGGAGATAGACCACCGGTAATTCCAGGAGTTAAGTAATCGCGATTAGCGAGGAGAATGCGCAACGGTTGTTTCCCGATAATAAGGCCTTGGCCTTGAAGCAGGGAGATTGAGGAACGGCAGGATATTGAAGTCACCGAAAAAAAAAAAATTATTATTGAACTCTAACTTATTGCACTTTACAGAGTTCTTTATTTAAGTTTTAAGTTATAACTGAATTAAGTTCAAGGTCAAGTGCGGTTAAAGTCTGAGGGAGGCCGGACGAATTGAGCCTTTAAGCGTTACACCTTAATGTCTATGTTATGTACACGACTATAAATAAGGATGAATTACGCAAATCAAAGAGATCCGACTGAACGATATATATATATATATATATATATATATATATATATATATATATATATATATATATATATATATATATATATAAGGTGTCCTAGAAAAAAGTTAACCGTAATTTGAATTAGTATAACTCAAAACCTATTTGAGATTTTTGAGTCCTGTAAAACAAATCAAATTTACAAACTATTTATCTGTCGATAATGAAACTTCGAACTTTAAAATTAACAAATATATTTAAATCCATTTTTAACAAAAACACTTCTTCATATGGGTAATACAAATTAATTTTTTAATTTTCTAAGTATCATTTCCTTCCACATGTCTTCCATTTCTTTCCAAGCACAGTTGCGCCTTTGATCGCATTTATTGAACAACTTTTTTGATTAACTTGTGACTTTCCTTAAGTCTATTAACTTCAAGTGTGATACTATCTCTTAACTGGTTGATGTTTTGTGGTAGAGTAGAATACACTTTATTCTTTAGATATCCCCATAAGAAATAATCGCACGGTGTTAAGTCAGGGGATCTTGGGGGCCATTCAATTGCATGATTTAGCGTGACAATGCGGTTGTCAAACGTTTCTCTTCGTTTTATTCTTACAGCAAGCTGTCTATGAGCTGGTGCGCCGTCCTGAATCCAACAAAGTCTATTGAATTGATTGCCGTAAATCTGGCGGAGTTCCGGGAAGATCCTTTCGTTGATCACGCTCAGGTAGGCAGCACCATTCAAGTTATTCTCGTAAAACAATGAGCTGACAAGATAGCCATTCCCGCAAAGTCCGATCCACAGCGACACTTTCTGCTGACAAATACGTGTGTCAAAGTTGAATGCTCTGGGGTGGTTCAGCGGCGCATATTGCCGAATGTTATGGCTATTTACATTTCCATTCATGAAAAAGGCTGCCTCGTCACCAATCACAATGTTGTCCAAAAAACGAGCAAGTTTATGGGGAGGCCATTCGACAAATTGTCTACGACAAGGAAAATCAGTTTCAAGAAGCTGGTGTCTTGCATGCATCTTATAGGGATGCCATTTTAAGTCATGTTTAATAATGCAGTTAAATGATGACTTTGACAATTGTAACCCATTCTTTCAGACTGATACATGTGGTCCAGCGAGGCGGAAAGCTGTTCGCAACTCACCTACGCTATTATTTTTTTTATTTGCCCCTTCTCCTACTACCATCTATCTACACTGGCCTGTTAATTTGTCGGCATGGACATAACTCACCTCTTGATTGGCTACTGCTAAACATATAGATAAGGGGGGTGTAGCGGTCTATACCTTTACAAAGACATAAATGGGGAGATTGCTACTCCCGCTCTCCCAAGCGTCTTAAAATTTACCCATGAGGTTCATTCGCTTTACTGCCCTCGCATCGGTGAAATAGGTCTGTAAATATTTGAATTGTAATTGTTTAGCTAAATATTTCCCCAAAGAATTCTGAATTAATGCGTGATTCTTTTGTTTCATTTATAGACCCATTCAACTCCGTTATAATCCATTTAACAACTTTATCCAATCAAATTACTTATAAAAATCCATTTAACGATAATCCAATTACTATTTATAATTTATCAATCTATTTAACAATTATACAATCTATTTATCCATTGCTTATAAACTAATTTCCAATTTAATTGCAATCAACAAATTACTATCTACTCATTTAACAATTACCAATTAAAAATCATCATTTGTAAACTCTAATTACCAAACCAAATTTGCCAATTGTAAATCCATTCCCGTTAACTAACTCAAATTTAATTCACACGTAAAATTCAATTTAATCATAAACTGTTACTCTATAAATTCACCTTTAAATAATCTAACTATTTATTCAATAATATATATTTTTCTTAACTCTTTGTTTTTAATTTACGTATATCCCCAACCTTGCACAGATTTAGGACTAAGAAATTCGTCTGAAAAATTTAGACTTCGCGTTAGCATTTAACAATTCATTCCCTTGATTAACGAAATATTGGTTTTTATGTTTATTGCGATCTTGGAGCAACTAGTATATTGCCGCAATATTCATTTAAAACCTATAGAGGCACTCCGACTATTGGGTGAAATTCTCTGTGGGCAGTGTCATGTTGCCATGGAGACAGCTTTCTAATCTCTCTTGTATTTGTTTAATTGTGATAGCTATCCGGTTTATTCTGGATTCTGCTTTGATTACAATGTTTGTCTAAGATTGCCTCAACCAGAGATAACTGTGCTTCGTTTACTGCCGTGATATTTTCCTAAAAGGCGCTAATTTGCTTTTCTTTCTCTCTCTGTACTTTGTGTGTGGCAACTCTCGCATGTGTCCTATTTTGGACGTACACGCAAATCGCTAAAGATCCATTCTCCAAGAGGACATATCGAACGCAACCAAATCGAGAGTTGCAGTAGCGCCGGGCCCTTGTCGACCTCAGGTGGGAAGTCCCGAGTGAGAATGTGAAGTCAATTCTGTTAGCAATGGCTTGTCATAAACCCTAAAACAGATTTAGATTATCCCCGCTTTCTGGTCACGAGTTTGTCATCTGACACCCCACTTGCAAAAGTGGATGTGTTTGACGTTAATGAATCTTTTGAGTCCCGCTTTGATGTGGGCAAGATGTATTAATGATATCGTGGTTGAGGTGTCATCTCACTCTCAACACATACTTGTCCAAAATCTGTCTTCGATTGCCGAATTCCACGTAAACGTTTCGCCCCATCCTGATCTGAACTTTGTCAAAGGTGTCGTCCGTTCAAACGAATTAAGGGACTACGACCTCACCAGTCTACAGACTAAGCTTCATACCCAATGCGTCATGCATGTGCACTGGGTGACTAAAACTAGGCTATGCTAGAGTCCCAACTCACAGGAATTTTAACGTTCGAACGTCAGGAAATGCCACGGTTTATTAAAGCTGCGTAACTTCGTGTACCGGTGCCTCAATTGCAATTAATTTGGACATGTTGGTCGTGTCTGTCAACACTCCCGTTCCTGCATGAATTGTAGTTCTGATTACCATTTTCCTGAATGCGCCAAAACATCGTGCTGTGCCAACTGCGGTGGTGCACAGTGATGCGTCGAAAACCTGGCGGTGAGGCTCGCCAACGAGATCGAGCACAAACTTCACCTTTTTACCGTCTCTTCTCAGATGTTTTGCGTGATGCCGGACGAAACCGACCATCACGTTCAACTTCCGACACGCCTGAAGGATCTCATCGCCTATCTACCGTTAATGTCATTAGTCCTCCCGATATACCGCCGAAGCATCGCTATCATACCGAGGTTGCTCCCCTCTCCCCGGTGGCTCTAGCCGGGACCGCCGGTCATGGTGAGACACTTGACATCAGACGTTATCTGAATCTTCTATATCGACCAATGAAGGTTCTTCTACCTGGTCCCAGGACCCAAAGCCCCGCGCTAAGAGGAAAGATTCCTCACCTGGGTCATCGGCCTGCATCTGAGCCGACTCGAATGAACCTAGTGTCTTCAATGCTCTTCTCCTGTTGCTGAATATTCTGTCCTAGAGAGCCCACCACACCCTTCACAGGATGTAGGCCCCCTTAGCGGTCCAAACGGTAGCAGAAATATACCCAGTGCCTCTATTTTCGTTGTTTGACTTAATTAAGTACTGGCCATTTTGCTACATCCCATGTTATTAACACTGCATGAGGGCCTTCCCAGCTCAAGCAATTACCTAAAGGACTTTATTGATAGGCATTTACTAGTTATATTATTTAATTACAAAATATTGATTCATGTGGCCTATGTAACAGGATTTTAAAATGGGTTAAGTGTAAAATAACTTACACAAACAACCTACACCGAATTAGCTTGGAGCAATGCAAAAGTCAAAGCTGGAAAATTCTGACGATAGGTACAGAGTATTTTGAGGCTTGCAGCAAGTGCCGGCGGGAAAAAAAATTGTGCGAGCGTGCCCCCCCCCCCCGAGATTAGCGGACACGCGATTTAATCCAGTCGGCGATGCCTTCACCTCCACGCTACTTTTCCGTGAGAACTGACTTCATTTTCCTCGTGCACTGCCATACTTAGAAGTAAAGATTAAAATGGGGCCAAAGAATTAAACTAAATCCATCCTACCTTTCGATAAGAACTAATCAAAGGCTTCAGGCGGGACAAGGCGTTTCGCGATCGAGACTTCGCGCATCAATTTCTTCAGGAGAAGAAACTCCTGTTTCACCCTCTCGTAATCCCCCTCGAGCTGCTGACGGCGCAAATCCTCGTAGTGGAGCGCGTTCTCGATGGACTCCGTCTCGCGTTTCTTCTTCTCCCGGTAGCGAGATGCCGCCTCCTTGTTCTGTTCTTTTTTCTTCAGGTAGCGGATCTCAGGGGGCATCTTGCATCGCCCTTTCTTTACCCTGCCGCCCTTTGCGGTCCGGAAGTCGAGCGAGTCACTCGCCAGACTACAAACAGAGAAGGGAGTGGGCGACCCCAACGAAGACGAGGGGTGGGAGAGTGTCCTCAATGAGGAAGAAGGGCGGGTGGGTGACCTCAACGAGATAGACGAGTAGTAGTCGTCGTCCTCACTAGCCGTAGGCGACGAGGGATGGTGCAGCAGTATCGTGTCAAGGAAGGTGTCATAGAACGAACACCCGTCATCCAATAAAGTAGCTGGAGAGCAAGTTCCTTGGCCACCAAGGCAATTTGCCAGTATGGCATCAGCATTGCGACTGTCAATGACCTCCTTGAGGGTGAGAGAGGGCGAGCAGATTCCAGAGCGGGACTCGCAAAGGCCATCGGAAAAGTGGAGAGGCGAACACGACGGCGCAGAAGTACGTTGCCTTTCCCATTCTGTTGTTATTGCGTCCAATGGAGCCACCGGCTCGACCCCAAGTTTGGAACTAAACCTCCGTTTACATTTGACCCTTTTCAGTCTAATTGTGAGGCCTGAGGTGGGGGCTTGCGGTGGAGAAGGGGGGGTAGAGGAATGGCTCAGACGGGCATCATTTTCAACTCCGAGGAAATCGAGTTCGAAGTCCGTAGTCAGCTCTTCGCTGGGAAGGATGACGTCATTGAACACTTCCAGGTCTCTGAAGTCAGATGGCTCAGTGATCGAGGCCCAATCTGAAACCAGAGAGAGGGGGGTGTTTAAGTTCAATTCACTCGGGTACTGGTGAGGGTTACATACTTTTCCTTAAAAACGAAATTGATGCAATTAACAAGGGCATTTACACTGTGAGTATGGAGAAGGTAGGATGGATAAAAAAGCAAAACAAATGAATTTGGTAAGGAAAATACCGTGATACATTTGTCCTACTAAACCCGGATTGGGGCCGATAGTCTAGGAACCGGCCCCCCTCTCAAGTTTTGATCCTGTAAACGGCGGATCGTGTCGCGGCGAACCGCCACGAGGGAGCATAAAATTAAATCTAGCCAGCAAGGTGTGTGGGGGGTTGAGCTTACACCCAATACATGGACGAGTGGCACTTCCTCATTCACTAGTGCTCCTGGGTTCATCTAGATTGAGATCCCCCTTTAGGATCCATCTACCAATAAAAAAAAACAAAACATGGCTGAAGGTCCTCTTGAACGTATCGAGGGAACACAATCTTGCAGATATCAACTGCAGTGTGATTGCACACCTAACATTCTTCTGTTGGGTGGCACACCAAGGAGAGAAGAGGTTTGTAGGGAAAATGGCAAAGGAAATAAACCCCCAGCAATTCCAATCTAGTTTCAGATAATCGGAAGCAATGGTCTGTCAACACAGGGCAAGGATGCAACGGTTGGTTTGGAGAGAGAGGATGGGGTGAGGTCGAGACCAGAGGATGTTGGGCACTGGGTTTACGGAACCGAGGAGCCGTGGAAGGGGCGTACCGTACCTACTCGTGTACCTCTATAGCATGCAAAGTAGCATCTAATGCATCCTTTGAGTGTAATGTAAAGTCTTTCCCTATCGGACAGCCATCGTCTCACCTTCGTCAGATGCTGACATTTGCTGTCCTCATTGGTGTCCACTGGAACTGCTCAAGTAGCATAGATTTGCTCTAGTCTGCCCCCACTCTATATCTTTCACCGGTGTTATTCCATGAATGCTTTCTCAAGCAAGATTCTACCTCAGGGGCACTAGTCAGGGTGGGCAAATCAAAACCCCCCTTTTTTTCAAGAAATGAATGCTACTTATTATTTTATTCAAAATTCATATTTATGTTTATAATTTCAACAAATATGTATCAAATTAAGGTTATTTCTCTGATACAGACTCATAATAATTCATCTCTCCTTCTACAGGTTATGGCTATCATGGGTACCCCAAATTCTCAATCAGTGATCTGTTACTGTAATCTATTCTTACTATAATATAATAATTAAACTAAGTAATTATTAATATTATATAAGAATAGAGATAGCTATTCTTTTTCTATATTATTCTAATGCTTGTAGCATTTGTTTTTTGAAAAACAAAACAAACAAAGAGAATAAAACCGGAGTTTTATTGGTCTTTTTTAAAATTTTGGGGTTTTTGCCAACCCTGGCACTAGTTGTAGGATAGGAGAATGCTAGCCAGCTTGAGAATAGCTTAAAATATCCATCCACTCACACTCAGTCTACTGCTTTGAGGTGATGGAATAGTATGTGATTTCAGGTCCAGGCATTGGGTTGCTATGTGACAGGGGTTTCCAGTTGGCCACATTGAGAGACATTTGGTTGTTGTGGTGATACAAGTGGTTTTATGGAAGAGTTGAAATCTTGTGCTGATGAAATGGTGGCAAAATCATGAGTCAGGTGGTCAGCAATTTTGTAGATGCCATTCACCCAGATAACAGGATAATTATATGTAGCCATTTCCTGGTATTCCTGGAGACAGGTACAGTAGTTGCATTGCTAGCTTTTTTGGGGGTTATTGCCCTACCCATGGTGTAGGTGAAGGGCAAGGTGATTTAGGTGTGCAGGAGGCATGAAAATGATGCCGACATGAGGGTGGTTCTAAAATGGAAGAAGTCATCCATTGATAATAAGGAAACAGCTGAGCAGGCTGTATTATTATTTAATCAGGGCCAGACAGCTCGGGTATAGTTGCAATTAGGGGATCTTGGTGGTGGTGGTGTGTGTGTGTGTGTGGGGGGGGGCACATTAGAGGATAGTTGTCAACGAGATGTCTCCAAAGTCTAATAGGGCAGCCGATGGGACCAGTGACATGTTGGGGTGGGATGGTGACACAATGTAAAGCCATGGCGAGGAAGGTTGAGCAGAAGTCACTCCATAAATGGTTCTGATTGCAGAGGTGACCAAGTAAGAAGGGGTTCTATATGGACCCCATCTTTGGTGTATTAGAAAGATAGAATAGTGTATAAATGAAAAGGGAGTTATAGCAAGACAATGAGTCATGTTTGATAGGTGGAGAGGCTAACAGGAGACAGTAAGCCGAGTTCTCTGGTAGTTGCTTGGCTCTGTCATATCCACTTGGGAATAAGTAACCACTCCCAACCTTTTTTTTCTCTTGACAAACGGTGCCAGGCCATTCTTCCACTGGATAGTAATGAGATGGGCCATGGCTGCACCCAGGTCTTAAGGTCAGAAGATGGCTGAGAGAGATTGACAACAATCATCTTGTTGGGGAGGGCCGTTAGGAAACAGGGCAGCGTCATGTGGGAGGGGGTGCAATTGGTTCTTTTAAAGGGTTATTTGAGATGACTGACAGGATTGTATCACATGATAATGGTTGGGAAGCTGTTGGACGTTCCCTGAGGGTTGGCTGATGGATATGTAGGAGAGGCCCAGTCTGGTTTCCCTCGCTTTCACCTTGTCACAGGGGTTCCATGCGCCGGTTTGACTTCTTGTAGTCGATGCACTCCCGAGAAGTCTGGGTCGGTGCCTCGACAGTGGAAACGGCAGGTTGTATGTGCTGGTTGTGAAGTTACATTAAGGCTTAGTTCAGGGATGTAGAGGTAAACATAAATCAAAATGGGAATGGTCTCCCATGCCCCAGATAATGTAGGTAGGAGGAGTCATTGAATTAATGGAAGTGGGGGTAGTTTTATCACTGGAACAAAGTAAAATTTAAAATGCCCATTCCATGTTTGTTGGGAGACCTTGTGGTTCGGGCCTCATGACTAGGAAATTGAGTACTGGCTAGGGAGAGAGGGTGGTGCTGGTGTGGACTAGGATTTCTAAGGGTACCAAACCTTTTTCAGTTTGACAAGAAAGGGGCTGAGGAGGTATCCACGTGCCAGGAATAAAAGTGGACATAAGAGGAGAAAGGAAGTGCTGCTGATGGTACAGCTCTAGGGTGGAAATAATGGTCTGCTGCGACTTGGGTTCTTCAGAAGCTCACTGAGAGGATTTTGGTGAGGCTGTGGAGCCCTGAAACTAGTCATTGTCAAGAGTAAACCAGCCACTGTCATCTGTATTTTTTTTTAATGAATTGGCACGGGGAAGGGAGTGAGATGCAGGTTGTTTAAAGACTCACCCTCAAACTGGAATGAGGTCCTTGTCTCCAGACTGCATCTAGAGGTTAGTTGGCAGCGACAAAACCTACAAAATTATCCACCAGCAAGTGCCAAAAAGGGGGAGAAATGGAAGATATCAAGGATTAAAGCAAAGATAGTCTCAATCTAATTTGAGACTGCCAGGGGCTAGAAATTGTCTTGATGCTATAGTCAACTAAATGGGACTTTAGAACCAAGGACCCATCCAATTAGACCTGGACATTAAGCCTCAATAATTGAGGTGGAGTGCCTGGAAAAGATACAATTTGAAGGAAGGGCCATTCTCAGAATAAGAAAAGTCAATGTGTATGTGAGGAGGGGTAGAGGGATACATGTAGAGGCTCTGCTTGAAAACAGCCATCAACTTTGGTGAGGTTTACTCCTCCTTTCTCTCACACTCGATAGACTGAACCAAAGGTGAAAATTGGATAAAAACATTAAAAGGGGTAGGGTTAGTTTTAGTGGCATTGTTGGTCACAGACACAAACTACTGGGAAAGCAGTAGATGATGAGGGCTTGTTTTTTTTGGCTGAGTAATGGTGCAACACTCATCTATCTCTTAAGGGTTGACTGCATATTCAAATTTGTTCAGTGAAACCCACAATTTAGGATGAGCTTTTTAGCCATATGCATAAAGAGGAAAACAAAGAAACCAGGATGCCTTAATTTATGAGTATTATTTCATCATTAATGGAAGTTTGTAGGATGAGGGAAGAACCAACAAGGGATGAGAAAACAGACAACAAAATAGATATGAAAAAGGATGAATAAACAGGAATAGTTCAATGACAAAAAAGAAAGTCATTGAACTATGTATACTTGTTAATTCAGCCTTTTTTGTGTTTGGCCTCTTAAAAGAGGTGGGAGGGATCTTTTGAGTGGCACTAATTGCTCATGCCTAAGTTCAACTACAGCCAGACCTCACATTGGCAAATAGGGTGGATGCTCCCTCACATAAGCTGGCATTCCAATGCAATATCCAGCAAGATCTTGAGAGCTAAAGGAAGATATATCTAATATCATAATCATCACTAATACAACCTCATTCCCGATTAAAGGCATCACAAAATCCAATGCAATTTACATACCATCAGTAAATTCATCCAGGAATGAATAACCAGGTGAAGTTTTGACGGTGGTAGAATGAGAGTTTAACTCTTTGGCCCCTTCCCCAAAATCCTGCTCACATTGCAAGAATGTGTTGCCCACTGGGGGCTGCTCGAACTCCATTTTGTCTATATAGATTCAATGTCAGGAGGAAACCTTGAGTCCTTGATTGGTGAATTGATGGATGTGGTTGAACCACGAAAGGTTGAGAAAACGACCTGAAAATGATTAAATATTAAAAATTTATCCTAAATTAAAATAGTTTCTTATTTCAAGGTAAATACCAATTCATTTTGCACTTACATCTTTCAGCAGCCTGGTAAAATGATGTCTAATTATCCATTAACACTAGATACTCTAATGTAAAAGGTCACTGCATAATAGCAATAGAATCACTACATACAAAATCCTTTACACATAAAGGAAATGGTTCAATAAAAAGTGGATACCAGTGAAAAAGCTGCAAAAATGTATTAAAGATGTCCAATGATTAAATTAAGACAATTATACATTTAGAAAAAAAAGCACAAAATGATTATAATATTCAAGAAATTAGATATATTTTAATTCTATGCATGTGGATAAAATCCATCCTAGGGACCTACTATCAATTGATTAGGGGCCATTAAGGTAGCTTGTAGAAAAAACAAAATAAAACCTAACATTTATGATACAGAAAATTTGAATAAAAAATATGATAATGTAAAACAGAGTAATCTGAATCTAATACTTAACTTCCAGACTAACAATATCCCCACAATATATTCATCAGGTATCATTGCCACTAAAAAGTTAATGCCAACTCACTCTTGTATAGCCTCTAAATCAAAATAGCAGCAGCAATGCTAGAAAAATTAAATGCCAACTATTCATTAATGGCCTATCAATGACAAAGTCACCCTGTGGGTGTAATAGTTATGCAGTGTTGTGAACTTTTTTAGGGCTTTGTTTTGTAGTCTGGAGAATGCTGGGCAATAAGAACATAAAAGAAGGAGTCTGTAAAAGGCTAACCAATAGCATATATGAGCCATCTCCTAATCTAATCACCCAGTTCAGTCGTAACTAGCATCCTTATCAATAAATCTGTCCTTAAAACTATGCAGGGAGGATGCTTCATCACATGACTAGAGTCGATTCCATTTCTCTACCACTCAATTTGTAAACAAATTTCTAGCATCTCTTTACTAAACCTAGACTTGTCCAGCTTAAACCCATTGCTACATGTCCTATCCTGTTCACTAAAAATAAGACTCATCAATGTCTCGCCTATTATAACCTTTTACCCAGTTGAAGACTCCAATCAAGTCTCCTCAAGCCTTTCTAATGTATAAAGATTTAGTCTATTACGCCTTTCACCATAAGGTAAGCTCCTCAATCCATGAATCATCCTTTTTTCCACTCAAGCAAAGCAATATCCATCTTCTAAATCAATATAACATAACATAATTTCACGGATGACAAAAGCCACAAAAAGCACCATCACCAGGGAAAGACAAAATCAAAGTCCCCCACAATATAATATAACAGATGACAAATGCCACAAGGGCTCATCATAGGTCATCCAAGTCAAACGGCCTCTTTTTTAAGGCACCCAAACTCCCAGGAAAACTACATCCAGAGAATTGCGTCCAGAAACAAGGGTATCACCAATCAAGGCTTGTCAAGAACTAAATCATGCAGCTATAGATATATACAAACAATATTAATATATACAAAACTTAGGAACCATCACAACCTTCCATCCCCATAAACTCATCTAACCTACTCTTAAATACATTTAAATTTGGACTACCGACTACCCTCGGCGGCAATTTGTTCCAGAAGTCTACCACTCTATTGGTGAAAAAATATTTTCTTAAATCCAACCTACACCCTTGGTTTTTAATTTTCAAGTGGTGACCTCTAGTCCGATTTCCATCATCTAACTCAAAAAACTTGCTAGCATCCAATTCATCTATCCCAGAAATAATTTTAAACAGCTCAATCATATCCCCTCTCACACACCTCCTTTCGAACAAGAACATATTTAATACCCTCAGTCTATCTATATATTCAAGGTGCCTCAGGGAAGGAATAATCTTTGTTGCACTGACTCGAGAAGGTTAATATCGTGTCTAAAATGTGGGGACCATGCCGGTATACAGTACTCTAGATGTGGCCTAACATAAGTTATAGAGTTTAAGAATAACCTCCTTACTTTTGTAACTGACATTTCTCTTAATGAAACCCAGCACTCTATTTGCCCTATTTCTTGCTTCAATACACTGCTTAGAAAACCTTAATGACTTATCTATTACTACTCCTAGATCTTTCTCATCCTCTACTGAGCTCAGCCAATGCCCATCCATTTCATAGTTAAATTCTCTATTATCTCTTCCCATGTTAATAACTTTGCACTTATCAAGGTTGAAAGTCATTTGCCACTTATGTGCCCAGGATAACAATTTATTTAAATCCCCCTGCACTTTAAAATTATCATCAATATCTTTAACTACAGCTGCTAATCTGGTATCATCCGCAAAAATTGACACTTTATTATTAACTGCCTCCACAAGATCGTTTATATAGATGACAAATAATAATGGTGACTAAAATTGTACCACACAGTTTAAGTTCCTCCCAATAAACCCCAACAGCTTATAACTTTATTCCTGGCACTTATGCACTGCTTTCTAGGCTGGAGGTCAGAACTTACCAGGGCATCTGAGTCTCTTTCGCATTCTGACCTGCCTAAAAAACTCATTCAGCTTAAAATTATTCAGTGGATTACATCTACCTATACTAAGTACACTACTCTTGCTTATGCTAAATTCAATTGGCTATTTTGTGCCCATTGGGATAGTATGTGCAATTCATACTGTAATACCTCAGCAACAGAGTCAGACCTAATAATACTAACTTAGTATCAGTGGCAATTGTTGAAGTCAGGGAGCCAAGCAGGACTTGCAGAGTTCATTACTGATCATATTAATTGTTTATAAACCATGGTTGTGGGTTCTTTGTTTTGTCTGAATGTGTGTTAGACAGTGTCTGGTGACAGTTGGAGCAGATGCCTGCCTGTCACACATTTGCAGTATTTAGTTTGGGCAGTCACCACACTGGAACCTTGCCATGGTGACTGGGTTGTGGTGTGGGAGACATCTTTCCTTTGGGGTAATGACTGGTGGGATGATGTTGAGGAGGTAGTTTGTAACTAGAGATTGTATGCTGTGTGGATAGCTTTGTGGCGATGGGGAAATGAATTGGGGATTTGAGGATTTCTTGTTGTCTCACAGTACTGTCCTTATTTTGTACACATCACACAGTGAGTGGCATGAGTCTTTTATATAGTGGCAAAGGTTGTTTTGTATGGAGAATTATGTACCCTGGTTGTCAAGATGGTGTTTCAGCTGCATGCCCTTTTGGTAAACAAGGTATGGGAGGTGCAAATTGTTGATAGGTGGTATTTCCCCCCCCCCTTCTTTTTTTAGTGTGCTCAAGTGAGTTGGTACTCCCATTTGTAGGTTGTGAAGCGAGTAACAGGATTTTGAAGGAGAGAGAGCCATTTGGTTCTGTTTCAACCAGTGTTCCAAGTCTTGTGATAGAGTTAAAAAAATCAGGAATTAAAAATGTATGGGATACATGGGAAAGTTTTAAATTGGATAGGTGAATGGCTGAAAGATAGAAAACAAATGGTGTTACTGAATGGGGTGAGGTCACAGTTGCGGGACATTATCAGTGGCATACCTTGGGGATCATTCTTACATAAATTATTATTCATAGTTTATATAAATGATCTTGGGAGGGGGAAAATAATAGTGTCAATTTTTACTGATGATACAAAATTGGCAATTGTAGTAAATGAAGTTGAAGCCAACTTTAAAGTACAGTGACTTAAATAAGTTATTAGGTTGGGCACAAAAGTGGCTGATGAGTTTTAACCTTAAAAAATGTAGTTATTTACATAGGGAAGAAATAATAGGGATTTTAGCTATGAAATGGATGAGCAGAATAGAGGATGAGGAGTTAGTAGTGGTTCTCTTACCTAATGGGTTTCCTACCCCTTACAACAATCATACAAGGCAACGGGGAAGCCTCACTCTGCTGATGTGCCAGCCCATATTATTTTAAGACAAAACAAAACAGCCAGTACAATTTCAAGACAACAAGGGCTAGATAGTGCAACATTGCAGCAAAATATATCCTTAAACTATATAACTCATGCGAGGCCACATTAAGAGTACTGTATACAAGCATGGTCTCCACACTTTAAACATGATATCAACCTGTTAGTGTAAAAGAGGGCCACAAAGATGATACCTTCATTGAAGCACTTTGAATATGTGAAAGTGTTTGAGAGGGGATATGAGATGAGAATTTTAAAATTTGGGTAATTGTTAAGATTAGTAGCCTCTGATTTTGCGCGCAGCAGGGGGCAAACGTGAACGGTCCAAATTAAAAATGTCTGATTGACTTTCCAATTACAAGGTGTTTTTTTTAAGTTGCAGGGAGTATGGGAGCAAAGCGCCCCCATTTTGAAATTGCCTAAAAAAATGTTATTTTTTTTATTCTAGTCTTAAATAATGAGTAAGGCAAAAAGAAAGTAGCTAGAAAAGTAGCCCAAAATATCACAAGCAAATTCAGGGGCCACTAATCCTAACAATAAACAAAAATTTGTTGTGGTAGATAAGTTGAACTTTACCTAGTTCTTTGAGTTGGAAGGTAGTAATGGGACTAGGAACCGCCACTTAAAAATTAAAAAAACAACTGTAGGCTGGATGTGAGAAAGTATTTTTTTTTTACTAACAGTGGTAAATTACTAGAATGATTTACCATAGGAGACAAGTTCACAAATTAAAAATATATGGGAGATGTGGTAAAGTTTTGAACTGGATAACTGAATAGCTGAATTGTGCTGAATGGGGTAAAGTCACAGTGGAGGGACATTATCAGTGGTGTACCTCAGGGATCGTTCTGGGCCCTTTATTATTCATAGTTTATATAAATGATCTTGGGGAGGCTGTAAATAGCAAAGTGTCAATTTTTGCTGATGACACTAAATTGGCAGCTGTAATGAAAGAAGTTTAGGGTAGCTTTAAAGTGCAGTGACTTAAATAAGTTATTAGCTTGGGCTCAGAAGTGGCAGATGACTTTTAGCATTAAAAAATACAAGGTTATTAATATGAGGAAAGGATAAGAGGAAATTTAGCGATGAAATGGATAGGCATTGGCTGAATTCAGTTGAATATGAGGACGTAGGCGTAGTAGTAGATAGGTCACTGAAGTTTTTGAAGCAGTGTATTGAGGCAAAAAATAGAGCAAATAGGGTGCTAGGATACATTAACAGGAATATTAGCTACAAGAGTAAAGAGCCTTTTTAAGCAGTTTATAAATCCAATCTTATGCCACCAACAACAGGTCATCATTAAACGGGAAGACTTCCTCACCATTCCTTATTAATAAATCAAACACTACTCATTTCTATCTCTACCATATTGGGGGTGTGGGCACAGACCCTCAGTATATAATGGAAAATCGCCATAAACTTCATCCACATAAATTTCAGCTCAGAAAAAGTAGACCAAAATAAGCTAGGACTCGGATCTGGATATACTCTACAGAATTACCATTTTGTCTTGGTATTTTTTTTGCTTAGCGCAAGTTATCTACCCACATTACCTCCTTGGCTTACACTAGTTTCCAATTAGTATCTCAGAAGAAAATACAAAGCACAATGTACTACTACTTACTATTTAAAATTTGTAAACATGTAGACGAGCAGCCCAGCGGGAAAAAATTTATTTTGTGTAAATATTATCGTGACATCATACCCCCACCCCCTATTATAATTCGCAAAACGATTAAAGGCACTGACATGATGTAGTTAAAGCATTCACCTCTGTAAATGTCAGAACATTATAAAAATTAGGATTATAAACTGGGGGGCTGTGCACCCCCAGACCCCCCCCAAATTTAATTAAACTCAGGATAATCGTAGTGCGGTCCACGCATCGTGTTTACCCCCCCCCCCCAAACTGTCCCCTATAAATGTAATCCAAAAACGTAATTGTGTAGAGTATGGCCGGATCCGAGTCCTAGCTTATTTTGGGCTACTTTTTCTGAGCTGAAATTTATGTAGACGAAGTTTATGGCGATTTCTTATTATATACTGGGGGACTGTGCCCCCCCCCCAAAAAAAAAAAAAATGATTGAAATCTCAGCATCATCGTAGGCCCATCCCCCCGACCCTCAAACGCAACATTTATAGACAAAATAATTTAAGATTGTAGTCCCTAGACATTTCAAACGGGTCGGAATACAGTAAAGAAGGGGCAAAAGGGTAGAAAACAATTGCACCTACTCACGGTGAACGAAAATATTAATTAAAGTTCTAAGATATTATTTAAAAAAAGTACTTAAAATACTTACATCATTATGGTGCTAAACTTTGCGCCTTAGGCGCTCGAAACCTAAAAGGTTATTAAACAATCATTGTGATATACGCTCACGAACAGCAAAAACACAACAGACTCTATGATACCTTTGAGAAGAATGCCAAATTCCTAGCGCATGAAAGTTATAATATTATATACATCCGCAATATTTTTCATAATTTAGACAACTATTAACATAAATACGTCAAATTTAATACTTTGAACCTAAATATAATATTAATACATTGAATAGTTATGTGACATTATTTCATTTTTTATTTCTTAAGTAAACTGCTTATCGTAGCGTAAAGGTGCGTACGTTGTTCAGCTTTCCCCACAAAAATATGCAAGACAAGAAGGTGCCTATTTATTAATCATTTCCAAACATGTGTATAATGAACATATCCATTAAATTTATTCCCATTTGAATTTACTGCCTAATTATATACACAATCTTTTAATTTCTCTATTTCGCCTAAAAATATTCAATTAAAGATTACATCATTCTTTGAAATTTATTTTGTAATATCGCATTAAAAATGAGTTGATATATAAATACATATAGAAACTTAGGTGGATTAATAATGGTAATTTCTAAATTCTTGTAAAGCCAGTCAAATTATAGTATATTTAATATTCTAATTCATCTTTAAGTTAGACTATACTATAGTAAAGAGTAACTGAAATATGCTGGCGGCAAAACAGTGAACAGGTAAAAATATTAATAATATGACTAATACCCTTTGCTTTTCTCATAAATACCGTCATTTTATTCACTTATAAGATTTGAGCAATATACTTATAAAAACTGTGTTTATCCTACATGAATTTCCATTATCGATTTGCTTCTGCATTAAAATTATGTATAATTTTAAATAAAGAGTTTATAAAAATACACTGCGATAATTGATCGGGAGAATCATGGTTTCCGATTGGTTGATAAACCAGACGTGGGAGGAGCAAAGGCACTCACAACAAATGATGTCATAAAATCCATAGAGGTAAAAATAAAAAAAAGTAAAAAAAAAGTAAAAATAAGAATTAAAAATCTGCACTCTTGATGAGGCGAATTGTGAATGAAGATAGTGTGTAGGGATTGTGATTAGAGGTAGGGGAGAATAAGAACTGTTCCGTGGGGAGGGGCTGTAGTGAGTCTGTGCGAGTTTTTCTGTGATTTTTTCACATGTCTGGAGACGCCAAGTACATCAGTCTCTACTACAGCTTGGTGCATCAGAGCGCCTCCGATTTCTATAAGGAAGTCGTTAAAGGTACGGTACGATGTTCTATTAAATTCCATTTTCTCCTTGTTACATGAAGGCACGGATATAGAATGTGACAAAAAAAAAATTGTGTAAGTACCGCTTTTTAATCCACTAATTCTTTAACTAATTTTCGGGTATATAAAAAAAAAACTCCAGTGGGGCGCGCTCACTACCCGACCTCCATGATTTTTCCCTCCGCTTTGTTTACGATATTATCAAAGGTTACCGCCAATACTATATCGTTCATAGATAAATTAAGGACATTATTTCCCCGCTAAAGATAGATTTATGGGTGAATACAAACATGCTTTTTAGTATATTAACTAAAATTTTCGCAATTGTTGATTTGATTCAAGGGATTCATTTTTTTTTGTTGTTGATGTAACCTTGGGACTCGACCCCCTGAGGCAGAAGGCAACGAAGCCAAATCTCGGTGATGTTGATCCCTACTCGGTTCAGCCTGTTCTGGTGCAAAGCTTGAATTTTCTTCATTTCGTCGATGTTTAATTTTCGTATTTAAGATTTAGTAATTAACCGACTAAAACCATTCAAAGGTTCTTCACTAATCTCACCACATTGTTAGGATCATTTTAAATATGAAGGGATGGAAATATTTATACATAGGTGTAATACATTTAAATTGCTTTTCATTATTATTATAAATTAACCATGGATATTTCTACATGGAAAACCTTGGAAATCGATAAAACTTTAAATAATCCTATAAAGGAACATTATTTTTGTTAATTTATATATTTTTATAGATTATTTAGCCAGGTTTAATAATGTAAAGATATACCAGTTGTCATTGTATCCTTAATACATTGAAACAAAGAAACTTATTTTAAATATTAAAGAATAATAATACCCTGATTTCCTTACCTGCCTCTCTCTCTTTATATATATATATATATATATATATATATATATATATATATATATATATATATATATATATTATATATATATATATAATAATAATAATCCCTTTAATGTTTGGTATTAGTAAGAATAAATCCCTGAGAAAAGCCACTAGGTTCAATTAAAATCATGTAAAATCCTAGAAAGCCACCCAGTCATAATATAATTGGCATCCATAACATTGCATTAAGTATTGGCCATCAACCAGTAAGCTCATCATATTGAGTTTTTAATAAAAAGACCCTAAATGTGCTATAATATATTTAAACTTGCAAAATCAGCTTTATATATGCTTTTCCCTCATATACTTAACTTTTCTTTGTATGATATCCATCTAGATCTCTTGCTAAAAAAAAATTTGCCTTTTCTAATTTAGCAATCCCCTTAAATATTTCACCTAGCTTGATCAATCACCCCTTAAGCACCTTTCAAATGAAAACATGTTAAGAGCCCTCAATATATCTATATATGTGTCTCAAGGAAGATATTTTTGTTGCTCTTCTCTGTACTGCTTCCAGAATGTTGATATCCTATCTGTGATATGGGGACTATGCTTGAATATAATATTCCAGGTCTGGTGCAACTTAGTTATATAGCTTGAGAATAATTTCTGTTTATTACTTACATTGTTATTGATAAAGCCTTTTATCCTATTTGCCTTATTTCTATCCTCTAAACACTGCTTAGAGAACATAATATTCCAAAGCAATCCCTCATACATACATATATAAACATAATTTCTCGGCTGACAAAAGCCACAAGGGCCTATCAAAGGTCATCCGTATCTGTCGAAACCCACCCATAAAATGCATCCATAGGATTGTGCCAGATCATGCATCTACAATATACAATTAGAACCATCCATAGGAATGTGTAAAAACAAAAAACATCAAGATTTGTCAAAATCCAAATCAATCATAATATACAATAACAAAAAACTGCATCCACAGGAATGAGTTTAGAATAATACCCCCCCCCCCTCAAGGTTAACCCTCCCTCCCCATATAATCATCTAATTTGCATTTGAAAACATCCAAGTTTGGACTGTCTACTGTCTCAGGTGGCAAACTATTCCAGTAATCTACCACTCATTGGTGAAAAAATATTTCTAACATCCAACCACCATCTCAGTTTTTTAATTTTATAAGTGGTGACCCCTAGTCCTATTACTACCTTCCAACTTATTGATCCCAGAACAGATTTTAAATAGCTCAATCATATCTCCCCTCACACATCTTTTAAATGAGAACATATTTAATACCCTCAGTCTATCTTCATATTCAAGGTGCTTCAGGGAAGGTATTATTTTTGTTGACCTCCTTTGTACACTACATCCAAAGGATATTGTCCATAACATCAACTTAAAGTTATTACCCTCAATAGTAACCTCAATGACCAACCTAAAATCCCTCTCATCTTATAATTCCTAACATAATTCACTATATGACAAAGATCACAAGGGCCTATCAGAGGTCATCTGAGTCAATTAAAGTCTAACTTAATTGCTTATTATGGTAATTGCCAGATAGCTTCCTAAAAAAAAAATGCCTATTATGGTTGGAGGTTGAATATTATCTGCTAATTGTGTGCCCTGGTAACGTATATTTAAATCACTTTGAATGTAAATTTCTTTAACACTGGTTGCTAACTTCATATCATCAGTAATTATTAACATTTTGCTTTTAACCCCTACCTCAGGGTTGTTAATATGAATTAATAATAATAATTGTCCCAAAATAGATCCCCTAATAACATCCCCTTATGATTTCTTTCCATTTTGTACTACCTTTTTCTTTCTATTATTCAGTCACTGTCACCTCAAATATGTAGATAGACAGAAGGTAATAAATATACAGTATTCTTATTTGAAAGGTGTGTAAGAGGAGATATGATTGAGCTTTTTAAAATTTGTGCTGGGGTGGATTACTTAGATTTTGAAAAGTTCTTGAGTTAGAGGGTAGGAGTAGAGTCACCACTTCACACTTGGAAAACAAGGGTGTAGATTGGATATAAGAAAATAATTTTTATTAATAAAGTATTAGATTCCTAGAATGATTTACTCCAGAGGGTAATAGAGAGTGGAAATTTGGATGTTTTCAAGTATATGGGGAGGGAAGGTTATTGTTTTTGAGTTTTGTCCTAGGGTATAAATCGTACATTTTTAAATATTGATTTTATTATATATTGTAGCTATCCAGTAGAGCTTTTGATGAGCCTTGAATAGTGATAACTTCGAGGCTATATTATGGGCTCTATCCTTTAGGTGTAGTTTATCAAAGGTTGTTATGGTGTGGATTGACTTGGATGACCTTTGATCAGCCTTTGTGGCTTTTATCATCCATGAATGTTATCTTATGTTAGCTTTTTTCCAGTCAGTTGGTATTTCCTCCAAATCTAAGAGATCTAACAAATATCTTCTCTAGAACAAGTGAAGCACTTGAGAATCCTAGAATGAATGAATATTTTTCAGCCCATGGCTTTATTAGCATCCCTTCAACTTGCTTTGTCACCTCCCCTCCCCAGTTTTCAATTGAATTTGGCATTGCTCAAGAATGCTGCCACAACTTACATGTGGTCTTCTCAGGTCTCATAGAGATGGGTTATTTTTAGGTTGCAGCTTGGTATTTTGGGCAGTAATCATTTTTTGTATGCATGTAAGTTGAAAGGATGGTGTCCCAATCAGGGGTGGGCTAGTAAAACTGCTTCAGGGATGTAGGATTGCTTTGGATTGGTAGATATAGAGGGACATTGAAGTGTTGCTGATTTGGGGGAAAGAGTGGCAGTAGGTTAATTGCATGTAAAGGGTGGTTTGAGTGGCTCTGGGGTAGGGGTAAGATGTAGGGGGTGTGAAGGGCATAAGTTTACTTTTTTTTTTAGGAAAGTTGCTGATTCACACTCATACTACTCAGCAAGGCTTAAAACTATCAAGAGGTAGGGTAAATAGGGGCAGGAAAGTAGGATATTGCTCACTTATTACACAGGAAAGAAGTGGAGATTATTTACAGAGACAAGGGACTATCAGCCATGGTTAAATGTGTGTTCTGAGTTGGAGTAGGAAGAGAGAAAAGTAAATATGCAGGTATTACAATGGAAAGGAGGATAAGGTATTTGTGAGTTAGCCTTGTGCGACTCAGGCATAGGCAGACCAACACCACCACTTTATGGCATGAGTGATGAAAGGATGAAACCCAGTGACACAATTGAGTTTTAATGTGGTAAAGTTTGGTGAGAGGCAGAGTTTGCCAGGCATCAAGCCAGTGTGCATTACGGATCTCCTTCACTTTTGGAAGGAGATCTAAGTAGTTTAGTCAGCTGCTTCATTGATGGGTAACCCATTTTTTAAGAGAGCACCCAGCAGAAGGTGACAATTGGATCTCATGGATCATAGAATTGGGATAGGGGTAGTCAGACAATGCAGAAACCATGAGGATAGCAGCCATCCCAGGATTCACTAGCCTATCAAACATAAATGGACAAGAGTTATCATGGATTTTTTCCTGGATGAAGAAAGGGAACCAATGTGATGAACTATTTTATCTAAATTCAATTCAGATTGGGGTATCATGTCAAATGGACTCAAAAGAACCATTAATCAGGACAGGATGAACATCAACTTCCATGGTGATGACTGATAACATTACTGGGATATTCAGAATCATGGTAGTCTTGATGTACATTACACTCAACATCTGTAAACCTTGAGGAACAGCCTTCCTTCACAGAGCTTACTGGTTTAAATCCACAGCTTCTGAAGTAGAAACACCTTAGGATGTAGTGAGAAGTTTAGGTAGCTCAGGATCTATTAGAAAAATACATTTCAGGACAGTTACCTTTACAGATGGGACTGGTCCATCATTGATCTGAGATGATGGTCACAATGGAGAATGCATCACTCTCACCCGATGGGTGGATTAATGACAATGCAATGTGTTTAGAAGCAAACCCTAAATACATGAACAGGTTTCCATAAAATTGGTACATTGACTGACCTATATTGGAAGGAGATGCTTTGGAATGGGACTGAGAGCAAGTAATGACTGTTAGAGCAAAACTGAGTGGAGTTACATTGAGATGGAGGAGGATTTGAATGAAACTGAAAAATGAGACAGATTCCCAGTGTATCTATCATCTAGTGATATCAATTGATCCCAAAGTAACTGATTATCTTCATGCTCTGCCTTGTATTGGATCAATCTATCCCCAACTTTGTCATGAACAGAAGTAGCTTCTAACATAAAATGTCATAATATTTGGGACTGATAGACTTCAATTCCAGGTTGAAATTTTTCACAGTTACTTTCCTTAGATGAAATGCAAATGTGTGGTGCAGCAAAGAAAGGAGCCTGGACTCCATAGCATTCTTCTGCAAGATACTAAAGCCTGCTGTCAGACATTACAGTACCTTTGGACAAAGCTCTTGGCTGTATACCTCATAGGGAAATATTTCTGCCATCAAGTGAAAGGGTGAACTTTTGCCATATACCTATACTGATCATTGAATGCTTCTGTCAATGATTTAGACCACTTTGGATTGCCATTCAACCAACTGAATTGTCACACTCAATTCTCCACATTAACCTGTTCCCCTTGATGATGCCCATGTAGTTGTCACATGATATGTCAGTACATATTCTGGTGATGCTCATGTGAGCATCCTTGAGAAAAGCACTTCCAATAGATTTAAATGAAATTTGGAAGTTGACAGTGATACTATATAAACATTGGTGGAGTCTGCTTGAAAAATGTGACATCATTCCAGTAAGCCAATCACAAATGTAGTAGATGGAGCTGAATGAACTGATGGTGACTTAGTTGCAAAATAGCTGTCTCCTACAAAGTTTTTCTCTGAAATACCCATATTAGTTTTTAAATTTTTTAAACATTCACAATCTCTGATTCTGACAGATAGTGATTATGAATCCATGGAGAGTGACGATGAAACAATAGATAGCTATGATAGTGATATGTTCAATATTATCAGATGAAGAAGATGCAGTTACTTTCTCAGGAGGGTAGAAAAGATTTTTGCAGACACTAGGCCTAAAATATTACCCAAGTTAGTTTGTACTTACAGCAATGCAAATCCTGCTCTTGATTATAATGAAAATATGAGTGTGTTGGATGTTTTCAAAAAGTTTATTACTAATGAGGTCATATCTCATTTAGTGAAGTGTATAAATGACAGGGCTAAACATTTCTTGGAAGAAAATCCAGACAAAAATGTATATCATAGGGAATACAGTGGAAAGATGTAAATAATGATGATTTGTATACATTTCTTGCCTTGTATTTTTATAGAGGCTTATATAAACTCTGTGAGATAAATTTGTATTGGTCTCAGATACCACTTCAGTCAGGTGTTTACTTTTTTGTGCATTGATCATGAGCAAGGATTGGTACCTTTCTATAGCTAATGAAGTTTCTATAAGGTTTAGTGAAGTAAAATATGTAAAAAAGAATGATCCATCCACTCATTTAGACATTTTCTGCAATATGTTGAATACCATTGCATTGAACAGTGTTGATGCTGGCGAAAAGTGTGCTGTTGATGAAACCTTTGTTCTCTGGAAAGGAAGGCTAGTTTCGCCAATTTGTCAAAACTAAGAGGGCCTGTTTTGGAATCAAACTATTCATTTTATCCAACAATGAAAAGAAATGGAATGGCTATACCTAAAATCTTGGCGTTTGTTGTGTAAAGGACAGAAGTTCTATCCCTGAATGCCCATGAACTATGTTCCAGTGAGTGTATATTGGTACATTTGTCAAAATCTATGCTTGAACAAGGATGGTGCATTATTGTTGACAATTGGTATGCATTTGGCTAACTTTTTAGACAAAGGAGACTATGCTGACTGATACCATATGTTACAGCAAAGGAATTCCAAAGGAATTGGCTTCTGAAAAACTACAATGATATGAGTCTGCATTCATCAGAAAAGATAACTCTCTGATTGTGAGATGGGATGATCAAAGAACAGTAAATGTTATAACAACCTACTATTCCACTGAGCTGATTGAAAAAGATAAACTTACTCTGGTGGAATAAGAAAGATTTTCAAAAAGCCTTGTCAGATTGAAAAATATGAATTGATGGGTAGTATTGATTTTACTGACCAATTATTGGAACCTTATGGCCCCAGCTGAAAGAGCCATACCTGGTTCAAGAAGATAGGTCTCCATCCTATTATGAGGATACTTTTTCAATAGCTTTTTACTGTATAAAAATTCATTAAAAAAAGCTATGAAAATACAGAACTTCATTGCGAAGTTGGTTGCAGAACTTTTACTTGCATAATGCAAATGGCAGAAACATTTTTGAAAAGTTTGTTGCTAATAACTCAAGAGCAGGACAAAAAAAAAAGCGGGTTAAAAAACCCTAAAAAACCAGGCAGCTCTGTACCATAGTCCCCAAACATTGTAGCATTTGCTACCCAAAATGTAAGGATACAAGAACCCATCGTATCAGATGTCCAGACCAGCCAGGACTTTGTTCAATTGAACATTTCAAAAGCTTCCATATGTGACAACAGTGGTGAATAAACATGAGTTAAATATATATTTTATAATTTTCCTAATCATTAATAGGTTAACCATTTTGTCAATAATAATTAATTTGAAATAATGCAAAAAAAGTCATGCATGCATTGCAACATTGCTACCCAACTCTGAGCGGAAGAGGTTAAGGGGGAAAGACATCAATAACAGATGCTCTCTCTCATTGCAACATTGCCCAAAATAAAAATTGTACAACCTTCTACAGACATCAACTACCATGTAATTTCAGCATACAGAATGAAGATTCTGACCCCGCTGGCTTACTTCAATGCCATAGGTCACATTTGACACCATGGTGCAGCTCAGGCAAAGGGGAAGGATGGTCTACTTGCCTATGTCTCCATACTTCTTTCATTTTTGTTCAGGTAGATGGTGTAAAAGAGCCATTACAGCAACCATACCTATGGGTTTTCCAAGTCCTCAGACATACCCCCAAGTATTACTTAATTCTGAAGAATAGGAGAGGACACAGTTGCAATTAATGGCATTAAACCTGCTCACCTTGAAACAGCAGTTCCCCAAGGCAGGGCTGTCATGAAGCCAACCAAAAAGAATTTGTGTTGGGGTGGCAGCCCCTGGTTTTCCTACATTCTTGTACATAGCATGCTCACACTACCAAGGCTGTTGCTGTGAGTGAGATAAAGAGAAGCAAACCTCTGCTTGTCAGATAAGTGTCCCTCTCCCTGCTTCATCAGAAGCACCTTCAAGCAAGGGATATACCAAACCCCTAATTTGGGTAGAATAAAACCAGTCTGTCAAGAGGCAAGCAGTTCAATCTATTTGCCAGACCACTTCCGACTCCATGCCAAGAAGACACAAGGAGGAACAAATGCCTGCATCAATAGATGCCTTCCATCTTTCCTGGAATCACAAGTAACGGTGGTTGGGGCTAACTGTTCCACTCTCCCTTACCCTTGAGTGACAATACTCAAAGCATACATCTCCAATTCCCCTGCAAGTTCACACCTGTTTCTCTTATAACTTCCCCAAACTCAAAGTAAACTATTAATTCACTCTATCATACATATAGTTTTCTGGACTGATTTTTGTGGGTGCCTTCTTTATATGGTCTAGTTACTTACCAATCATTGATATAGTTATGAAAATATGGTCTATCATGACAAAAAAAATAGGGTTTCTTTACACACTATTCATAATTGACCACCATTTACACAAACTGTTTTAATAAATACCTACTCAGTAACTATTTCATCTGGAATCAATACACACAGGAATAATTTTTTATTTGTATTTATTTTATCTTAGATTTGCAAGGAACTGTGTGAGGGTCTAATATATATTGCTTTGGATTTCACATTAAACTGTAGGTACCCACTGAAAAATAAGTCCCCCAAATGAGCAGATTTGTGCTAAAACCCTTACTAAATTATTTTTATATGTTGAAGATTGGCGAAAATGAATAGATTTTCTTTTTAAATTATACCTAATCACCTTTCTTTTTCTTTTAGGAAATACAGCCCTTAATGCAGGTACAGTTGTGATGAAAAGTTGTGTGGTTGCTTTACCTTAGTCTAACATCACTGCCAATATTTGGCCCATAGCAAAATAGAAGATGAAGCTTAGGTGTAGCTATTGAAATCTAAGCAAGAGATATTCTACTTCATCCCTCCACTTTGATTTTAGTTGAAGGCCTGTATAAATCTTTCTTTTATGTAGGATTTCTACCTAGTATAATGCTGTTCTTTTTCCAATGGGACTTGAGTTTGCATGTGCTGTAACTACTATTATATTGCAATAATAACCATGCTTTGTTGCAGTCACTAATACTTAATTAGCTATTTATGTTCCATGCAGTTCTTTCCTCATATTCATTGTATATTTATAAAAATCATATTTAATGAATTATAATAAATAATTTTACTCTTAGAATTGTATGACTTGGGTATAATTCTTGTAATTGGTTACTTTTTCCATAAAATCTCGACATTAGTTATCATTTGACAATGTACCTTACCCATCTTAATGTTGCTCTTTTCTTTTTATTCCTTAGATAGCTATGTCTGTCAAAGTAGGATAGCTCATTGGATATCTTGAATATATTATATACTGTATTTTAAGAGCATGAATAATATTAGATAATTGGTTCTATATCATACCTACTAAATTGGTCCAATGAATATGAATAGCTTTATTTTTTTTCTTCAGGACATAGGCCTATATATTGATTATATACTATATGCCTTGCAAGAAGTGGCTGATACTTTGACAGATGTGGCTGAATCAGTATCCTTTTACCCTTCAAAAAGGTATTTTTATTTGTTTAAGACTATTAATCTAGTTGATGCTGTGTAAATATGCAGTTATTTTTTAAATAAAGTCCCTGTAGTTTGTTGGTCACCTATGAGTATTCTGAGATCTAAGTGCTTACATATATTTTAATTAACTATCTCTATCGTAAACAAAATTATCTTCTCAGTTATAGAATGTACTTTTTACTTGCTAAACAGTTCATGAAATTGCATTTATGCATATATCTCCTTAAATAAAGATTTTGAATAGGGTTGGTTATTTAGTGGTAGGGGTTCTACCACCGATCTCCACTCAATTAAGATACCTTTATTTCTCAGTGGGGAGCTTCTGATTAATGTAGGCTCCGAACCACAGGAATCAGTAGGTCCACACTGAGAAATAGTCACCTTAAATGAGTACAGAGCAGTGGTAAAGACCCTAATTGTGGGGTTATATCATTTTACAAGTGAAACCCTCATCAATTTCTCATTTTCACCCTAACTTGTTTTTGCTGCTCACATTCTTACAGTTGCATAATTTAAAAGCTGAAAGTGAATGTGGAAAAGAGTATGTTAATGCTATTTAGGGGTAAGAATAGGGCGGGGTGTGATGTCAATTGGCATCCTTGAACAAGTTCAAAGGTTTAAGTAGCCTAGGATGCATAGTGGTAGTTAGAGATGAAGCATGATAGTGGTAAAGTTGTATTAGTGTGAGGGTTTGGGTGTGGAATGTGCCAGAAAGTTGCACAAGAGTATGCTTGTGGCAACATTGCTGTATGGGAGATTTTGAGGAAGAACAGTGCAAATGGGCAAGTTAGGAAAGATGTTTGGTGTGCAAAAGTGAGGAATGGACTGGATGAAGGTTGTGATTGAAAGTGTTCTGAGGTTGTATGGACATGGAAGAAGAATGGGTGTGGCCTTTCACCTTGGGATGAAGCCTGACCAGATGAGATACTACAGTACATTGCGCCCATTCACTGCATGGACAAAATGATGGGTGGCCTTGTGCATAATGGGGCATAAAGAGGGGGGGAGGTCATTTTAGTGGCATTGATATGCGCTGACTACTTTGGTGATCTTGTAAGGATTGGGGCTGTGTTACTGGTGCTCACTTTTGGGATTGCTGAGATTTAATTTGACTTTTCTCCACCTCCTTCTCTCTTCCTTTTGTTTCTCTCTCTCTCCCCTCCCATACTTTCCCCATTTGTGGGTAGAGTTAACCAAGGGCGAGAGGGGGGCATAAGGCATATGTAGAAGAAGGATGACCTAACTTCTTTCGTATTAAGACTACAGTATTTAGTTTCTATACAGAATATAGCTAATGGTTTCTTTGTTTTTTTTCAGCTCCTGGTGGAAATATGAGCTACATACCTCCATGGGTTCCCTCGGGGAGTGCAGGAGGGCATTACCCACCCCACATGATCTCTCCTCAGCAGCCCACCACTGCTCACTCTCCACAATCCACTCTTAGCTCTTCCTCTCCTCTGGGCTCTCCCCACATGTACCAAAGCTTGTCTCCCGTGAGTAAGGCGTCGCACAATAACGTCATGATCACGCAGTCTAACACCTCTCCCAAGTCCGCCTCGTCCGCTCTGCCTCCCGCCTCCCCGCCCATTCCCTCCTCAGTTGCTGCTACCTCTGTTTCGCAGGCTGCGGCAGCTGCAGCTGCCGCAACAGCGGCTGCAGTGGCTGCTGCTGTCGCAGCCTCCGCATCCTCTGGCTCGAACGCATCTCCGACGGGAGGTGGCCATGGCAACAGTGGGAATCTTGACTCGCCTTACGAGCCCCAAGGGTACGCTCCTCAACGACCTCTTTCACCTTCTAAACATCATCATGATATAAAATCTGAAATTCCTGGTCTTCATAATCTTCCAGAGTTAGCCCTAGGTCTCGCTGGACCAAGCGCTTTTGACCCTAAGGCACACAGAAAATATGTTAGAAGGTTTGTGACCGTGCAATAATGGAGCTCGCGTTTCACACACGCGCTCTTCCTATAAAAGTCTTTGAACAAATAGATTTATTTTAAACTTGGTAGGTTTGTAATAAAAATGGTTGACTTCCTGAATTCACATTACTTAAAGTTCCCCAATCAGATCCCCCGGGAAGTATCCAGCGCCGGAGCAGTTGCCCACCCCTGTTATGTACTCCTATCAAGGAAGAGGAAGACCGCGCAAGCATTTCACCCACGCCACGGTACGTCCTCATTCATGTGTGATGCAGTACCATCATTATCAAAGTTGGCTCTTCTAGATTTGTCGAGACTTTTTTGAATTTGAAAATAGATTCTATCACATTTCTTCATCCTCTCTTCTAGAGGATAATAATCAATTAAGATCATCCTAATTGATCTCCTTTATATACCGTATATTTAAGTGTCTCCTGTAGCATACAGAAGTATCACTTGTTGAGTAGCATACAGTGATGGGCATTTTGCTGTATTAACCAACCCTCTTTACTGACCCGCCTTTTTTATGGGATTGTTGCCATGGGGATGTCTAGTAATATTTGGAGGATAATGTGCCTTACGAGCCCCAATGGTTGTAGGAAGATCTACTGCTATTATCTTCCACACATTTTCCCTTTCCTTAGCTTGACCACTTTCTTTACACACCTCTCCTTACAAACTTTCTGCATCACGCAGGCTCGTTGCTATTGCGTTTGAATTTCGAGGGGGGGTACTTCAAAGTCTCAACTTAATCCACATCACCTCTTCTACTGCCGTTCCTTACAAATCGCACTTGACTCCCCCCCCCTCCACGATACCCCACTTCTTCCATTCAAATTCATCTCATTTGGAGCCAGGATAGTCCCAGGGCTGTTAATTCACACCCTTCGCGCGGGGATGAATGACTGTGTCGAGATTTGATGGGGAGGGTTTGCTCGGTAGGGGTTGCCGACGATGGTGCCCGTAACCCACCCGTCGTCGGGGCACTCGGACGACCCGGACGACGAGGAGAGCAAGCCATTCAAGTGCCACGTCTGTTGCAAGGGGTTCAAGCTGAAAGGGGGCCTGCAGCAGCACGAGCGGACGCACAGCACGGACCGGCCGTACGTGTGCCCCGACTGCGGGAAGCTCTTCCGGCAGCCCACTCACCTGCAGCAGCACCTGCGGATCCACACCGGGGAGAAGCCGTACGACTGCACCTTCTGCGACAAGAGTTTCCGCCAGAGGACAATCCTGAACCAACACCTGCGGATCCACACGGGGGAGAAGCCTTACGTGTGCATGGAATGCGGGAAGCAGTTTCGTCAGAAGGCCATCCTCGACCAACACTACCGTACCCACCTCGGGGACAAACCGTACGCGTGCCCACACCCCTCCTGCCGCAAGCACTTCCGCGAGATGGCGTCGCTCATCTCGCACATGAAGTGCCACCGGGACGTTCCCGACCCCAAGGTCGTCCTTCAGCAGGCCAAACGACTCATTAAGGAGGAAAAAATCGACGAGTATGGGGCGCACGAAGGGAACGGGATTGGGGCCGGGGCCAACATCGACGTGCTGTCGGTGCCCCACCCGCCGGGGCTGTCGAACAGCCACGAGGGCCCCCCCGACCGGGATCCCGGAGGGGGTGAACGCTACCAGAACAACGGCGACCCCACCTCCCGGTCGTCTTACCCGTCGCCAAGTGCCTCCTCGAACCAAAGATCCCCGCACTCGATGCACGCTCAATCGCAGCCCCCACCCGCCCCCGCCGCCAACTCCACTGGTGGCGACGCCCAGTCTCTTCCCCACTCGCAAAGTCTACCCTCGGGTATGATGGCCACCACCCCACAGATGGCTATGGCCAACCTAATTCCTTATCCTCACTCCATCTTCCCGGCCACCTCCTACATGATGACCTCCGCACCCGATCCCCGCCAATACCATCAGCTGCCCTCCACGGGCAGCCAGTCGGCAGCAGCCGCTACCCAATCTACTTCTCTTCCCTCCCGCCCCAACCAGTGACACACGTACCAGGAGAAGGAGCACCTCTTTCTCAGAAATTACCAGACGTTGTAGTTTCTCCCAGAAAAAAAAAGACTCGTATCTCTTTCAAAATGGTAGTCTCCCTCCCGTGTGCACTTTTGTCCTTGTGTACATAGCCATTTAATGTTGATGTTGCTCCTAGACTCGGCTAATTTTTATGCTAACCACATTTTTATAGAAAATTGTAAAACTATGCAATACCTGTCAGCTGTGACGCAAAAAAAAAAGTGTGAAGAAGTAGGAAGTTCTACGTCATGGCCACTGGCATTATTCAAAGTCCTCTCTGTGAGATCACCATGACATTTAACTGTACAAATGCCGCATTCTCTATCAAGGTTTGAGCTCACGTAGTTTTACTTAAGTTACGACTCAAAATAGGGTTCCACAGTTCCTAAGCATTCGCAAAAAAAAACATTGAAAATTACTACTAAACTCTCTGACTAAAGAAAGTCCTCCTTTTATTTCATCTCTGTTTCTCATTCACTTCTCTGTCATGCTTAGGGTTGTTATATATTTGTTGGCTGTTCTCATTTTTAACATAGGATAACTTGATTTTTTTTAAGTAGCTATTTTGTTAATTCATAACACTAGATTGAACAAACTAAATTTTTAAGTTTAACAGATATAAGTTGAAATTATCGGTAAAAGATTTCATTTGCAATTTTTATTTATTTTATATATGGAGTGTATGTTTAAGCTGAATTAAGCACAGGAAGAGTTTATATTCTAATGGAAATTTGTTGATGAAGATCAGTGCTAGGTAATATATGGAAGAACTTATTTTTTTATATACTGAATAAAAAAAAACCCCTAGTTTTCTGAAGTTTTATAGAGTAAATTGTTTTTGAAAGTTAACACAATAAAAAATGAAATCCTATTTACTTTTTATCGAGTTGACATTCAAAGCCTTGTGGTCGCAGTCTGCTTTATCTGTATCCCTCGGGCAATTTTCGAGTATTTGAAGCTGGAAAAGAACTTATTGTTTTGGGATACGACCCCATGCAACCGGGATTCATTGGTTTACATTTAATCGACCCACACTGATTAAGGCTGGTGCATAGCTAACAATGTCCACGGCGAGGAAAGTTCTGTTTGATCGTTGATGACTTCGATTAACAGGTGGGCCTAAATATCCCCTGTGTTTTCTTGAACTTAAGAATTGCCTTTCATTCCATCGTTCTAACTCTAAGAGTTACTGCTATATGACGATTCAAAATCACATTTTGGTGCACACCCTGTACGTACAGCTCTGAAGTACTCTCACCCTACTCTTATGACCTCACTAGCCCTCCTACGATCGTGACAACACCCCGCTATATAAAAAAACAACAACATCCTGAGCCCTCCCCCCCCTCCCTCTAGACTGCCTTTCTTCCTATCCTAACTCAAAAACACTTGCGTTTAATCCTAGACGATGGTCGTTTGTTCCCCCTAAATAATTTCTTCCTCTCTACCACTACACATGCCCCCCCATCCCCCCGGTGATATAATTGCGCATTCGTCCTCGCTGAATAGGACGCATATGTGACAATCGGAGATCCAAGAAACTTTCCTTCTCTACCTGAGCACTCTCTTCCTTCTCTATTTTATTCAATAAACTTTCACTTTTAATTTTTCCATTCCACCTCCCTCACATCTTGCTCCCAGGAGGCAAGGCTGTTTTGTTTACACTCACGCCACCCCGTAGGGCCAGAGAGAAAGAGTGGGAGTAGTCAGTCATTCCCAATGGGATATGTATGGCACGACCACCCCACTTTGATCTATTCCACTTGAAGTCAAGTTGCAGTAGAACTTCCATTTCCTAGCTGTTGCACGGACCCCTAATACATGGGCAGTGCTATGAAATTCCCACCTCCACTCTAACCTGGTCCCTCAGGACAGCCTCACAGAAAGCGCGGCCCCACCTAATGGGGTCACGTTGACGGGGGCCTAGGCTCTAAGCTTCCCCCCCTCATTCCCAAAGGGTTGGAGGGAGCAGAAATGTCTTTAATACACCAACCATTTTAAGCTTACACGGCCCTATCACGTGGTCGGCGAACTCATACCTCTTACACGTTTCACATTTCTAAAATTATGTTAGCTTAAAGCCCAGTATATACTTTATTAACAAAATTACTTTATTACACTCAATGCAGAATACTGATCAAGCAAATTTGTGAATGCTGTGAACAGGATTCAAAGACCAATTGTGCAATCAATTTATTTGAATAATAGACACTGGATCCTAAAGTGTATTGCGCAATTTGTGATCGTCATAAGTCTGCCGATAACGCGTTATATACCTCAATTCTTTTTTATCACTTGAATCTGGCTATCAATACACCTTTACAAGAAGGCTCATTTACTTTCATTTTATAATAAGACTTGAAAGTAAGTTGATAGAACGTTGTTTTCTTTATTGGAGGTTAGGGGGATATCCAGTTTTGTGATTCATTAAGGTTAGATTCACTTTTTTTCATGCTTGTATAGTTTGGCTGCATTATAGATTCAGTGACGTTCGCTCTAAAGTCTGGATGCAGCTGCAAGGCATCCACTGGCAGAATTTGCAATATTTAATCCTCCAAAAGATTTATAGGATATACAAACTTTTTATAGTTTTTTACCTAGGATGTAGTAGAGCATGATTTAGAACATTTTTCTCTTGATTAGAAGTCACTCAGTATTATATCCTTAAGAATTAAGGTTGTGCTCATAGGCAGCAGTATTTCTCTGATCAGGAATTGCTAGTGTGTTCGCAGAATAGTGTCTTAAGATATGTCTGACTCATCTAAGACTTAAAATATCTAATATTCTGCTAACACAGTTAATTTGTTCTTCAGCTCAACCATATTGCTCCCGCATTCAGTTATCATATTTATCATTGAAATATAATGGAAAACAAAGTAGGAGATAAAATTTCTAAAACAAATTTATTTAGAATGGGTTGTATGAAACTGCCGACCGAGCAAATCAAAGATAATTTAATGTATTCTTGGGTTATTTACAAGTCTGCGCTCTAATCCCGGCATTTATGCACTCTAGTACTATTCTTACTTTCCTACAAAACAAAGCATGATAATGTTTATTATTAGCAATCATGCTTTATTATTTCTCTTCTAATACCAGGGTATTAGTTAACTAAGCAAAATATATATATATATATATATGAATTACTGTGGAATCCATAGTGATGGTTCATTATTAAAAAATAAATTCTCAATAAGTAATAGGTTACATAGGCATATTCATGTTATTTTTTAACTGTTTTATGTACTTTAGAATTTAGTAAAGGTCCTTATTTGACCATCACTTTTTTATTTTTTATAATATGAATTTATTTTTTGTCCCTCAACCATACACGATAACAAATTCATAGTTTCCATATATATTGACTAAGTTGTTAAATTTTCAACTTTTTTTTGTCTTCCATTTTTAGTCTCACAATGCCGGCCTAGCACTGATCTTTATTTATTTTTATAACAATAGAGTACAATAGTCTCATAATGAGCAATCGAAAATATTAAAAGGCATAACTAGTAAAGAGATGAGTATTTTACTGATTTGTAGATTTTATATGAAATATATATATATATTGTACAGTTTTATTGCTCTTGTTTATTAGTTATATAGCTTTTCTTATTAAGTTGCCAGATCTCATTAGAAGCCATTTTAACTAATCTGTTTTTGGAAAGTGCAACTCATAAAAGGCAAGAATAAGGAATGTGTTTTTTCGCATTCTTAAAATTGAATTTAATAATACTTCCTATTAAGTTGTAGTAAGACGGTTTTTAAAAAATGACATTGTAATTGGTGAAATATTTTATTAATGAAGATTTATTGATCTAAAAATTTGTATCATAGATAGTATAAATTAGCTGTCAAAATAAAAGATTTTTATATAATATTTATCATTTAGAAATGAGTGAATCTCGAGAACGTAACTCGGCTAAGTAGTCAACGAAATGCAAAGGAGGATGGGGGTGTTTAATTCCTTTTGAAAGAAGTTTATATCGAGAACGCCGCCACTCCATAGTACAAACTTGAAGGAAGAGGGCGCGCATGGGGTTGGATAGCTCTAAAAATCATGGGGGGGGGGCGTAGATGGAACAAATGGAATAAAATTTATGGGTGTTTGGATAATAGTGTGAGGAATTCTTCTCTTTGGGAATGATGCACACCATCACGTGGATCGCCATTAGACGCCAGTGGAAATGAGGTGGGAGGATCATTTACAAATTGAGGGGTTGTGTGAGCAAGATTAGGAGGGGGAATGGTCCTGCCAGAAAGGGGATGTTTTTTACCAACCTCGGAAGTAGAACGGGAAGGTGGGAGGGTAGAGGTATACAAGGATGAACGTGGCGCTTGTCGATGTCTCTCGGGACATAAGATCTGGGGAATAGCAGACACTGAATGGTTAACGGACGAAGGTTGCGAAGAGTTCAGATCCTTCGGCTGTGAACAGAAGGCGTGGTAAGGGTATCAATCCGGGAAGGTGTCATTCTCACATCGCCACCCGCGCTCTGGAGACGACTTGGGGGGCAGAGTGAGAAGAGCCGGAAGGCTAAAGAGATTGGAACGGCATTGGGTTGACTTCTACGGATATCGAGCATGGGAGGTCCCATCTCCTTACTGGGACCTGGATCCTTGTAGGATGAGGAACTTTAAGTACCGGTAAGAATTGTTTTTATAGCAGGAGGAGGAGGAGGAGGAGAGGAAATGTGCGCAGCGTGCTTGCATGGGACTGGCATCGGTGGAGGTTTATGATCTCGAGGCGTCCGAAGACAATTCCAAATATGATCGGATGCTCTCAATGGTTTCTGGAGCATCTGAAGGTACCGCAGACAACTGTTACGCGGTAGTTTCCATTGGAGAGAGGGAGGGGGGTTAAGACGAACTCTTTATTTGACGGTGATTGGGGTTACCCCTTATGTATGAGTGAAGGTCCAGTTACGGGATACGAGCCGCTTCAATGAAATGTATCGTGTTTTGGGGAAATTGGTTACTGAGCGCTAACCTTGGTCTGACTCTAATCGGGAATGATTATCCTACCGTTTGATTTTAGCGATGCAGGCTGGATAAGAGGACTGGTTGATTACCCGTAGGAGAAGGAAATCCCGGGAGGCGGATTCAAGGACTCTTTATTGGACAGAGACTAGGCCTAAGCGTAATGAGATATTTGAGGCTGGCAAACTAATGTTTGGGTCTACTTTGGCCTACACTTCCTCGAAACTGCTTACTGTTCTTTCTGCTCTTACTCTGCCTTGGGGGCCTACTTCAGTTAGCCAGTAGACCACGGCAATTCCAATGGATTATTGAAAAGGGAAGCAGAATTGATAACGAAGGTTATCGTTTGGACACTAAGGCAGGAATAGGCTGCCCCACATGAGGACTAGGGGGTCCCAGCTCATTGGGTAGCCTGGGATCACTGGGAGAGGGGCCGGGGCGGTGTCAGGGGCTGAGGGGATAAGTTAGGGCATGGTGTAGGGACGGCAGTTAAAGTTGCCTGGTGGGGGGAAGAGGGATAGGGTTTCGGGAGGTCTGGGGTGAGCTAAAGAGGAGATTGGGCCTTGTGAGTAATAGTTTGAGGGTGGGGGGCTCGAAGGGGCTCACTGCTTCTTCAACTGAGGATAGCTGTAGCAGTGACTGAGAGGAAACCTTCCATTACAAAACAGCTGGGATGCTTTTAGTGCTACGGTCTTAGAAGTAGCAGAAAAGTCACTTGGCACCTAAACCAAAGAGCACAAAGATTGGTTTGATGAGAATACTGAAGCCATCCTTCCTCTACTCAATAGTATGCATAAAGCTCACATTGCCTCTCCAAAACACCTAAACTCTCAAGCCCTGAAAATGCACTGGCAGAACACAATTGAATGAAGTGCAACGAACGTTGAAGAGTCTGCAGAATGCCTGGTGGACACAAAGGGGACAAGGAATTCAGGCGTATCCAGATTCTCATGATATGCACCAGTTCTACGATGCTGTGTAAAGACTTTATGGTCCCCCAAATTGTTCATTTACTCCAGTGAAAACAGCTGATGGGACTACACCACTTAGAGAACAAAGTCAAATAATCAAAAGATAGGTGTGAACACTTTCAAGACTTACTCATTCAAGCAAACCCAACCGATAACACTGCCCTACTTGAATTTGATTAGGTCCATTAACACACAAGAAGGATTTCTTACCTTCAATGAATTGCTATAAGCAATTAAGTCACTCAAAGACAACAAATCCTCAGACCCTGCCAACATCCCGCAGATATTTTAAAGCAGGGGGAGATACTTGCTTAAACATAACCTACAAATTAATCCTGGAGGTTTGGGACAAGCAGCAAGTGCCCCAACATGAAGGATGCTAATGTCATAATATATAAACACAATTGTGGCAACAGCAGACGTATATCACTACTTTCTGTTGTCGGGAAAGTCCTCTCTAAAATCATGTTGCGGAGACTAACATCCTTGATCACAGAAATCTACTCCCGAAATCGCAATGTTGCTTTCTCAAGGATCGAGGTACAGTTGACAACTGCAATAAAAATCTTAGAGAGAAAAACAAAGGAAAATCGGAAGTTATACGTGCCCACCAAAATTCGTAAAGATTGTAACAGTTCCACGACGGTACGTATACGAGACCACATTCTGGACTTACAGAATGCTGGAGACCTTGTTCTGGTGGCTAACTCCCAGAGGCACTGCAATGTGTCTTGACAACTGCTACTGATATATACACCAGATTTGGCTTTGTAAATATAAAAACAGAAATACTCACATAGTGGTCTGATAAAGCGCCTCCTAATCCCCCATTGTTTCAAATTGCTGGTGAGAATCTCACAAACGTTCCATCTCAAGTACCTGGCTAGCTACCTCTCCAATGACACGCATTTGGATGTTGAAATACAGTACCGCATTAGACAAGCAGCAGCATCCTTCGGTCAACTCTACAATGCAGTATGTCTATCATCTCTCCTGTTTGGCTTTGAAACATGGACGACATACATGAGCCTCTTTAGTCATTCCACCTAAGATGCCTGCAAAAGATCCTTGGTATCACATGGCAAGACAGAATGACACACGTCTCGATACTGGAGAGAGCCAAGAGCACCAACATCGATGCAATTATTGCTAAACACCAGCTGCGATGGCTGGGTCATGTCATACGCATGCCTGAAAAAAAAGACTTCCCCGCAGTGCTATATGGTCAGCTCCATGATGGAAGGAGGGCAGCGGGTGGTCCCAAGCTCAGATTCAAAGATAACCAAGAAAAAGCTGAAGAAATGCATGGTTGACCCTTCAAATCTGAAGGAGTCGACTTCAAACAGGGTGAATTGGAGACTACTCATCCATGAGGCAAGTTGCGTGTTCCACAGAGCAATTTGAGCAGTTGGGGTTTGTTCGACAGAGGGTGGTGGGATGCAGAACCACAGTTCAGACATCCTGTCGCCCGAAAGGTAGAGTTAACGTGCCCTAACTTGTATTTAAAACAATAGTGGGGGGGGGGGGTGGCACGTATGGGCGTACACCGTATCTGCAGCTCAGAGCGTCGCCTATTATGCACTAAATGTAGGGGAGGTGGACCAAGGAACTGGAGGCGAGTAGCAGCTTTAGGTAGGCACTTTTGTATCGTCGACCTTCTGATCGACTTTCTTGACTTGAGAGGTCCTCGAAAAAGATGCTATACAGTAGGGAGTTTCTAAAAAAAAAAAGAAATGAAGTTTCACTAATCACCAATTTTTGTTCCATTAGGTATAAAAACAGTGATCGCCAAATAACGTGCAATTCAATTAATATTTAGGGGTGCCCCTGGAAGGTTTAACATTTACCTAAATATTTATGAGAGAAAAACAATGCTTTTTGAATAGTTTATGGTTAAAAGTTGGATCTTGCAAAAACTTCGTTTCATAATGGATGTTCTAATTATAAAAACGTTTTGTTCTTGTAATTTTTTTCATTATCTTAACAGGAAATGAGAAATCGCACAGAAAAAATTAAAAATATTCATTAATGCATTAATATGAATTTAAGAATATTTTGTCTTTTTTTTTAAATAAATGCAGTGCGTATATTTTTTTAAGTATTTGTGAATGCAAATCTGGCATGGTGCATTGGCCCAGGAGTTAAACTAAGCCCTCGTGGAGGAGTGCCTCCCAGGAAGATCAGAGATAACTCTACCAACTCACGTAGTCATCTCGAAGAATAAGATTCTTATTCTTGAGAACATCTTCAAAGAAAGCTGTTAGGTTGTCTTTAGTATTAATCAGAAACTGTTCCACCTCGGCACTGTCGGCTCCGGTGCTTATTGAACCTGGACCATGATCAATGGTGTGCCAATGTGTTTTAAACCTCTTGAAAAGAAGTACTTCAGAGCCAGACGTTGGACCCATTGAGGCGGTGAACGCTGCTCCAAGGACGAGCTCAAGAACATGGTGGCGACACAGGTTCCGGAAAACTGTATTGGTGGCTGTGGTGTCGAATCCCATCCCTACAATCTGATCTGATCTAGGCCCCAGTCTCTCAAAGCTGATAAGACAGCATTTGCTTGCTCGCTACCTGTTCCACTCCTGAGCTTGGCAACACACAAGAGCTGACTGGTACCAATACCGGTTATCAGAACTGGAAGTCTCTCCACATGCTGATTTCCAGTGAGATCTATCATCAACTTCCCATCCCAGTGCACAATGAGTGGAACATCTTGAAGCTCTTCTTTAAGTCTGGGTGTAGCATGGGCTTGGGTACGATGTTCTATTCTCTTCCGGTGAATGGAGCTCTGATTTATCTTTAAGTCTTCAACATTATAACCTAAGCTGGAAGCTGTCTCTACAAGAATGAATGTTGCAGCTCTTGATGACGTTTTAGTCCGGTCAAGGGCAGCAGCTAATGTCGGCGTCACAATATTCCCCACGCGTGCGCGCTTAGACGGAGGCGGAACTGGCACAACAGCTTCCGAAGGCCTGCCGACGCCCTGCTCTTGATCACTCTCTGTGTCATTAACTCATTACCTGATGAAGACGAACTGGTAAGGACCGCTTTGCTCATTAACGCCTCCTTTTCAACTGTTGCTCACTGAAGACGACGTTCTGCAGCAATGGAACGTGCTTCCACCTTCTCCTTCTGTACCAAAATTCTTATCATCTTGGATCTGCATAATGTTCATAGCATTTTTATGGTCGATGCCAAAGAGAGTGTCGAGACTTTTTAAAGATTCACTTTCCTTTGCTTTATGTGCTTCAGTTGTCCTTCTTGAGTGTTTTTGGAGCGCTTTCCAGTTAGAAAACACTTTTTATATTTTTTTTTATTACATGTTGCTTTGCCTGTACTGGAATATTCGCTTTTGCCCAAAACTCAAGAACGGCCTCGCAGGTGGCTTTTGACGATGTCCGAATTTCCTCTTTTAAGTTGAAATGCCGATTAAAAAAGTATGCAATCACTTGTCTCGTCTTAGGAAGCTTTGCTCCGCCAATCATGGGCTCTCTGTGACCTATCAAATAAAACTGGGTTTTGCTTCTAGTAGAGCTCGCTATCTGCAAACAGATACACGAAAAAATCATAAAGATAGTAACTATTTCAATTTGAACAGGTTTAAATACTTTTAAACAGAAGATGAACAACTAAATTAGAAATATACAATGTAATAGTGAACATACAAGTGCAGAGAATTAGACACCGTGATATTAAACAAGTGCATAGACTTACTGGGGGTATAAGAGAAAGCACCATAGAACAACGAGACACCATCAACGCTGAGAGCAGACTACCCTCGCTAGCCACAATGCAGCCGGCTCTACCCCATTCCCTTATCCCACCCCTCCTAAGTGCTAGGGAGGGGTTTGGTAAGGAAATGGTGCGTTCATAAGAATCAAATGGCTTCAATGGTGGGTTCAAGAGAATGGTTTTAATAATGCGTTCACAACTGTCTTCTTTGGGTGTGTTTTTGTGTAGACGATTCCCTTAAATATTAAGGAAAATAGTTCATTGTTCAACCTTGCAGGGGCACCCCTAAATATTATTTTAATTACACCAAATTTTACAAGGAAAGTGTTTCTGTGGGTATTGAAACAATTCTGGGTGGTTAGAGCTTGTATTATTCCAACTTTAATTTTACACCCCTATACCTGAGAAACACCCTACTATACAGGTGTCACAAAAGCCTTTGGCAAAAATGCTACCTTGGCAGCAGTTGAAGCGGTATTGCTGGGTTATGGAGACTCCACATCTCTCTCTAAGGGCGTTCCTGCATTCAGCCAAACGAGACGAGGAGTAAGGACCCAACAGACTAAGGCAGGTCAGCAAACCTGTTTATTGAGGCTTTTATGTGAAGCGGTTGAAGACACTTCAGGTTCGAAGGCAGGGAGGCCGGTTTTTACACCAAAAACCGGTTTATGCGGGAGAGCGCTATCAAGGGTGAGCCCGAAAATAGGCGTGGAATATTAAGAATGTTTAAAGGTGTGAGTTCTTTTCGGCTTGGAGGGATTTATGGAGAGAGATGAGGAAGGGGAAACTGGGGCAGTAGATATGGTTGGTTGGGCCGGTGAGGGGTGAGGGTAGGACAACAGAAGACTCTGGGGTAGTAGGGGACGCTAAGGAAGGGTAGAGCTTGTGCGTTGACCCTCTTCCGGTTCTCCACGACGGGAAGTTGAGTTAAGACTAGGAAAGCCGGGTCGGAAACCAATTTGGGGCACTTTTTTTTTATTTTCATCATCGGACATCGAGGAGACCCGGGTTAGTAAACGAGAGATATGCATAAACACCTTTCCCCAAGCGACCGGGGATCAAAAACTCCCTCAGCTTTGCAAACCCCACTTTGGATTTGGGCTATATAACTAAGTAAAGCAAAAAATGGGAACGGTGGTGGTGCGTGCGTTGGGGGGGCCGGGACGCATAATTAAAAGTCTAGTTAGTTACTAGCGGCGCCTCACGAGCAAGTCTAACACCAGCCCCCAACCCCTTCAGCTAGGAGGCAAAAGCTGACCGACGACAGATAGCTTGCGAAAAAGCCCCCCCAGAGACAGAGGGTCGGGGTTTTGAAATAAAACGAGCTGCTATCAATGGATTTGATTTATTTAACAGAATTGTTCGATTTGTAAAAATAGTTCATTTATGCCATTCAATAAGTATAACCAGTTCTTAATTTTAATATTTATTATAATAACAATTATTACTTTAGACAAACTAATTTCAACAGAAAAAAGTTAATTCGGAATGCAGATCCCAGTTTCTAGATGGTTAATTATATCCCCTATTTATGCAGTAAATGACCCGACAGAAAGACTTCTGGTTGGCTTAAGTCCAGTTGCGGGGAGATTATTTGATCGTGAATCTACGAGAGGTGATTATGATGATTCGCCATCATCGGGTACTTGGTTGGTAAAGTTTCCAAATGCCGTTGCCTTCTTGTGCCAGCCAAGAGCTCACTTCTCATAGATGAGCGAATCTTCAGTCAGCGGGATGGTAAAGGTCAAGGGTTCCGGATCCTTGAAGGATATTTCCAATTTCGGGTCCGAGGCTTGAATCTGACTCTCGATTGGATGAGAGGTTTTAGCCGCACCAGCACACGAAACCTGTCACGAACACGAAATTATGTAAAAAGGAGAAATATCTGTCCCATGAAAAATGAACTCAACTTTAAATGATTATAATTGAAAAAATATGCAATTTTTACATTGTGTAAACGCAATTTTGTTTAGTAAATATTTATAAATGGTAACATTTTCGTTTGCTTTAATAATGGTGAAGCTAACCATAATTACGTTTGTGCAAGACAAGGGAATTAATGAAAAGTCACAATTTAAAAAAAAAAAATTATTAACATCCAATAATAAGGAAATTCCATTACATACAACAAATTTATTCCTAAGCAACATTTTCCTCCCCATACCCTACATTTCTTTTCAAGAACATTTGACCTTTAGGTCGTAATGCTCCTATAACTTTTTTTTATTAAATGTAGAATTTTAGTTATTCTTTCCTCTAAATTGATTTAGATTTGCAGGTGGGGTGTAGACCTTACTATTGACAAGAAAAAATTGCAAGGTTATATCTAGTGATCTTGGGGGCCGGGCATTCAATTAGATGATTCAGTCAAACTATGCCATCATTGAATTTCTGTCAATCTTTCTCTCACCGTAATGTGGCTATGGGCTGGAGCACCAACCATCCTGAATCTACCAGTCTATTGTGAAAATGGCGGCGAAGTTCCGAAATTTATCATGGTTAGGTAGAGGAGAGCTACAGTCGTTATTGTCGTACAACAACGGACCAATAAGGACCCATCCCCGCATATCCCGAACCACCTTCTCCTTGCACATAGGGGGGAGAGGTCAAAGTTGAAGACAGAGGGCTTTTCAGAGATGCATAAGGTCGAATATTATGGTTGTTCACTTTTCCTTCCGTAAAAAAAGCTGCATCGTTACCAATCACAACACTGTCCAAAAAACAAATCGGTCTCGAGAATTTTTTATTTTTTTTTTTAGGGGCTATCTGGCGACTGCCCACTTGGGCATAAGTCGCCGTAAACAAACAGCCTAGTTCTAGGCTACTTTAAAAAAATTGAACAGAAAACAACAATAAAAAGAAATAACAATTAGGAAGCAATAACAATAACAAAAACAACAAAACTTTGTTAAATGAAAGGGAGAAGGCCGGCCAACCCCCCAAAAGTCAACAAGTCCACCAGTCAATGTGCACGCACTCGTCCCGAGTACAAAGGACAGGCGGTAGCGACCCCGCCCATCCCGGTACCGGGACAGGTAACGTGCGCGGAGATCACCCAGACCCAGACTGGAACATTCGACAAGAATGTGCCGAACAGTCGGTCTCGAAAAGATGAAGGATGCCATTTTAAATAAACTTTAACAATACAATTAAATGACGATCTTAACATTTACATTCTATTCTTTTTGGTAGATGTGTATATATATATATATATATATATATATATATATATATATATATATATATATATATATATATATATATATATATATATATATATTCCAATTTTCAAAAATGTTGTCTTTTAATATGTTCAATAATTCCCTCAGTTCTTACTGTCTATTAGCAGGTCTGCACAAGGCAGAAATTACAAATACTTTGTCACTTCTAATAATTCAAAGTTCGGTTCGCTTTTTCGTGGAACGCCATTTACCAATAGGTAAAGCTGACGAGAGAGAGCGAATGCAACAAAAAGTCCATTCCCCGTCCCGCATCGCCTCGTTTATAGCATTGCTAGGCTGCCCAGACGTCCAGCATTTTACTGTTTTTAGATAATTTTTCCAGCAAAAATGACTAGTCAATGCTGGACAATGTAAAGTCCAGCATTGGGAAATGCTACAGCAAGGTTTAGGTAAAAAAATAATTGGTGTCAATTGTCCAGCCCATGTTTTAAATAACGCTTGAAAAGTGTATGTGATTGTCTGCCTATTGATGTCGAAGTTGTAGTTGTAAAAATCTACTCATTCTTTTACATTTATACAGTCAGGGTAGAAGAACTAAAAGATATCTGTGATTCTGTTGACGTGGAGTTTCAACAGATTTTAGGATACAGTAAGACCAGGTGGCTGGCTTTGAAGCCAGCCATTGAAATAGTTCTTCGACTATTCAAGCCTTTAAAAGTATATTTCTCGTCTCACAAACAATGTCCTACTATTCTAAAACAGTTTTTTGAAAATTCGTGTGCCGAGCCTTTTTTGTATTTTGTACACAGAGTGCAGTATTCCATGATTACATCCTAAAAGTGGAGTCTCAAAAGGCTTCTATGGCAGAGATTGCCTTTATTCTTAAAGACTTAAGGTTGAAATTGATTGAAAGAAAACGTGATTCATTTTTGCCCTTAGCTGTGGATAAAATGCTGAAGGATTTAGAGAAAGAAGGAAATGATATAGAAAGATTTAAAGAAACTACTTTGACATTCTATAATTCCTGTATACAAAATTTGAACCAATGGACTGTGCATTTTGAAAAGATGGAAAATTTCAACTGGATTCTTCTTCGCAACTTAATCCTCTGGAGAGAAGTTAAAGAAGCACTTGAATTTATTCTTGCCAAGAGACCCAATTCCACAATAAATGATGATGGTCTTTTCGATGAAGTAACTTGTGTTAAGAATTTTGTCACATTAAAAAAAATTAAAGAGTGGAATGATCGTGAAATTGAGGCTGACAGTAGATGGTTGGAAATATTTGCACATTTCAAAAGTCAGAATATTACATTTTAAAACATTTATCAGGTAGTAGAATTCTTTTTGAGTCTACCAAGATCAAATGCACCAACAGAGAGGGTATTTTCAATGATGAAAAACTACTGGGCAGACGAAATAAACAGGTTAAATATAGATACTTTAAAAGCGGCACTATTAACTATATGCAATTATGAGATGAATTGCTTGCAATTTTCTGATTACAGAAGCTCAAACATAAACCTCCTTGAAAAGATCCATTTAAATGCCAAGTACAATTCTAGACAAAATTATGTAAGTGAATATTGACTTATTAATAATTAAAGTTCGTTTGCTACTAAAATTACTTAACTTTATATATATATATATATATATATATATATATATATATATATATATATATATATATATATATATATATATATTTAAATATATATAAAATATATATATGCAGATGGTTCCGTCCAGCATTGGGTTAAAAAATCTGAGCAGCCTAAGCCTTGCATCCAGGCCACGAGAGAAGGAGAGGTCTCCGCTAACGACCGTCAACAACGATATTTTTTTTTAAATTTTACGAGCCTATCTGGCGACTGCCCACTTGGGCATAAGTCGCCGGAATCACGACAACCTAGCACTAGGGTACTTTAAAATAAGAATATGAAAACACAACAATGATAAAAAGGGAAGGTCGTAACGATTAGGAAGCAATCTCCGGCGTCGTGGGAGGTCCCTCTGACCCGGCGCAGGAGCGTGCGACCTACAAAGAAAACAACAATAACAAAAAATAAAACCTAGTTAAATAAAGGGAAAAAGGCCGGCCTCTCCCGAAAAGTCTATAAGTCCACCAGTCAATGTGCACGAACTGGTCCCGAGTACAAGGGACAAGCGGTAGCGACCCCGCCCATCCCGGTACCGGGACAGGTAGCGTGCGCGGCGAAGATTACCTAGACTGAGACATTCGACAAGAATGTGCCGAACAGTCTGGGGGACGACGCAGTCGTCACAATAGGGCGCAGGCGAGCGCCCAATCAAATGGCGTTCCGCCAACAACGAATGAATCAAATAAGCATCCTATCTCTATACTAATTTAAAAAGACAAAAACTCAAATAAATTTGCAAAAAAACAAACGGAACAAATGCTCCAGCGACCGAGCACGCACGCACCCAGTACACCCAAAAGGAGGCCAACACCCTCCAAAACGCCGCAGTCAGTTGTGTACGAACATGTCCAGAGCACAAGTGGACATAAAGAGGAAAAAGAAGGTGTAGAATCTGCTACTAACCACAAAAGCTTCGTTGTCGTGGCAACTCTACCCTCTCTTGGCCGATAGGCCAAGGGACGCGCTACACAGGCACTTCTCCCAGGTTCCCTCACTACTTTCTCGCACACACTCCCCAAATATTTTCCTCAGTCTGACCGAGTGTGTGTCAAGGAAGAGCACTCGGACCGTCTTTCGGCGCGTGTCCCTAAAGGCGACTAAACCCGGATAGGGGGCGCTGTCCTGGGAAGCCGTGACCCCGTCTAGACCGCCTAATCCACCTCAATGTGTGAACAGAATGGGTGTGTGACATGCGTGGGAGTATGTGATGATGGAAAGAAGGGAGATGAAGTAAATGCATTGAAAAGATGAGATCGCTGATGCTTGCTTTACTGGTGAGTTGGTGTGGGAAGGAGTGGGATCTGGATGGCAGGGGTAAGGAGGGTGTGACAGTGCTTTTTGGTGTCGAGTTAATAGATGGGTATTAGCGCTGTTCAAGTTCATATTGTAAAAATATATAAGTTGTGGGATACTTCAGGCCACATGTTGTTCTTGTTCCACTTGGGGTCGTATAGGTCCACATAAAATTTAACTCGATCGGATAAGATATAAAGGTCTCCCAGAGCGACACATTCCACATTCTCCTCTCCCTCCATGCGGCCGCCACCTGGTCCATTATTGAGGTGATGTTGGCAGTCAGTCAAGTGGATTGGCCTTTGGAAGTGTTTGTTTGGTGTCTAGAAGTCACCAACTTCTTTATTCTTTTGGTGATAAATTGGTACGAACATAATGTTGTTTGGGGAACTGAAAGTTACCATTTTCAGTCGTGATTACTAACAGAACAGAGAACTTCAATATTCCCATTTTTCCTTTCACAGGTTCGATAGTTTCTATTCGTAAACAGTGGTGGTTGATCGGTCACCCGGAGGAGAACATCACCGGATGTCGTCTCCCCTCAAAGGGGCAAGTGCTCCGAAAATTCGACTTCCACCACAGTCTGGAAAAGAAAACAAAGGCGGAGGCTGCGAAGGAGACCGTGGAGGGAGTCTTGGGGGATTTGTGATTTGTGGAGGTCTCCCTACCTCCACACTGCGTTACAGCAAGGCGAAGCTGCTCAAGTTAGTGGAGGCTTACGAGGGTCTTCAGAAGGACAAGAAAAGAGCTTCGGAAACGGCAAGGATGAATGAGATCTTTCAAGGAGACCTTGATGACTTGTTCGATGTGGCGCACAGAGATACCCTTGAGAAAACCACAAATGAGGACAAGGCCTTCCTCATCAGCCAAAGAGAGGATCGATCGACTTCTTCTATGACCGGACTGGACACTGTGTCAGCGAGGCTCCAAGAGAAAAGGCGGAGGTGAAGCGGAAACAGGCTGCAGAGATGGAGAAAAAGATCGCATTAAGTGTTGTACCTTCAAGCAAGTTGGCCTCATCGTCTTGGTCCTCTCACGGGAAAACGGATGGAAGAGAGGCCGAGTTCAAGTGACTAACTCCTCCTAAGAGAAGAGTTGGAAAGAAGTCTGCCATGATCCTGTCAAAGGAAGTGACCACCAAACTGGACCGCTTCAAGGTCTCAGATCCGGCTGCGATGGCAGTGGTAGGAGCCGTGGCTAAGGCAACCGGTCAGAACATCACGCTCTCTACGAGCTCAATCCGCCGCCATAGGAGAAAGAACCGAAAGGAAGTGGCCACTATACTGGGATGCCAAGCAGCTGCCTGGCATCGCTGGGGGACGTGAACGCGTTGAGAGGCTCGTCATTCACGTCACAGGTGGGGACAAGGAGTACCTCTTGGAAGTAGCCAAGATCCAAGGCACTGGACATCACATGGCGGAGGCTGTCCTCAATGCAGTATCCGACGCTGGACTGGAGGTGCGCATTCAAGGAATCGTGTTTGACACTGCCTCAAACAAGGGTCCCAATGAAGGAACCTGCATCAAGATTCAGGAGGGTCTGGGAAGGAATCTCATCTGGTTTGTGTGCAGGCACCAAATCCTGGAAGTGATCCTTAGAGACGTTTTCAAACACCGTTATGGACGATCTGGCGGGCCTAACGTCCATCTCTTCGTCCGGTTCCGGGACCAGTGCAACTTCCTCGACCAGAAATCCTGGACGTCCTCCATGGATGAAGAAAGCCACTTTCCTTCCCTGACAGATGAGCTGTCTGATGCAAGGGAGACAGTTTTGAACGAGCTCAAGAGTGCCATCGAACAAGAAAGCCATCCAAGAGACGACAACAGGGCAACAGGAACGTTTCATCAAGCGAGATAGATGTCGAAGGAAATCTACCTTCTCAAGATTTTCCTCTTCAGGTCTCAGTTTCGGCTGACCTCTCACGAACTTCGAGCCATTGAACAGGTGTCCCTCTTCGTCGTCCTCCTTTACGCCATTCCGTGGAACGAGGCCATGGTTCCTTCCCATGCTCCCCGCAACGATCTCTTCATGAGGGAACTTTGTAGAGGAATCCCCAATAAGCGCGTTGCTGAAGTGGCCCTAAAGGCATTCAAGCGCCATCTCTGGTACGTGTCAGAAGACTTGGTGCCTCTCTCTCTTCGACGAAAGCGTTACAAAGGAAGAGAAGGTATCCATGGTCCACAACATGAAGAGGGAGAGGAAGGGACTGAAACGTCTGGACGGAAAGGACTTCAATCCCAACAAGCCTCTTTCAGGCTTCTTCAGTTCCCGATCGAAAAAGGCGCTGGATCTCCTGCTCCCAGGACAGGGGGAGGAACTGGCCACACTCTTGGCTAAGAGCCCCGCCAGTTGGGAGGGGGATCCTCTCTTCTGCAAGATGAGGGCGATTGACCAGGTGAAGGTGGTCAACGATGTTGACTAATGGGGAGTGGCCCTGATGACCACCTGCAACGCGGCCATCACCCAGGAAGAAGCTCAGAAGCAGTTCCTTCTTAATGTGGTGGCCAAGGACAGGAAGGAGTACCCCACAACCTCCGAGGCAGCCCTACTGAAGCCCGAGCAATTGGACTCCAAATAAAGCAAGGAGGTCCTTTCGGAACTGTTTTTTGTCTTGTTTCAGTTCTCAGTGAAGTCATTCTATTTGTACTTCTCTGCGTGCGAAAGAAAATATATTAGAACTTCATTTTTCATATTTGCTAACTTTTTGTTTGTTTTTGAAAAATTGTTGCTTCGTGGGGGGCCCCTAAGCAATCTCCGATTACAATCAAATTTGCCACGAATCTTTTACTTTTTTAGTGGAACAAAAACAACATTCGACCCCAAAGTGTTTGCACCATGTGACATTTTGAACAGGTCTCATGGGTATGGATGTGTGAATTCGAAAATTACGTGGGGAAGTTGAGATTTGGAAGGGTGAAACAGTGTGGTTGAAGTGTATTGGCCTTGTAATGTTAGAAGTGAAGCTTAGGAAGAGAGGTTCTGGAATGACTTGGGACGAGTGAGGGTTGGAATTGGAAAAGAACACTTATAAATGGTGCGATTAATAATTTGTCGCTGTTAGCAACTCGGAATTCCGCGCATTCGTGTTGTCTGGCGTAGTTTTACTCTTCTTCAAATCACAGTAGACTCAGTTCTGCATCGTTTCTGAGGGAAGCAAGACCGTGGCAGAATTCAATCTTCCAACAATTTGGAAAAGGCAAGCTGTGCTGCTTGGTATTCACACCGGTAGCCCTAATGCGAAGATCTATCTACAGTGCTTTTGTGTCAATCTGAGGAAGCCATAAACTTATACAAGGACTTTGGAAAGAGGGATGAGAGTATTGTTGAGAAAAGGAAGCTATTTACAGCACGCGGTAGTAGTTACTTAGATGGAGGAATTGGATAAATTTGAAGAATATAAACAAATACAGAAGAAGCTGCATCGGTCAATGAGGAAGCTACTACCACATTTCCGCCTGAGAGTTAACAAATGTTGAGGAGCTACACGAATTAAGCTATAATGCACACATGTAATTCAGATAATTTACTCATACCTAGCCAATGGAAGGGGGGGGGGGGGCAAGCAGCCGACCTCGGTGCCGGTCCCAAGCTCAGATAAATATGGAGGGCTGGAGTCAGGAAGGGCATTCGTCCGTAAAGTTTCTGCCAAGACCTTAAGGAAGGAGTCTTTTATCGAGAAAAGACTGATCAAGAACGGCGACCCCGCGTCGGGAAAAGCCGAGAAGAAGAGGAAAGAGATTCTGAGCTGAGAAAATTGCAAAGATCCAGATGGGAACAGGAAGTTGTGTGCAAAGAAAGAAAAGGGTGCATGGTGGGGTGCAAGGGACCTTGTGGTGGAGCGAATATGAGTGTGTGTGAGGAGCAGTTCTCCCACCCCTTTTCCGATGCCCTCTACCTCCCTCTGTGAGAGTGGAGAGATTTTATATATATATATATATATATATATATATATATTATTTATTAGGGATTTCAAGTTTTGTTTAAACTGTTTTTTTTCTCTTCCTCAGCTATTTACCCGTTTGTTTGATATTTTGCGATAAGCCACTCTATTAAATACTCCAAACTTTGATCGCCACCATTTGTAAGGAGTGGCTGAGAGTGTAGTTTAGTAATAACGCCATTAAGTTATTGTGAGTCCTGACGGGACAGAGAGGGCTTTGATAACCTCAGGACGCGACCGGATCGCATTATACCGAGCTCGGAGGCGCCAGCCTTTTTTCTTTTAGTAAGACCTAGGCAGCCATTATGACCACTCGAGTAGCAGCCGGTAGGACTTCCCCCCCGGGGGTACCACGTGAGGCCTTTTCTTGTTTGCTTCAAGTATGGTTGTTAGGCCTCCTTGAATAATTTCGTATTATTTTGTTGTACATTTACCTCTTGTTGGTTTGGTAATAGGATCGATTTTGTTTTTTAAATATCTTTTTGCTAGGATTGATTTATATTTGATTGTCGATATTTCGCCAATAAGTAGGATTGTGTTTTTTTTTTTTTTTGTAACGAGATCTCGAATTTATTTACCTCATATTTCTTTTGTAATATTTTGTGAATAGAGGACTGTATATCCAATCGTTTCATTCTCCCTCGGGTTTTCACGTACAATTTAGTTTTATAAGTGGGTTGGATCGATTGAGGGTTTAGGGTAGATTTTCGGCCCGCTACAACCTTCTGCCCAGGGATGAAACACATGGTCTCACCCCCTTCCCCAATAAGGGCCAATTTGACGTGAAAAAAAAGATGGGCGCCTTTGTTCTTGATGAGACAAAGAAATGGAGGCGGGTAGCTTTACTTGTTTTTAGGTGCGTTGTTGTGCACCAACCCTACTTTATGGGAAAGTGCTGGATCAAGGATTCTCCAGGCCTTTCACTCTTTTCTCCAAATACACAACTAACATACGTATTCAGATCCCCCCATTACACAGTAGGATCATGCGACCAACACTAAAGAGAGTCAAATTAAAATGGAAGAGGCCAGCCTCCTCCAAAAAGTCTAATAGTCCACAAGTCTGTGCACACGAACTCGTCTTAAATACGAGACAAGCGGTAGCAACCCCGTTCGTCCTGATACCGAGACAGGTAACGTGGGGTTTGTTTTGTTTTTTTAACGATAATTTGGCGACTGCCTACTAGGGCATAAATCCCTATAATCATCACAACCTAATTAAAAAGCTAAAAAAACAAAAGAATAAAAAACAACAAAAAAGAAGCACGTTCCGGCGTCCTGAAGTGGCCGCAGCATTGGGGGATAGGTCCATAGGAAACATGCGCGGAGCAATGGCCGCAACTTTGGCCATCTCCCATCTTCTTTGATTCCTGCAATGAATTCGGTGTAAGGAAGCGTGAAACGATGGCCTGTCGCCCAGTCCTCGCGGAATCTTTGGCTACCTCATTCCCACATGTCCCGAACCCAGCAGAAATTAATCGCAACTGTGGCGTTACGGATACTGCGAACCATGGAGTGTTGAGATTCAAATGATCCGAGAGCAGGCGGGGAGGGGGGGGAGGTTGAGTTGTTAAACGTCACAATCCAGTGTGTCAACCGGGCAAGACGCGTTATCTCCCACACTAAGAGGTGCATTGCAACTAGCTCGGCCGTGAAGAAAGCCTTGTAGAGGCCTGCTGACTTCAAACAGAGTGGATACGGGGTGGAAACAGATCCCCTCCTGGGACTTGAAGCCATCCATATAACACTGGCACGGATCCAGCGTGACACAAAGTGTACCCCCCAAAGGCCGAACGAATACTCCCGGCGTTGTAGAAGTTTTGGGAGCAGAAGCGTAGTGCCAAATAGTCAAAGGTGGTAACATCCAGGGTGGCGTCCTGGGCAGAACCAGAGGCGCCACCGGCCTGAAAGATTCACCGAGCTCTTTAAGAACTTTCCTAGCCCTAGACCCTTTAAACCCAAAGAGTTTATGGTATGACTGGCGCCTCTCAGACAGCATACAGCGCTGTACAAATTAATTGGGACAGTGATAGAAAAACGCCAAATTTCACTATTCATGTATTATTCTCAAAATCACAGCATAAATATCTTAATGTTGACAGTTAATAAGAAATATGTCCTCCCTTTGGTTTAATAACCTCAGCAATCTGATTTGGCATGAATACCACCAATTTCTGACTCATATTCTGAACTTCCTCATCGTGATACCAGGACTGTATAACAAAGATCAGCTTTTCCATTGCGGAGAGGTCCCTCGCCATGGTTCTCCGCTTGATGATTGTCCACAGATTGTCAATTAGATTAAGGTCTGGTGAATTTCCAGGCCATTCCAGTACCGTAATCTTCTCGGCTTGGAAGAACTTTGCATTTTGGGGGGGAGACGTGTCATGGGGCGTTGTCCTGCTGGAGATGAGATGAACGTTTGGAAAGCGTTCACGAAGTGTCAGAAATAGATGCTTCCTTGAGGTTGCTTGGTACTTGTCGGAATTCATCATTCCTTCCACTGGTACCAGTCATTCGGGTCTATTTACCGTGAAAGTACCCCAAAACATCTTCTTAGGGGTGTGTTTAGGGGCTTGCTGGATGTGCCTCGCTCTCACTGGTTCTCCTGCACTGCGCCTTACGACTTGTGATCGGATCCCATGGACTTCGAAGTGGGTCTCTTCAGAGAATATGACCTTTTTCCAATCTTCTTTGGAGCATTCTTTGTATGTCTTGGCCGAAATCAAACGTTTCACCTTCATACCAGTGTTAAGTAGAGCCTTCTTAAAGGGCCTTCGCGCAGTTCTGCCGGCTTCGATATGCCTTAGGCGAATAATTAACGAGTCGATGTGGATACCAGCAGTTAATAAATCACGCTGTAAGTCTTGGCTGGTCTTTTACACTATTGCGTAGCAATATTTTGTCATCGTGTGGATTTGTTTTTCTTTTTCGACCACATCTTTCCACTTCTGGATTACCGGGTGACTTCGTTCTTCTTGATGATTCGACCCACAGTCGACTTTGTAGCCTCAGCTTACTGGCTATCTCTCGAACTGACATATCAGCATCTTCACATAGTGTTACAGCCTTTGCTCTTTTCCTGGGAGTAACGCCCGTTCCGTGAGCAAGCCAGCCAGTTAAAGACTGCACTCATTGCAGTCTTTGTTTTGCCAATTAGCAAAATAAACCCCTGAAACATCATAGCCACTCAGAATAACTGAATGATCACTCAAGAATCACCCATAATAGGTTTTGTGTCAGAAAATTGAAAATTCTTGAGGTATCCCAATTAATTTGCACAGCACTGTAGGCACCGTCGAGATCGGTCGTGGAGGCAGTGTGAGGCGTTGGCAACTGAGGATGAAGCCAGGCTCGCAGGTAGAAGCGCATAATGCACTGTGCACAGCACATAGCGAGCGAAATCTCCTGAGCATTGAAAAGTAGGCTATCAATGGGTGATGTGCAGGAGCCACCAGTTGCCAGCGGATCGATTTCACATTCCGCAAAATACACGCACGGCTGCGGATGTATAAACCTCGCATCCATAGTCAAGCTTCGAAAGAACATAGATAGGATCGATAGAAAAGTAAAGCATTATCCCTATCAGTACCCCAAAGGGCATAACGTCGCAAAACAAGCAATGTTCATGGCGCAGGTACGAGAGACCCTAATACTGTGAATAAGATCCTCCCAGGTGAAAACAAATCCAATGAAACAGTGCGAAGCCACCAGTTCCAGACAAGCACCGTTAAGGAATAAGTAGAGGTTGGGATGGAGCTGTGGATTGCGGCAGAAGTCCGCCACCTTAGTCTTGATCAAGGAGAAACTGAAAGCTGTGCTCTTTGGCAGAGCGAGAGATGCGGTTCAATGCTCATTCGAGTCGACGCTCCAGAGTTGGCATCTTGGCCACACAGATAGAGATTGAATATTCATCCATGTAGAGTAGTGGTTCTTAACAATTCCTGGTCATGGCCTCTTTTTGATTATTTTGGTGGCCCACTCAGCTATTTGTGTACACAAAAGCTCATTTTAGAATTTACTGAGCAAATATTTTTTCAAATAAATTTCAAAGTTAATGTTATAAATATCAAACCAGCCAAATTAAATGAAACTTTATTTCAGTAAAAAATAGTATTGCATTAACACCAAGGATACAAAATTATTTAATGAGATCCTTGTGCCTGATGTTGATAGGCAAGTATTTTTATTATCGGGTTTGAATGTTGTCAATGACCAAGATCACCCCCTTTTTACAATCTAAAGCCAGTTACTAGCTTTTGAGAGCGAATGTAAAACACGGCTAAAGCCAGCTTCAACACGATAGGATGTTGGAAAAGCAATATCATACAACTGTGCTTTTTCCCAGAGCAATGCCACTGTTCTTCCATATATTGTTTCTTTCCTTTGAATCAAGCTTTAGCTACTTCATCATTCTATAATTCAATGACTCTCTAGAGATATAAGGTAATATCTATATTAGTGGCATCAACTTCGAAAGGAAGTTGAAGTATATTCAATTTCATTAGTTCTTTAAAGCAAGAGTGCATATCTTTAAGTTTTTTTTCAAATGTTCAACATAAATAGAAAGATCATCATCGTCATGCAGCTCATTGCTAATGGATCCGGATATGGAAACTATTCTAATGCACGATATCCGATATTAATTTTGAACAAAATGAGTTTGGAAAAAAAAGCAACAGAATCTTTGCATATCAAATCATATTGTTCACCCTGTAGCTGCTTATTGAGTATATTCAGTTTTTCAAATATATCTGATAAGTAAAATATGTTGCATCTCACAGCAGTCAACTATTCTCCGAGTTGCTTACTACTGAAAAAGCCCCCCCCAAAACCCCCTTGAATCCCAAAGTTCTACAAAGCGACGAAGACAATTCCCTTTTGATAGCCATTGAACCTCTATGCATTTCGAGGCATTTAAACTCTTCTCCATTTTTGTGACAATGTCACACAAAAGGCGGTTTTTAAGAGAACTTGATTTGATATAATTGACAGCTTTTATTACAATATTAAGGGAGTCATGCATATGTCCATTCAAATGTTTGGCAACTTAATGCTGTTGGTGGATCACGCAGTGTATACAAAATGCTTCAGGCACAGCATATTTAAATAAGCACTGGAGCCTTTGTGCCTTCCAATCATAGATTGAGTACCATCAGTAGCACACGCCACTATATTTCCAAGGTGAATATTATTTTTTTAAATAGGTAACAAGTTTAAAAATTGTTTCGCCACTACATAGTATCTGTTTCAAGACTTCTGGCAAAAAGCATTAATTCTCTTAAGTGATCTTCATTGAGAATCCTGACATATGCCAATAGCATAGCTTGAGTATCCTTTAAAGTAGATTGGTCAAGTTGAATGGCATACCGTTTTACTTCAAGTTGGGACTAGTTGTTTTTCAACATCCACAGACATTGAATCAATAGGTTTTGATATTGAAAAATTACTGAGTGGGATGACATTAATTATATCCTGTGGATTTCGATTCATTACTCTTGAAACTGCAATGGCATTGCCGGCAAAATTTTGGTCTATCCTATGTTATGGGGCTTTTCAGCTTTAGCAATTATTTTCGAAATTTTGTAAGAGCCCATCAAAACTTTATCCATCTTATTAATTAACAATTAATAAGAACTTATATTTGTTAAATATAATTAACCTGTAATCATAATGAATACAATTACATTTGATTGTAATGTTTCCTATGGTATCAATTAGAAGAAAATGTATGATTTATTTTGTTACTTACCCCAAATCTTATGTAATTTTTTTGGTTACATTTTATATTATTTATTACTATTATGGAAAACTAGAGCGGATAATTTCTAATACTTTGTTTTAAAATATGAATTTGATATTAGAAAGCTATTATTTCTATTAGGTTTAATTACTTGGAATTTGTACCATAACTTTTTATTTACTTTTAACTTAATAAATATGTGTTAAAACTTAATCAATGGCTTCCCGGCACTTTTGAGTGGCCCTGATTTCTGATCCTGTTTCGCTATAATTTATCTTACATTGGACTGTAATGAATTAATCTAACATTAAATTCAACTCTTGACTAATGCTGCTTAAACAGCACTTACCTTTGGTAATATTTAAAGTTTAAACTTAAATATGCACATAATATCAACACATGCATTATAGGCCTAGCTGCAATCAAAAACTCCAAATTAGGGACGCAATGGTCAAAAATATCAAAACAATTGCATGAGTATAAGACTTCGGCAAAGTTGAAAGTTCTTATTGCATTGGAGTCGTTCACGGGCGACTGGAAAGAAAAGGGTTTAGTAGAAGCCACATCACCCATAGATTTACGAGAGGGGAAAACGTCCACTCGCTAGATGAAAGTTGGAGGGGCTGGAGCTGCCTGGAGGCGGCTCCAAAGATGGAAAAGGGAAAGCTCCCTTACCGCATGAAAATGGTGAGAGGGGAGCCCTTCCACCAGTCGAAAGGGGTGTCTCCTTTCCCTCGTCTTCCCCAACACCTAAGGAGGGCGAAGCCAGACTTGGAGGCGGATCTCCATGCGCCCGCGATCGCTCACTATCTCCCTCAGTTGTAGCCATGATGTCGAATAAACAACATAGAAAGTTGATACTATAACTTCCTAATGCCTTGTGAGGTTAAAAGAAAAATATCCATAGGATCAGAAAGATTCAGAATGTGATCATTTGCGCATACTCGGCCCACGCGCACGGGTACTAGTTAGATGGGCCTCGACAACGCGGGGCGCCATTCAGGCAAAATTTGACCATAAAGGATTGTGCCGGCGTAGCCACCGATATGTGAACTGAAAGAAGGTGAATAGAGTTGAGGGTACAACACACCTCGTGGCTAATACTTGCCTTAGCCAGCAGGCTTTCAGCTTTCGCAGCAGGTAGTGACCTCATGGTATACACTGCCACATGACTAAGGACACATTGGATGACAAAATTGCGCTGGGCAAATAGAACCTCTGTGGATATAAGAGCAAGCTTGTAATGGGGTAGGCGAGTATGTAATGAAGAAGTAGAGATAGGCGGGTCCACTAACGAGTAGGCGGGGTGATCTCGGGATAGTGTGTAGTCTACCCAGGAACCATGTCTAGCAAAACGAACTCTGTTCAGGTGAGAACAGCTCATCCTGGTACAGAGTGCGGGTAGACAAAAGGTTGAGGGGATAGTCGCAATAATTTAAAAGTAGCGCAGAGAGGGAGCGAGAGGGAAGCGTACGAACAACTTCCCCAGGCCCCATCAGTGTGTTCATGTCAACCCAGTGACAGGGGTTCCCTTTCTCTAATTTGCACTCAGGCCGGATGTGCACCAACTCGGGGTGTCAAGTGTAACAGGCTACACAGAGTACCTCCCTGCGGGGCAGAACTGCACAATTCCGGCAGATCCAGGTTCCATGCAAGTTGTCTACACAGGGAATATAATATCACTATGCATTTAATTGTAAGGGAGGGGGGAGCTAGTAAGAAATAAACGGCCTCAGAAACCTAACCTCACCCTCTGCTACACATCCGCTACAGAACAGGAAACAGGACCCTATAATTTTTCATTCATAAACGTTACATTGTCATGGCGAGAGGTTGGGCTTGTTAGACAGTCCTAACTCCCACTTCTTAGGAATCAAAACGTGTCTTGACCGCTGCTCAAGTGGCACTCAAACATGATGCAATCGTTTCAACCTGCCAAACTATCAAGTGCCAAAGTTCTGAGTCGTAAACTTACTTGAGTTTGCCGAATGACAAAATTATTGGGAATGTTATTAACAATGGCGGTGCTCGGCATCAAAGCTTCCTTGTCCTGGTCTGCATTCGTGCTTTCAAATATCTTAAAAAAGGGGTTAATATAAATCTTTTAAAAAGGGGCAATCAATATAAATTTATAAAAAGAACAGTCAATATAACTTTTTTTAAATTTAAATTGCCCATCTGGCGACTGCCTACACCAAACCCTACTACGGAGTCAATATAAATCTTTTAAAAAGGGCAGTCAATATAAATCTTTTAAAAAGGGCAGTCAATATAAATCTTTAATAAGGGTCCAATATAAATATTTAAAAAAAAGAGATGCAATATAAATATTAAATTAGGGCACTATGAATATTGAAAAAAGGGGAGTCAATAATCTTAAAAAGGAGTGAATATAAATCTTTATTTGTTGCAGGACAATGGTGGAGAATTACTGTCATCGCTTTGTTCCCTTCCAGACTGGATGGTCATAAAGGTGAAGATGTGAAGTTTAATGACCATTTTCACCGCACTACCTACTAAGATCTTACAAAAAAAGATAGCGAATGAAGAAAGGTAAGAAGGATAGTCGGGAATGAGTAGGAGTAGAGCACCTTAAGAGGCAGGCCTACCCTTCCCTGACTCAATAAAAAAGGTTTACCACAACCCCTGACCTCCTTTCTTACATACAACTCAGTGATGGTTGCAATGTCAGCGAATGGGAACGAGATTCCATGGGCCATCATCACCATCGATCCTACCCACCCTCTTGTCTGATCGCAGGAGGGGCGCTACAGCACCTACATACAATGAAACGCTTCCTGGGATGCGCGGGTGAATTCAACCCGCTCTACCGCCACTCAAACTCCGAATCCGCCTTCCAACACCAAATAGAGACGCGCGAGAAGACGCCAGGCCCCGGCACCCAACTTCTTACTTCCTCGGGCGCGAGAGAAATGAACTCCAGGTTGGGGTCTTCCTTCTTGGAGAGGACGTATATAAAATCGGAATTGGGAGACGACATCTCGACCGCAGGAACCTCCAGCACCGACGATTGAGCTACGAACCACGGCTTCTCCGTCTGATGTTCTTCCGTGTGTTTGGAGAGCGCCGCATCATCGGCGAACGTCTTGGAGCACGCCACGCACCTTCGAGTTTGAGGACCTGGAGCGAAAAGACGTCGATTCGAGTTGGGAAGGATATTTTTCTATTTAATTTTAGGGTCTCCCGCGACAACCGACAGCGACTATTTATTTTAGCCCATCTGGCGACAGCCGCCCGACAGAGACTACAAATGAGAAGGAGCAGAAGAATCGGGCGGCTTGGGCGAGTTCCTCTATCCATGAGCTTAAAACTGGATGCGATGGCAAGGAAAAAACAACATTTACCAACTTTAGTTAGGAGGGAGGGAATCGGGGGAGGAGGGCGTCTTGTTCGTTTGTTTTTAGCGCAGATTCACACAGTATGATGTCCATTTTACTGAGGATCATGTGGATTAACTTCGGCTGAACATGAGAAGCGGAAAAGGTTGACCAGGATAAAATGCAAGGAATGGGGGAAGGGGGGGGGTGTCGATAGACCTATGATTTTATTGAATAAAAGATGAAACCGATGATCAAGAGATCACTCACGGAGGGAGAGTAGGAGAGAACAGTGGAAAGGGGGGTGGGGGTGAAGAGCCATCTCTGCCAAAGAAATTATTCTCTCTAGTTTGGTAAATCAACTGTACTTGACTTGTTGGTGATGGCGACTAAAAAAAAAACAACACCATGGCATCTATTGCGCTTCGGAGAAGCCACTGACTGTAACGGCCCCTCTACGCCAAATGGATGGAAACACTCTAGTTAGGACCCGCTCTCTAGAATAATCCCACGACTTGAGATTGGGTTCCTCGCCGGCCCTGGATCAAGGAGGACTTTTTTCAACATTCTATTCACTTCCCACTGGCTATCATCTGTTGGGCTTGAAATCGTCTTTGAGTTTTTCCTTTAAAATATCTCACCTTCAACGTCGTTTTCTGGATGAGTCTTCGCGTGTTTCAACAGCTGGAGTTTCTCGGCAAAGCTTCGGGAGCAGAGTCTGCATTTATGGGCCCCTCCCCCGTGGAGCTTACGCTCGTGAAGGAGTAAGGCGTCACGGCTAAAGAAGCCCTTGACGCAACTCGAACAATTAAATTTGTACTCTCCTTTGTGGCGCTTTTCGTGAAGACTCAACTGCGGAAGACCGGGCGAAAAATTAAGGGCCGTAATGCACCCAAGCTCCTCTAGTCAATTACGTAGCTCGTGCCCAAATACCCCGATCCCCCAAACCGTGATAAAAACAAAGGACATTAAATTGGAATTAAGGTAGGAAGGTAGGAAACAATTAATCAAGGCAGCGGTATTAAATTCAAACGAAGGGCAGGCAACATTCTGTGAAGTCAATTATGAAATCGAAGGGAAGAAAATTGACAAATATTTTAGTACCACGGTGGATTGGGACCTCGAAAAAAGAAGAGGGCCACTTCGCCTGGGCAAGAGCAGGAAAGACAACCAGATTTATCATAAGAGTAATGTGTGTGAGAAAGTGCCCCCTCCTCCCGAATTAAAATTGCAATACCAACGAGTGTATCACACATAGTGCAAATGTGCGTAAAACATATATGAGAAAAGACACGAGGGGGGAGGGGTGTCAAGGATATGTAGGGTAGTCCCCCTCCTTAAAAAAACTAGTACCAATCTTTAAATTCAAATGTATTGGTATCAGTTTTTGCTACCACTTGAAACAAGTCAATACAAAATTCAATGTTTCTTTTAAATGTAATTCACCCATGTTTTAGTTAGCCCTATAAGTGGTAAAATTGAAGTTGATAAAATGTAGTAGCAAAATATTTGTCATTTTATACTTATTTTCCCTTTTATAGATTTTAGATGGGTTTGAAAGAAAGCGATAAGTACATTATCAAAAAGACCAATTTATTAGATTGATAGAGTGACTTGTTTGGGGTGGATGAGCGTCCCTCAAGCAGTGTGAAGGAGTCTACTCAATGCTATGCTAACTACATACCATCACTGCTTAGATTGCAGTTTATCCTTCCTAGCGTCCATCCAGGGACGCTAGGAAGTCACCGTAATAAAATCTGCCTATTAGTAGGCTACGTTAAAACACGAAACAGCAAACAAATCCCCCAAACAATAACAAACCAATACCAAGAAGAAAAAAAGCATACGACATCGTCGGGAGAAACTTGCATCCACCGCGTCAGAGCATGCACCCTCACCCAAGAAGAGATGTAAAATAAAATGAATGTCACTCAGTCAAGAGTGAAAGAACCTGTGCCGAGTACATGGGACAAGCAGTAGGGAGCCCGCTCGCCCTGGTACTGCGACAGGTAAGGGGCCCGAAGATCCCCCAGAATGGGCATTCAAGATAAATTTGCTGAATAGTTGGGGGGGACACTGCAGTTGTCACAGTAAGATGCAGGAAGGCGCTCCTTAAATTGGCTGTGCGCCGAGAGAATGTGCCTCATTTAAAGACTACAGAAAACGACCTTAAACCGTCGCGGCATTGTGAGGAGATAGATACTCGTAGGACCACGAGAACAGTCACATCGCGATGGCACGCAAATTAAAGTTCGCGTCAGCCGTCTCCCCTATTGTTTGCCAGACAGCCCGGAGGGCTAACCTGATTCCAGCCATGCAGTAGGCGCGGGGAAGATAGAAGCAGCAAGAATTGAGCCAATCTCAGCCGCTGGGATATGAGGCAAAACGAAATAAGCAACTGAAGTACATTTTTTTTTTTTTTTTTTTTTTTAATTAAGGGGCTATCTGGCGACTGCCGACTAAGGCATAAGTTGCCGTAAACAAACAGCCTAGTTTTAGGCTACTTTAAAAAATTAAACAGAAAACAATAAAAAGAAATAACAATAACAATAACAAAGCAATAACAAAACAATTACAAAAACAACAACAATTAAATCGGGTTAAATAAAAGGGAGAAGGCCGGCCTCCCCCAAAAAGTCAATAAGTCCACCAGTCAAAGTACACGCACTCGTCCCGAGCACAAGGGACAGGCGGTAGCGACCCCGCCCATCCCGGTACCGGGACAGGTGTCGTGCGCGAAGATCACCCAGACTGGGACATTCGACAAGAATGTGCCGAACAGTCTGGGAGACGACGCAGTCGTTGCAATAGGGCGCAGGCGAGCGCTCCATCAGATAGCGATGCGACACACGAGTGTGTCCGATTCGGAGACGACAGAAAGCAACCTGAAGCCACCGCGGCATTGGGGGATAGGTCCATGGGAACAGTCGCGGCACAATGGCACGCAACTTTAAGTTCCCTTCGACCGTCTCCCATCTTCTTTGCCAAGCAGTCCGAAGAGCTGCCCGTATTCCTGTCATGTAGTCGGTGTGAGGAAGAGCGAAACGCTGGTCCGGTCGCAGAGTCCTCGCGGACTCTTTGGCGCCCTCATTCCCCGCAATTCCTACATGTCCAGGAAACCAGCAGAAGATAATCTCGACATCTGCCCGGCTCGCCAAAACCGTGGCGTCACGGATATCGCGAACCAGGGGATGCGGAGATTCCAATGCCCCGAGAGCACTCAGGGCGCTTTGTGAGTCGCTATAGATCACAATCCGGTCTCCGAACCGGGCACGTCGCGTAATCTCCCGTACCGAGTGGTGTATTGCCACCAGCTCGGCCGTGAAGACAGACGCAGCGCCTGGTAGAGCCCCGCTGACTTCAAACAGAGGGGATACGGCGTGGAAGCCGACCCCCTCTTGGGACTTGGAGCCATCCGTATACACTGGCACGGTACCAGCGTGACACGATGTGTGCTCCAAAAAGGTCGAACGCAATACTCCCGGCGCAGTACAAGCTTTGGGAGCAGAGGCGTGGCGACAAATAGCCAAATGTGGTACCCTCCAGGGTGGCGTCCTGGGCAGAACCAGGGGCGCCACCGGCCCGAGAGCTATATCTACCTCTCGAAGGAGTTTCCTGGCCCTAAACCCAAAGGGCTTAGGGTATGACTGGCGTCTCTCGGCGGCATAGGCACCATCGAGATCAGCTGCGGATGCAGTGAGAGCTGTTGGCGACTGAGGGAGGCGCCGGGCTCGCGCGTACAGGCGAGTGATGCACTGCACGCGGCGCAGAGCGAGTGGCATCTCCCCAGCATCGACCAACAGGCTCTCAATGGGGGAAGTGCGGAAGGCACCGGTCGCAAGGCGAAGGCCGGTGTGGTGGATCGAATCCACCTTCCGCAATAAACGCTCGGCTGCGGATGCATAAAACTCGCATCCGTAGTCGAGCTTCGAGCGAACAAAGGATCGATAAAAAAGTAAGGCGGTAGCCCTATCAGCGCCCCAAGCGCTGAACGTCACGTTACGGAGAATGTCCATGGCGCGGGTACAAGAGACCCTAAGGCTGCGAATATGAGCCTCCCAGGTGAGGCGTCGGTCGAATACAAGACCAAGGAAACGGTGCGACTCAACCACATCCAGGCGCACCCCATTAAGAAACAAATCTGGGTCGGGGTGAAGCCGTGGATGGCGGCAGAAGTGCACCACCTTAGTCTTGGCCAAAGAAAACAGAAACCTGTGCGCTTCGGCATAGCGAGAGACGCGGTTCAATGCCTGTTGGAGTCGACGCTCCAGAGTTAGCATCTGGGCCGCGCCAAAAGAGATCGAAAGGTCGTCCACGTAGAGCGTAGCGAGAACATCTTCTGGCAGAACCGAGGTGATGCCGTTGATGCTCAGGGCAAAGAGTGTGACACTGAGGACACTTCCCTGCGGGACACCCTCTTCCTGCTCCTTTGGGGCAGAGAGGGCTCCCCCCACCCGTACGCGGAATCGACGATCTCGCAAAAATTCAGATATAAACATTGGGAGGCGTCCCCTCGCCCCCATCGTGTGGAGAGTCTCCATGATACCGTATCGCCATGCGGTATCATAGGCCTTCTCCAGATCAAAGAACACCGTGGCGTAGTGCTGTCTACGAAGGAAAGCCTCGCAGACGGCATTTTCCAGTCGGAGCAGAGCATCCGACGTGGAGTGGAACTTACGGAAGCCGCACTGTGCAGAAGACAGATGGCCTCCGCTGTCCAGGAAATAGGCTAATCTAACATTTACCAATTTCTCCATCAACTTGCACACGCAAGAGGTTAGAGAGATTGGACGGAAACCGGTCGGAGTAGAGTCATCTCTCACCGGTTTGCGAAAGGCGAGCACAGTAGCGATTCGCCAGGAGTCTGGGAGAAGACCCTCCACCCAGATCCTGTTGAACAAATCTAACAGAAAGACCATGCCTCGCTCACCCAGGTGTCGAAGCATGCGTACGGGACATCATCCGGACCATGGGCGGTGTCCGCGCACGAAGCGAGAGCGGAACGCAACTCACTCACAGTAAACTTGTCGTTGAAGGGTTCTCCGCCTCTGGAGGTAAAGTCCAGCCGGTGGCCTTCCGCGACATCACGACGTGCATTGAATGCTGGCGGAGCAGCATCACGGCTAGAGAATGCGGAAAAAGCGGTCGCTAAGGATTCCGCCACGGACGCGGGGTCCGAGATTGCGGTCCCATTCTCCTGGAGAACAGGAGGGGGGTCCTGCGAGAACTTGCCCCGAATCCTTTTGACTCGCTTCCACACCTCAGCTAAAGGGGTCTTCCCGTTAAGTGAAGACAGGTATGCCCGCCAAGAAGAGCGGCGGGCGTGCTTCGAAACATACCGGAACCTAGCCCTAGCCCGACGAAATTCAGCGACAGTGAAATCGTTCGGGCGGCGCTTATAGCGCATGTAGGCATAACGCTTCTGTTTGAGGGCCGTCTCACACTCGGCCGACCACCATGGGAGTGGTTGGTGTGCAAAACGGCCAGACGTCCTAGGAATAGTAGTCAGGCCCACGGCGATGAGGTTGCCGGAGAAGAACTCAACGGCCTCATCTACCGACCTAAACTCCTCGACTGAGATAGAGAATTCAGTCATTTCCTGAAATGCAGGCCACCGCGCCCGCGCCAAGCACCACCGAGGTGGTCTCTCAGGCGGCAGTTGCCCTGAAAAGGATATTTGAATGGGAAAGTGATCACTACCATGGAGGTCATCCACCACCCCCCAATCAAAATCAGGCTGTGCATCCGAAGAGCACAAAGATAGGTCAAGGCAAGAAAATGAAGCGGTTCTCGGACAGTGATGCGTAAACTCATCCACGTTTAGGACACCCATCTCAAGCTCTTCGATCAGATCGGCAAGGACTTGTCCCCTGGGATTTATGGAGTAATCTCCCCAGAGAGGATGCCTGCCGTTCAGATCTCCAAGCAAGAGATAGGGCCTCGGCAACCGTGCCACGACGCGGCGGAAGTCCCCCGCGTCGAAGTCAGCTGACGGTGGAATGTACGCAGAAATGATAGTATACCTCCTATCCAGGTGCAGCTGCACAGCCACTGCCTGAAAGGAGGTATCTAAAGAGAAAGGAAGAACGGAGACATCATGCTGGGTGTAAGCCGCGCATCCCCCAGCCCGGCCATCCCGCGGTGGTGGGGTCGCAAGACCCTTATACCCCGGGAGGGCAGGCAGCGGGCACGCGCCTAGCATGGTCTCCTGCAAAAAAATAGCTAACGGGGAACGGGACGAGACGAGCCTCCGCAGCTCCTCCCAGTTGGCCCGGAGTCCACGGCAATTCCATTGAAGGAATATGCCCTCCAGGCCTAGCTCGGAGGAGACGCGGGGGCCCTTCTCGAATTGAAGACCCTCACGGGAATGGCCGTACGCTTCCCGGGGGCAGAACCCCGGGCGCTGTTGGCCGGACAAAGCGCTGAAGGCGCTGTCGCCTTCGAGGACTTATTGGGGGAGGTTGGGCTCGCCATGCGAGTCTTTTCCTCCCTCCGCCTCGAAACCTTAGGCGGGAGTTGCGGCTTGGGAGGCGGGGGGCCCTCTTTTCGAGGAACCACCGTCTCCGAGCCACTCGCTCCACCTCGGGGCGTGGGCGAAGGGGTCGAAGCTCCTTTGTTGCTGTCCTCCTTTCGGGGAACAGCTTTAGGAACCCCGGAAGATGGCCTAGCGACCATCTTCAGGGGTGTTGCCTCCTGTGAGTCTAACGACTCTGTGGAGGCGCGTGGCCGTTTCGCCTTACGGGAAACGGTCACGCTGGGGGAAGAGGGGGGAGCCCTGGTTTTAGCCGGGGCTGGGTGTGAACCCTTTTTGCCGCCAGCTCTACCAGGGGAGCGCCCGGGTGTAGTAGAGCCCGCAGAAGGGCTCCGAATGGGCGCGGAAACAACCGTGCTCGTTGGCCTGGATGGGCCAGGAGCAGAGGGTGCTTTTCTAACTATTGAGGCATATGACGTCCCAGGCAGAGCCGGGCGCGCCAGGACCAAGTCCTTAGCCTCGCGGAATGAGAGTCGATCCTGGGCCTGAACGGCCAGGATTTCTTTCTCAAGGAGATATGCACCACATTGCTTCGAAGAAGCAGGGTGCGGCTCTCCGCAATTGACACACTTGGCCCCACACGATTTGGACTTATCGTGTGCGACCTTGGAGCAATTTACACAGACTTCGGGTGACCCCGATTTTGCACGTCTACATGATCGATTCGTGTGGCCGAAGCGGTGACAGTAATAGCACCGCCGCGGCAGTGGCACGAATGCCTTTACGCGGTAGCGGTACCAACAAGCACGCACCGACTCAGGGAGCTTGTCACAGTCGAACGTGACGAAGAGTGTAGGGGTGGGTCTCGAGGCCCCTCCCTTTTTTCTCATCACACGTTCGACCTTGACCGCCCCATGGTCGGCCAGCTCTAGGGTGATGTCTTCTATGGAGTAGTCAACGAGTTCCCTCGCATAAACTACTCCTTTTACAAAGTTCATGGTAGAGTGCGGCGTCACACTCACCGGGGTGCCATGAAGTTTCCGAAGAGCACTTATCTTAGCCGCCTCGGCGGGATTCGCCGCATTCGCCAGAAGGCTCCCGTCCGAGAAACGGGTTACCTTCGGCTCTCTACCAATTGCACTAGCTAATCCTCTCCTCTGATGGATCATGTTGCCCTTGGACAACATGCTGCCATCAGTGGAGCGAATAACGAGGAAGCGTTTGAAGCCAGCGGGCTCGAAAACGCCAGGTAACCTCTGAATCAGGGGCCCCGATGTCATCGAGGCTCCGCCCTGTGCACTTTTGGTTTTTGTGATCGTCAGGAGCTCCGTACCCGGGGAAGCAGAGGGCCCGGATGTGCCGATCTTGGCTTGGTCGCTTGCCAAAGTGGCAGCAGACCCATCCGTCCCCGTAGCCCCCGCGGATTGAGAGGAGCTCCGAGTCTTCTTCGTCTTTTTGGTCCTTTTCTTTTTTGGAGAGGAGGGCGGGGAATGAACCCGCTTCTCACCCCCGCCGGTAGAAGCCCCCAGGCCAGATGGACCGGCCTCAGCCAGGTCCTTCTCCGAAATGGAGAAGGTCCTGGTGATCGCAGGGGCATCATCCGGAGGAGATCCCTCCCCTCCTTGTACTGCCTGAGAATCTACAGCCGTTTGATGAGGACCTTGCATAGGGGCGGATTCGGGTTCGGTGCTTGGTGCCGAGCCCGGATTCCCCCCCATGGAAGGCCCTACCTTCTGAGGCTGGTTTTCCTCAAGGACCATGTCTATCACAGGAGGGGCCTCCAGTTGGCCATCCCCTCCCAGGACATCGCCGGTCTCCTTGGCAGCGTCATAAGTCTTTAGTGGGGAGGCACAGGCCTTGACCCCGGCAAGGTTTAATATTTCTGCTAGCAGGTCTTTTGAGGGAAGCGACCGAAGGGGCCTGGCTTCCCTCTCCCCCCTAAGGGGGTTTGCCCTACCGAGCTGCTTGTACGAGGGGCGGTCGGCAATGGGCTGCCTGCTGGCCTTCTTGGCAGTCCCCTTAGAAAGCAAAGGAGGGACTGTCGATGGAGATAGGGAGGTGCCCGAAAGCACCTCCAGAGAAGGGGGTGAGGGGGAGTCCCCTACACCCGTAGGAGTAGGAGAGGAGTAAGCCTCCTCTCCGGTTAAAGAGGTATGGAGGGTCCCCTGCGCAAGCACAGGGGGGGGGGGGGACCTCCATCTTTTCTGTGGAGCTGCACGAGGGCGGCTCCGTTGTTTTAGGGGGAATTAAGGGAAGATGTTTTTTTTTTCATCATTGGGCATGGTGACCCTCTTTGTTTTACGGGACGCAATCGCTCACCACCTCTTGCAGTAGCCCGCAATGCAAGAGGTGCTTACAGGCCCGGCAGAGCCAGGCGCCGCCATTTGGGACCACCCCTCCCGCCTGGTGGCCTGGCAGTCCTTCGGCATGGCGGCTCCACCTTAGACACGGCGTAAAACAGATAGAATGTGAAGAGGAGAGGAAAAGGGATGTGAGGAAGGTATGGGTGGGGATGAAGCAGGTTGTTAAAAAAAACCCATCCCGAACCGGAGCTGAGGGGTTAGGGAACAATGTCCCCTCCCCCCTCAGCCCCCATCCGGGTTGGTTGGCTTGAGAAGAAGGTCAGCATTCTACCCTGTGAAATTAGAGGCTGACCAGAGAAAGTTGTGGAAGAGGTTGTATGAAAAGCGACGAGGTAGGGGAGAAATCGGGCTATCTGAAGGAAGGAAGAGAGGCTAAGCTGGGGCCGGACGGAGCGCTGGATCCCGTCAGCACGGCGGCCAGGATGGCAAATCGCCGCGCCCCTTACGGGGTCAACTGAAGTACAAACTCGGAACTCACCTGGGACGCGGTGGTGAACCTCTTGCCGCAGAGGGAGCAACAGTAGGGCTTCACTCCCGTGTGGATTCTCGTGTGCTCCCGCAGGTTGCCGTTTTGCGAGAAGCTCTTCCCGCAGAAGGTGCAGGTGTACGGTTTTTCCCCTGCAAAAATACCCCACCCAATTTAATGAGAGACCATAAGCGAACGGGATGGAATACCACTTCCTCCTCATTAGGTGTGGTTGGTCATCGGATGGGAGCTCCTATTCGGGTCGAATTTGCGGCGGCTGTAGCGAGTCGTGGTTCGGACCCACACCTCAAGCTGTAGCTCCCCAATGATAGGAAAGGGACGGGGCAAAACTCGTATACACAATCAGCCCGAAAAAGGCAACGTCACCCATGAGTCCTTGCAATCGATCATCGACGCACTCGTAATCGTTTCTGCCGTACCGGAATAGGAAGTTGCAAAGGCCTTTTCGCGATCCGTAGGCTACAACTACGAGGGCAGCATTTAATGAGGAACTGAATGGATTATAGGCACCCCCTACCCTCGAATTTAAGGGGCAATACCAATGAGGGTATCTCCGACAGAAAGGGGGCGAGGAAAGATCTGTAAAGTTGTGAAGCTAGAGATAGTGAAAGTGTGTGGAAGACAGAGCTGCAGATCTTCCTGCACGAATTGGGCCAGGGAGGGCACACAAATCATGCAGATGGAAGTCTCTGCTATACCCGACATTCCCTTTCAGATGCGTAAAAAGATAAATGAGATGGGAGGGGGGGGGGTAAGTAGGATGAAAGGAATGGGAAGAATGCGTATCAACACTCCCCACTCCCACCACCCCCGATAACGTAATCAAGAAGGGAGGGACCCCCTATGGGTCTGTAAATACTCGAAATTGGATCTTGTACTCTTCCACTACGTGATCCGCCGCCTCAGGATTTAGGGCGTACCAGTTGGATGGAACGATCCTTTCAGTTTTTGTGTCCTTTTCCTGCTTTGCTCCCCCATTCTTTTTACTCTTGTATACCCCTCACCACTGAAAGCAAAGAGGTACATCACAAAATGAGCGAGAACGATAAGAGTTCGCACCTGTGTGTGAGCGGAGATGGAGTGTGAAGGAGGCGTAGTGAGCAAACTTCTTGGAACAGATCTCGCAGGTGTAAATCCGCCTCTTGGTATGAATGTTCATGTGCTGGTAGAGATTTCCTTTCGTCTTGAAACTGCTGCCGCACAGTTTACACGGATACGGTCTGCAACCGATGAAGTAAGTCTCCCGAGACACAAATAGGAGGGAGGCAACGGGGGGGTGGGGGGTGAAAGGCGTTTGTTTGGGGGGGGTTTATAGCTTTCTGCAGGTGGGATCCACTGTTTAACATGGCACCCGAATCAAGGGGAGCTACAGAATATGGTAAGCACAGCAAAGTCGACCTGAATCGGAAATCCATCCGACGCCAAACCGAACCCAATGTGGCTTAACTTCGTTCAACTAAGGGGCGGTGTCTCCACTTCGCTAGGCTTTAGCCCAACGGACTTGAACGTACTTTGTTTAAACGCCCGCGCTTCCAACAAACCACGGATCAGATGTCCCTATTTTAAGGGAGCATCTCGAGGGAAGGAAACGGCCCTTGCGGATCAAACCACAGGCCGGGGAGCTGGAAAGAAGCACGCACCTCTCCTGGGAATGCACGAAGAAATGCCTCTGCAGCAGCTGTTTGTGCTTGAAGGAGCACCCACAAAGCACGCACACGAAAGTTCGACCGCTGTTGTGGAGAGTCTCAATGTGATAGAGGAGAGAACTTTGATGCAGAAACACCTTGTTGCACTCCTTGCACGGGTAGCTCTTTTTATTTTGAGCTGGCTGAAGAAAGAAACGGAATCAAATTCCTGAACGACTGAGGGACCTGGGTATTCAGCAACCTTCCTGAATCTTCTCCAGTTCAGTTCAGGGTTGGAAAAAATTTAAATTACCTGATGAGATAAGCAATGATTTTTGAGGGTGTGTGTATAGGCAAACCGTTTGTTGCACACTAGACACACAAACGGCTTTTGCCCTTCGTGTATATTAGCCACATGTGCCTGAAAAATATAAAATTACCAATGATTCCAACTATGAAATAAATAACAAAACATCTACATATACATCAATAACTTCATGACTAAGCTTGCCAATTCTCATCAACATTAACTACAAGCCGAAATCAATGGTGTCGACAAAAACCATATACAAACTATAATCTCCCACATTTAACCTACTTTGTATCGTTCTGAAGTTAGAAAAGTTCTGTCTGGACATAGAGGACACTTAATAGACATATCATTTTCGCACTGCACCTCAATCAGACCTGAAATAAAGAGGATAAAAAAGGAAATGACATCAAAATAATATTAAAGACAGGAAATGTGTTTTAGACACATGTATAGCCATGAATGACAACAAGAAATTGAGAGAGGAATGCCGAAATAGCGAATCAAAAGTGAAACTATTGCAAAGACATCGGTGCTTGATTTTTCCATAAAATTCTAAGATCTTGAAACGGAGGAAAGGAAGCGTTTGGACAGAAGATGAACCAGGATCCAGATGGGAACAGGAAGCTATTCTGGAAGTGAGAAGGAAGAGCAACCAGAAGAATAGCTGTGTGAACAAGGACAAGAATGAGGTCAAGCCACCATACCCTTCTCATACTTTGACATTTACTCTTGTATATTCGCATCGAATTCTTCTTACATGACCATCGCACGATAAACATCTATGACAAGGTCGTTCCTCATTCTATCTACCTTTCGCACATTGACCATCCCTCTCAAGTTGTCTATTCTCAATGCTCTCACTCAAGATTTTTCATTCTTCCATACCATAGTTTCACTCACTTATCGGGTATTGCACAAGTCCTGTTACACTCGTTACGACGCTCTCAACAAAGAACACAATGATAGTTTAGATGCAGTTAGACGCATTTTTATTGTTTTAACATATAAATATGAGCTTAAATTGTAATATTAATCACTGTGGCGCCCTCACCGGCGAGACCTGAAAGCCGCACACACGTTGAGTACGAAGTCCTTTGTCATGCTGGCCCACAGGCGGTTGAAGGAGGACTTCAGCTCGTCGACGTTGTAGTAGTCAGGCTTAGTCCGCCTCCCGTCACCACTCCAAATGTCGAACCCCTTTCTTCTTTTCTAGGGTGCATGGAACAAAGAAGATGAGAAGGGGTGATCCGAGTGGGGAACCCGGAGACTTCTATCGTACCCCCCCTTCATCTCAATATCCCTCTAGCAGGCAAAAATTTGAAGTTACACAAGTAGAATGTTTTTTGTGGAAAAAAAGAGACAATAAGACTTTATACTTGTGAAGTGAGGAAGTTGTCCGAATAAGTGAAAAGAAGGAGCTGGAAAAACGACCAAGTGAGTGTAGCCTGTGTGAATGGGTGTGATTGTAAGTGTGTCAGTGAATCTGTGAATGAAGATGCTTTCACCTTTTCCGCTCCTTGGTACCGGTTATTCGAGCCACATCTGACCTTGAGAGGCAGCGACAGTCAGCTTGACTCATATTCCCAGTGACTGAGAAAGGACCATCCGAAGGCGTGGGCCATTGAGAGCGCTTCCGTCTTCAACAAAGACGCCCTTAAGACGGAACGCCATAAGGAATTCCTAGAAGAAAGCAGGTCCGCCTCTCCTTCCCTTTCCTTTTCTCCCCTCTTTGTCTATTACCAGTTTTAGCTCTCATCGCGATTGGATCCAATATATATATATATATATTTATTTTTTGAGTGGCTTATTTATATCAATACGTTGGCCAATATATCTTGTAAGGCCCAATATATATTTTCGTTGGTGTGCATATACGTATTTATTTATTTTGGTGTTATCTATATTTCTGCGCTGGCTGATATTTACATATTATAAGGCTGTATATATTTTAGTATTTGCATTCGTTTGGGGTTTGCCATTTTTTGTGTTTTGCTTCGTATAAATAAATTAGAATAGTAATTCGATTATCCCTTCATTATCTTTCTCTCAAACACACAGGCGGCTCTGTTAGAGCAGCAGGGAGTGTGATTGCAGGCCCCCAGAAACTGCCGCCACAACGTTGAAGTGGCGGACCTTGCACACAAGCTGTAGTCGAGGAGATTGAGGTTGGGCGACTGCGGCGACTAAAACTACTTCGACCAGTTCATGTTCGACCCCAACCACTTTTACATCGTCTTTGCCGTGTGGGTCGGGGGACCTTCCTGTTGAAAGACGTAGTCTGCCTTCTTCATGATCTTTTTCACCCAGGGCAGGACTTTCGTGGCCATAATGTCCCTGTAATTGGCCGCAGTGAGCCTGTAACTAACCGCGAACCACACCGGCGGCATCTTCTCGCCATTCGAGGCCGCAACGCCGAGCATCATAACAGAGGCAGAGTGATTGGTCGTGGACACGTAGCGGACCTCGGAGACGTCCTGGCCGAAGTTTACACGTCGTCGTTCTTCTTGATGACTAGATTGACCGTAAAGGTTTTTCATTGGAAAAAGTGAGAATTAGATTGCCACGACTCTTCAAGTCGTTGAGAAGGCAAAGGCAGCGGGCCCGACGTTGTTCTCGCATACGGTATGTGAGCAGAGGCCTTTCACGCACCACAAGCTCTTGCCGCCCTCCTCCTTGAAGGCCCTGGACACCGAGATGATGTTCTTCTTCGCCTAAGTCATTTTGAGGTTCAGAGCACTTTCGAAGGCCTTCCTCACAGCCAAAAGGTTGACAACTTGAGGTCTACTTGAACGAGGTAATCTGTGAGCCGCTTGGAGATGTCGGACTTGTTGTGGCCCGAGCGCGGGAGATCAGAGATCTGATTTCTTTTCACTTATATCTCGACACACCTGCACATAATGGAAAAGACGGTTTAATGACACGTGCTGTAAAAGTAGAACTCTAAGTTTGTTTGATGGAACCTTTTCTATCACACAAATAAACCTGTCGAAAGATAAAAAAAAGTAAAACAAAACTTTTGCAAAACCAGGTACATGAACGTTAACACCAATATACTCTCAAATTGCCTCAGACACTTCCTACCATATACAACCTTGTGGTCACAATCAACTTCATCTTCACCACTAATCATTTACAATGCATTCTACATGCTTAGAAGTTCGCACTTGTTGAAGGATGACACCAAAGACTCTTATCCCTCCCAACATTTCCAAACCCCTTCACTCTCACCCAACTCCACAAGGTCATCAGCATACACCAACCGAGCCAGAAAACATCTCTCGCAATTCTTCATCAATCTCACATCCCTTTTCCGCATTCCCACACGTACTTATCATCCACAAGGATATTAAACAGCAATGGAGACTTCACAGATCTTTGCTTTACCCCACCACGTATGTCAAACCACTCACTCCAGCTATTTTTGCCCTAACGCACGCTTCCATCATAAATACTCTTCACACCATTCACCACTCAGTCCATACATTCTTAGCACCTGCCACAATGCCCTTTTCTCTTCACCATCATAAGCTTTCTCCAGATCTATGAATCTGCCATACACTTAACATCAGCTCATATTTCAAGTTTTTTTTTCAGCTCGCTCTCAAATATAAATACTCGATTCACCCTTATACCAGCTCTAAATCCCTTTGTTCATCCCCTATCAATCCCTGTTATCCATCTTATAGTCCAATCAGAATTTTTCCATACACTTTACCTACAACAGAATTATTCTCTTGTAGTTTTTGCATTCACCTTTCTACCTTCACTATTACTGCCCTACTCCACTTTCAAATGCTGCCATAACACAACATTTTAGCCCCTCAGCGATTATATATCTACACCAGCTGCCTTGCCATTTTTCACACCTCTAGGCACAAACAACCCTTTGCATGCTTATCTCTTTCATACTCCCATGATAAAGTTGCCAATTTACAGCCACGAAGCCACTCATATTTACATAAGCATCATCTTCCATACTCACATTATACAACCCTTCAAAGTATTCTCATGATCAACTTTTTTACTCACAAGTACCCGCCATTCTTGTCCTCCATGTTCCCACACCTATTCTTCCCTTGCTTCCTCACCCTTCTCACTTCATTCCAGAATAGCTTCTTGCTCCCATAGGGATACTCAATCATCTTCTGTCCAAACACTGTTTATACCTCACCCAAACAGCAACATGCACCACATGAAATCAAGACCCAGAAGACAAACACATTCTTGAATGCCTCAATCTCACAATACACACTATTTCCTCACTCGGAGACCTATGGACCCGCCCGGGGGGCGTGATCGCCGTCCCCCTCACAAGAGAGTTGGAGGGAGCCCGCCCCCCTAAGTTTAATGACTTGTTCCGCTTTCCTTTTTATCTCCTTGTACAAATTCAACCGCATCTGTACTGTTAAGCATTTCAAGTATGCCTACTTTTGCTTTTCATTACACACTTAACATTGTCATTCTCCCATACTGCAATTTTGCTTCCTCTTTCCAGTTCTGCCACACATACAGTCCATGCAATACCTACTACCACTTCCTTAAATTTGTTCCAGATTTGCTCTATCTCAATGCTCACACAAATTTCCTTTCTTCTACTCTCAACTATTATATCATACTCTGCCTTTTCTCATTCTAAAACTTCCACTTCTCATTCATGCATCAACCAATTTAGCCTTACGCAACACAATCATGTGATCAGATAGTCCAACACTTAAACCTGATATAACTTTCGCGTCATTACATCTCGCACGATATTCTTTCTTTGCCCAACTCATGTGCATCCTTGTGCTGAATGCGTTTGCTATACATAAGTTTGTTTAAGCAAAGAACCCTACCACCATCTGCCCGGGTGTACCCCAAACCCCAGTTATCTCCTCTCTCATTCTGCCCCTATTCATCCATTCATATGCCTACAACTATCAGCCGAGACCCATTGCCAATTCCATCCACAATTCGTCCTACCACTCTCTTTCTCAGCTTCACTCATATAATGACAGGGTCCATGGATTACAACCGGGCAGTTTCAACCTTGATAACCTACCACCCACATCGTACTCCATCCCAAAAAACCTCTTCATTCCCTTTCATGTCTATCTCCCAAAGAGCAAGCATCTGCAATCTTCATGTACTAAAGACATTCCTCACAATTCTCCACTTTCTGACATCACATCCCATAGCCATACTCCATTCAAATCGCAGATTAACCGGGCTGACTGAACGGGATCCACAATAGCTCTGACCGTTATCGTCATTGCAAAATCAAACCAACCATGTTATGACAAAGTCCCCTGAAGAAGAATGGCCTACTTAAAGGCCTGCCTCTTCAAAGAACTCTAAAGATTCCGGAACCTGCCTCAAGCACCAGAGGTACAGACAGCAGAAATCCTGGCCAGGTTGAGCATGACAAGCACCCCAAATGGTGAAGCTGAGTCGTCAGAGGAGAAGTGTGCCATGGGAGTGGTGCATCTGCACTTGAAATGCGCATTCGGTCGATACATATTGGGGAGATTAAAGAGATAAAAGGACGGGAGTTACAAGGTGGCAAAGAAGCGAGGGATGGTTTAATCGACGAGACCTCCACACAGGGGGCAGAACAATCGTGTATGATAGAGCGTAAAAAGGATGGGAGATATAGAGGTGGTTTTTAGGGGTTGATCACCCTGTTACTACTTTATGGGAAAGCAGTTTCAGTTGAAATCAGAAGGTACAATCATCATTATACCAAACATACATCGAGTTGGCCACTAAGGATATTGGGGGCAGGAACTAGAGTTTTAAACATGTGATAGCCGCTATAAAGTCCGCCAAAATCGGGCTCCATCCGACGACTTAATGAATTGGAAAATGACGGGAGGCGGTTTCGTAAGAGTAAACAGGAGGCGTCCGCGTTTCAATGCGTTAATACCAGACAATGAACTAACTCTTGTATGGACCGCTAAAACAAGAGGGGTGGGGAGAAGTACAAAAAGAAATTCCCATTGCATGCAACAACCTCCCTCCACTCTAACTTGGTCCCTCAGGACAGTCTCACAGGAGGCGCGGCCCCGCTAAATTGTGGCAACGTCGGCGGGGCCTACAGTACAGACTGTAGGATCAAAGCGCGCTCTCTCTCTTTTAATCTCCCAAGTCGTCGGAGAGAGGAGAGGTCATCTCCTCCTGGGGAGGTGAAAAGATCGGGGAAATGGCCATTGACAGAGATCCATAATTTGCCAACAAGTGGCATGCAGCGAATTTAAGAGAATCAAAGATAGTGGTGAAGTTTCCGTTTACCAACTCCTTTATGATTTGTGGCTTGCATGTGGAGGGTTATGTCCTCGTTGCTGGAGAATCTGCTCTTGCACTCGTCACATCGAAATATCACGTTCTTGTGGAGTTTCCTGCAAGGGGAAAAAGATTACCACCGGTTTCTGGCGATCTGTACCATCGAGAATAAACCCGGCCTGATTACCACTTACTCACTCTTACATAACCATTTGAAACGCATACGACAGACATAACCAAGAGTTATGCTTCCTCTCTCAAACCCACACAGTTGCCCTTCACTCTGTCCTGTTGCTTTAGACACACTTCCAATACCTACCCCTTCCGCGCAGTTTCCCAGAGTTCATAACTCTACACTGAATCACATCATCACTGGACACTAACAATTGATCTCAACATCATCTGGCATCCTTGACTATTATACTACAATGCTACAGTTTGATGTTAAGCTCCCAGCTTCAGACTGTCACTTAACAAGAAGTGGACAGGTGTAACGTGAGTACCCATGCTACAGCTAGCATCTGGAGGATTACGTGACCTCACGGCCTTAACGCCAGCAGTGGAAACCTTCTCGGTTGCAGCTGCCTTAGGTAGTCTTCACACATCTTCACTTCATCTTTGGTACACTCTTTACGCTGCTCTACTCAAACATTTGAGCACAAAAGCCTCCATTGCTTTTCGCTTCTAATTTTAAGTCAGGATGAGATTTCCAAGGGATAAGCTGTGCAGTGAATGTACTGTGCGATGATAGAAGCGAGGGTGTGAGAGTTTTGGGTATGATTTGGGAAGTTGGGGATGGGTATCGGTTGTAGGAAGGGGTGAGTGGAAGAGAGGGTGGTAGTCTATGAGTGCTAAGTGTGGAATACACCAGGAAGTAGGATAGGTGGATGACGATGTACACTGGCACTGGAGTCGCCACTTTAGAGTTGGCATCTGGACTACACTAAAAGAGATTGAAAGGTAGTCCACATAGAGCGTAGCACATCTTCCGGCAGCACAGGGGTGATACTGTGGATGTTCAGAGCAGAGTGCGACACTGAGGACACTTCCCTGTGAGACGCCATCTTCCTGCCCCATTGGAATGGAGAGGGTTCCTCCCAACTGTATGCGGAATTAATGATCTCGCAGCAACTCATATATAAAGATTGGGAGGATTCCCTTCGCCCTCATGGTGCGGAGGGTGTCCATGATGCAGTATCAGAAGCCTTCTCCGGATCGAAAAGCACTGTGGTATATGGCTGTCTGCGAAGGAAGGCCACACAGACAGGACCTTTCAGCCAGAGCAGAGCATCCGAGATGACGTGGAACTTGCAGAAGACATGTGGCCTCCGCTGTCCTTGAACACGCAGGAGGTTAGAGAGATTGAGCGGAAACTGGCCAGAGTAGAGTGATCTCTCCCCGGTTTGCGAAAAGAGAGGAGAGTAGCGATTCTCCAGAAGCCTGGGAGGATACCTTATGTCCAGATCCTGATGAACAAATCTAGCATAAATGCCATACCTTGCTTACTTAGGTGTCGAAGGATGGCATAGGGGACATCGTGAGAGCGGAATGCAACTCGCTCAATGTAAGCTTGTCGTCGAAAGGTTCTCAACTTCTGGAGGGAAAGTTCAGTCGGTGGCCCTCAACAACATCACGATGTGCATTGAATGCTGGAGGAGCAGCATCTCGAATAGAGAATGTAAAGAAGGCGGTTATGAAAGATTTTGCCACGGATTCAGGATCCGAGATTGCGGTCCCTCCTGTGAAAACCTACCCTAAATCTTTTTGACTCGCTTCCACACATCTGCAAGAAGAGTCTTTCTGTTAAGTGAAGACACCTCTGCTCATCAGAAAGAGAGGTGGGCAGGTTTCGAAAGATACCGGGAAATAAACCTAGCTCAACGAAATTCACACGGTGAAATCGTTCAGGGGAAGCTTATAGTGCATATAGGCATATATATCGCTTTGGTCTAAGAGCAGTCTTACACTCGTCCAAAAACCAAGGAAGCGGACTGCGTGCAAAATAACCAGAGATTCTAAGAATAGTAGTAAGGCAAACAACGATGAGGTTCCAGGAGAATAACCCAGCGGCCTCATTCCAACTCCTCAACTGGGACAGAGAAACTAGTCATTTCCTGAAATGGGGATCACCGTGCACAGACCAAGAGGCAGTAGCCCAGAAAATGATATATGAATGGGAAAATGGTCCCTACCATCAAGGTCATCGACCATCTACTACCCCAAATCACGTTGTGGATATGGAGAGCAGAGGGAGAGATTGAGGCAGGGAAATGGAGAGGGCAATGATGAGTAAAGTCATCCATATTTAGACCATCTCCAGCTCGAACAGGTCAACAAGGACCTGGACCCTGGTATTGATTGTGTAGTCCCACCCAGAGGGGATGTCTAATGTTCAAATTCCCGATGAGGAGAAAAAGCCTCGGCAACAGTGTCTTGGCGCAGTGTAAGGCCTCTGCATCGAAGTCGGTTGACAGTGTAAGGTACACACAAATTAGAGTATACCTCCTATCCAGGTGTAGATGCACAAAGCCATTGCCTGAAAGGAGGTATTTAGAGCAAATAGAAGAGAAACATCATGCTGGGTGTAAAATCGTGCATCCTCCTGCCCGGCCCCCAATCGCGTGGTGGTGTTGATGAAAAACACCTATACCCTAGTATTCTGAGCAGGGGACACGTGGCACGCAAGATTTCCTGAAAAAAAAGGTAACGGGGGAACATGAAGAGACTAGCCTCCACAGCTACTCCCAGTTGGTTCGGAGTCCAAGATAATTCCATTGAAGGATTATGACCTTCAGGCCTACCTCAGAGGAGATGCGGGCCGCGGGGACCCTCTTCGAAGAGAATACCCCACTTGAATGGCCGTACACTTCCCAGAGGTAGAACTCCGGGCGCTGTTAGACAAAAAAGGCTCTGTTACCTACAAGTACTTATCGAGGAAGGCTGGGCTCACTATGCGAGTCTCTTCCTCCCTCTGCCTCGAAACATTTGGTAGTCGAGGGTCATCTTTTAAAAGGCCCCGCGTTTCCGAGTACAGCCCTGGGTGGGGGCATATGAGCCGAAGCTCCTTCGGGCCCGTCCTCCTTTTGGGTGGCAGCTTTAGAGACTACGCAAGATGGCCTGACAACCACCACCTCTGAGCCCTTGTGAACCATTCGTGCCTCCAGATTTATCAGGGAAGCAGAAGGGGGGGGGGGGGAGTGAAACTCACTGAAAGGTTCAGAACAGGCACAAAAGCGACTGTGCTTGTAGGCTTGGAGGGCACGACGTGCCTTTTTAAAATTGAGGCCTAAGACGTCCGAGGTACTCGTAGCACTGGGAAACGAGAGAATCCGGAATCTGAATACCCAGGATATCGTTCGCCATGAAATACATGCCACATTACTTTTGAGGAAGCAGGGAGCGGCTCTCCGTAATTGGCACACTTAACCATCCCCGATAAGGACTTATCGTGTCCGGCCTTGGAGCAAAGTGGGGTAAACCCAACTTTGCACATCTATAGGAAAGAGATTCGTATGGCCGAAGCGGTGACAGTAGTAGCACCTCCGCGGCAGTGGCATGAATGCCTTCACGCGGTAGCGATATCAACTGCACGCACTGACTCAGGGAGCCTGTCACGGTCAAATGTGACAGCGTGTAAGGGTAGGCTTTGAGGCCCCTCTGTTTTCTCATCACACGTTAACCTTGACCGCCCAATTGTTGGCCAGCTCTAAGGTGGTCTTCTATGGAGAAGTGCAAGAGTTCACTCACGTAAAACACTCTTTCACAAAGTTCATAGTGTGGTGTCAAACTCACCGGCGAGTCATTAAATTTACCAAGGGGACATATTATGGCCGCTTCGGAGGTTCCGAGGCATTCACCATAAGGCTACCTTCCGAGAAACGGGTCACCTTCGGCTCTCTACCCATCAAGCTGGCTAATGCTCATCTCTGATGGATTATATTACCCTTGGCCAACATGCGGCTATCAGCCGAGGAAATAGCCAGAAAGTATTTGAAGCCAGTGGGGACGGGGGTTGAAAACGCAAGGTGGGCCCTAGACGTAATCGAGGCTATTCTCAGTGCACTTGCGACTTTGGTCTCTGTTCCTCATCCCCCCCAAATTGTCCAACGGGGCTGGACGTGCCAATCTTGGCCTGGTCGCTTGACAAAAGGGCAGTGGACCCATCGGTCCTCCGGACCTCCACGGAGGGAGAGGAAGCTGCCTTCTTCCTGTCCTTCCTCTTTTGGGGAGAGGAGGGTCGGAAATGAACCGGCTTCTCTACGCAGAAGAAAGGAGCCCCATAGGCCGGATGGACCTGCCTCAATAAGATCCTTCTCCGAGATGGAATAGGTCTTAGCTGTCAAAGGGGCACCAGCAAGAAGGAGGTTCCTCCTCTCCTTGTGAGTCCGAGCCATGCAACGAGGAGCTTGCACAGGGGCGGATCTTGGTTCGCTCTTTGGCACCGAGCCCAGGTTCGCCCCAATGGATGATCTTACCATACGTGGCTGGATCACATTTGGGACCATGAAGCCTCAATTTTGGCCTGCCTGCCTTCTCTTTTGGCAGTCCCTTGTGATAGGAAAGGAGGGACTGCCACTTTTAGGGAAGAATCACCTGAGAGAGCCAAGAAGGGGGTGAATGGGAAGCCACCGGACCATAGGCCTATGAGAGGAGAGTAAACCTCCTCTCTGGTAGAAGATGGTTGGAGGGCCCCCTGAGAAAACACATAGGGAAGGGAGGGCTCCTTTTCAGAGGTACAATTGCTCAAGAGCAGCTCCAAAGATAGCAGGGAAAAAGCCCCTTTGCCGCATGGCGATGGTGAGATGGGAGCCCCTGAACTAGTCGCAGGGATGCCTCGATTTTCCTCATCCTCCCCGACACCTCAACACCTAGGAAGGGCAAGGTCGCGCTTGGAGGCGGATCTCCATGCACTTTCCCACTATTGCCTTCTATTGTAACCATAGTTGCTGAAAAAGAAGAAAAGGCACATAGAAGGTAGATGTTATGGCATACGATGACCTTGGAGGTTAAGAGAAAAATCGCCATAGGATCAGAAATTCCAACAATTTGATCATTTACACACAATCGGTCCCGGTCCAGTTTTGATGGGCTTTGCCGACCTGGCCCGCCATTCAGGCGAAATTGCGCTGGAACTTTAACCATAAAGGATGGGGCATGGGGGTAGCTACCTTATATGTGTAATGAAGAAGGTGAGCAGAGTCGACGGCTCAATACACCCCACACCTGATACTTGCCCTAACCAGTGGGCTTTTGGCCCTTGCAGCAGGTAAGCACTTCACGGTATCCACTGCCACTCGACTAAGGATCATAAGAGGACTAAAGTGTGGCGGAGAGCCAGATCCTCTGTGGATAAGAGAAAAGGTGTGGAAAGGAGGTAGGAGGGTATGTTATAAAGAGAATAAGAGATAGGCGGGTCCACTAACGAGTAGGCTGGGTGATCACCCATTATTATCATACCCTAGTGCAAGGTGATTCTAGGATGGCATGCAGTCCACCAAGGCACCATGGCTACCCAACCAAACTCTGTCCAGGTGGGTACACTGCTAGTACAAAGTGCAGGTAGAAAAGGTTGAGGGGATAGCCTTAATGATAATAATTAATAATATAATTAAATAATAATTAAAATACATAATGATAATACACAATAATAATACCCAGTAATACATAATAATAAATCAAATACTAATAATATAAAAATTCTAAATAATAAAAATAGTAATAGCAATAAAGGCTAATAATAATAACTAACAATAAAAAGATAAAGTAGTGCTGTGTGGGGGTGAGGGGAACGTGCACCAACAACTTTGCCAGGCCCCACCAGAGAATTCAAGCTAACACAGTGACAGGGCCTCCCTAATTTGCACTCAGACTGGGAGGAGGTGCAGCTCCAAAGAATCGGGCCTTCCTGTGACTAGTTATGAGCCCAGGTCCAAACCCAGAGGGAGAACCATTTTGAACAAAATGGTATGAGGGAGAAGAGGAGACGCGTTACACGAAGGGAGAAAGTCGGTATTAGCGGAAGGCGGAGAGGAGGCTAAGGTGGGGCAGAGTCCAGTTAGGATGGCAGTCAGGAAAACGTCACCGCGTCCCTTAAGGGAGTTGTGGGAGCATGGTGTATTCTGCCTTTACATTTTGTAGTATAGTGGTGTGGTCTAACATGAGTTGAGAAAGGTTTACTCGGTCTGGTGTTCTGTGTAGTGATTTCTCTGATTCATTTATTAAGGTGGGAGGGGTCGTTTGGGATGATGTTTGATGGTAGTGTGTTCAAGTATCTTAGGGTGAATGAGGTGTGGATTAAGTTGGGGTTTGGTGGTGGAGGAGGGAGGTTATTGTAGAGGTGTTGGAAGTAGTGTGGTGGGGCTTTTTTCTTGTATATGGGTGGTGGGGGCTTAACTGTCAGATGGTGGTTGGGGTGGAGACAGGTCAATACTCTGCCCAAGTGTTGGATTTGAATCATGTCTAGGTGTATTTTGATTAGGAGTATTTTTGTTTCAGCGTGCAGTGGTGGATTGGCAGGTGTTGTCCATTTAACCTGATTTCAGCGTGTCTTTTGATTTGTGGTAGTTGGGCGTGAAAAGTGTTACTGTTGATTTGTTGGGTAAGGCAGTCATGCAGATTTGTGTGAGCCAGTGTTCCTATGTGTATTTATGATGTTGGAGTTTCCTGCTTCATGTTATGATTGAGGGGTGTTGTGTTGTGAGTAAAATGTCATCTGCATAAGTGTGTGTGAGTGTGTGTGTGTGTGTGTGTTGACTAATGGGATTTGTGGTGTGGTATGTTATAACTGAATAGTAGGGGTGAGAGAATAACTCCTTGTGGGACACCAGTGACGAGTGGTCAGGTGTATGATTTAAGGGTTTAGTGAGTGACTTTGGCTGCCTTCCAAAGATGAACTTTATTATTAACTTTTTCTCATGGGTGGAGAGGTTGTGGTCAGGATTCTGTGTATTAAGATGTGTTTTGAAAGTGTGTCGAAGGCTTTGTTTATGTCTATTGCAGCATGGATTGTATGTGAGAGGGTAAGGACTAGTTGAAGCCATCGATTAGTGTTGTGTGAAGTTGGTGAGGAGGGTCGTGGTTGAGTGTGCTTTTCAAAAATAATACTGTATCTAAGAGGTATACTTGTGACAGAGAAGTAGGGTAACCTCGTGTGGGGGAGGGGGGAGGCAAAATAATAGACGTACAAGTGTAGTAGATATCGTCCCTTGTGGAGGAAGCCTTTGTTGCAGAACTCGCAGAAGTATCGGAACTTCTTGCCGACGCCCCTCTTCTTCCGGGGCGTCCAGAGTACCACCTCAGAATCGACTTTGCCAGGCACTGAGGAGAAGGCCACCTTGGGCAAGTCATCCTGTAATGGATGGATGAATGAGCAACAACCAACGGGGGATCCGCGGGTGTAATAGTGAGGACGGGGGGGTAGAAACAACAGGGGAAATTGATGTAAAGCCAGAACAGTGGGCCAGGTTATTGGCCTCTGAGACTCCTCACCAGAATCCAGAGAGTTGAGGAAGGCATCGCATTTATCTCAATCGTTTCAAAAAGGGAGATTTTTTTGGGGGGGTTTTAGGAGGTTATCTGGCGACTGCCCACTTGGGCATAAGTCGCCGCAATCACACAGCCTAGCTCTAGGCTACTTAAAAATAAAAAAAAAAATATGAAAACAAAACAACGATAGAAAGGGAAAATGACAACAATTAGGAAGCAAGCTCCGGCGTCGGGGGGAGGTCCCCCTGTTCCCGGCGCAGGAGCGTGCGACCTACAAAGAAAACAATGACAAAAACAAAATAAAAAAACAACAAAACCTAGTTAAATAAAAGGGAGAAGGCCAGCCTCCTCCAAAAAGTATACCAGTCCACGAGTCAATGAACACGCACTCATCCCGAGTACGAGGGACAGGCGGTAGCGACCGCACTCATCCCGAGTACGAGGGACAGGCGGTAGCGACCCCGTCTATCCCGGTACCGGGACAGGTAACGTGCGCGAAGATCGCCCAGACTGGGACATTAAACAGTAGGGCGCTGGCGAACGCTCCATCAAATATCGGTGCGTCCCGCGAGTGTACCCAATTCGGAGACGACAGAAAGCAACCTGAAGCCTCCACGGCATTGAGGGGTAGGGCCATGGGAACAGGCGCGGCGCAATGGCACGCAACTTTAAGTTCCCTTCGATCGTCTCCAATCTTCTTTGCAAAGCAGCCACAGGAGCTGCCCGTATTCCTGCCATGTAGTCGGTATGAGGAAGAGCGAAACGCTGGTCCGGTCGCAGAGTCCTCGCGGACTCTTTGGCGCCGTCATTCCCCGCAATTCCTACATGTCCAGGAACCCAGCAGAAGATAATCTCGACATCTGCCCGGCTCGCCAAAACCGTGGCGTCACGGATATCGCGAACCAGGGGATGCGGAGATTCCAATGCCCCGAGAGCACTCAGGGCGCTTTGTGAGTCGCTATAGATCACAATCCGGTCTCCGAACCGGGCACGTCGCGTAATCTCCCGTACCGAGTGGTGTATTGCCACCAGCTCGGCCGTGAAGACAGACGCAGCGCCTGGTAGAGCCCCGCTGACTTCAAACAGAGGGCATACGGCGTGGAAGCCGACCCCCTCTTGGGACTTGGAGCCATCCGTATACACTGGCACGGTACCAGCGTGACACGATGTGTGCTCCAAAAAGGTCGAACGCAATACTCCCGGCGCAGTACAAGCTTTGGGAGCAGAGGCGTGGCGACAAATAGCCAAATGTGGTACCCTCCAGGGTGGCGTCCTGGGCAGAACCAGGGGCGCCACCGGCCCGAGAGCTATATCTACCTCTCGAAGGAGTTTCCTGGCCCTAAACCCAAAGGGCTTAGGGTATGACTGGCGTCTCTCGGCGGCATAGGTACCATCGAGATCAGCTGCGGATGCAGTGAGAGCTGTTGGCGACTGAGGGAGGCGCCGGGCTCGCGCGTACAGGCGAGTGATGCACTGCACGCGGCGCAGAGCGAGTGGCATCTCCCCAGCATCGACCAACAGGCTCTCAATGGGGGAAGTGCGGAAGGCACCGGTCGCAAGGCGAAGGCCGGTGTGGTGGATCGAATCCACCTTCCGCAATAAACGCTCGGCTGCGGATGCATAAAACTCGCATCCGTAGTCGAGCTTCGAGCGAACAAAGGATCGATAAAAAAGTAAGGCGGTAGCCCTATCAGCGCCCCAAGCGCTGAACGTCACGTTACGGAGAATGTCCATGGCGCGGGTACAAGAGACCCTAAGGCTGCGAATATGAGCCTCCCAGGTGAGGCGTCGGTCGAATACAAGACCAAGGAAACGGTGCGACTCAACCACATCCAGGCGCACCCCATTAAGAAACAAATCTGGGTCGGGGTGAAGCCGTGGATGGCGGCAGAAGTGCACCACCTTAGTCTTGGCCAAAGAAAACAGAAACCTGTGCGCTTCGGCATAGCGAGAGACGCGGTTCAATGCCTGTTGAAGTAGACGCTCCAGAGTTGGCATCTGGGCCGCGCCAAAAGAGATCGAAAGGTCGTCCACGTAGAGCGTAGCGAGAACATCTTCTGGCAGCACCGAGGTGATGCCGTTGATGCTCAGGGCAAAGAGTGTGACACTGAGGACACTTCCCTGCGGGACACCCTCTTCCTGCTCCTTTGGAGCAGAGAGGGCTCCCCCCACCCGTACGCGGAATCGACGATCTCGCAAAAATTCAGATATAAACATTGGGAGGCGTCCCCTCGCCCCCATCGTGTGGAGAGTCTCCATGATACCGTATCGCCATGCGGTATCATAGGCCTTCTCCAGATCAAAAAACACCGTGGCGTAGTGCTGTCTACGAAGGAAAGCCTCGCAGACGGCATTTTCCAGTCGGAGCAGAGCATCCGACGTGGAGTGAAACTTACGGAAGCCGCACTGTGCAGAAGACAGATGGCCTCCGCTGTCCAGGAAATAGGCTAATCTAACATTTACCAATTTCTCCATCAACTTGCACACGCAAGAGGTTAGAGAGATTGGGCGGAAACCGGTCGGAGTAGAGTGATCTCTCCCCGGCTTGCGAAAGGCGAGCACAGTAGCGATTCGCCAGGAGTCTGGGAGAAGACCCTCCACCCAGATCCTGTTGAACAGATCTAACAGAAAGGCCATGCCTCGCTCACCCATGTGTCGAAGCATGGCGTACGGGACATCGTCCGGACCATGGGCGGTGTCCGCGCACGAAGCGAGAGCGGAACGCAACTCACTCACAGTAAACTTGTCGTTGAAGGGTTCTCCGCCTCTGGAGGTAAAGTCCAGCCGGCGGCCTTCCGCGACATCACGACGTGCATTGAATGCTGGCGGAGCAGCATCACGGCTAGAGAATGCGGAGAAAGCGGTCGCTAAGGATTCCGCCACGGACGCGGGGTCCGAGATTGCGGTCCCATTCTCCTGGAGAACGGGAGGGGGGTCCTGCGAGAACTTGCCCCGAATCTTTTTGACTCGCTTCCACACCTCAGCTAAAGGGGTCTTCCCGTTAAGTGAAGACACGTATGCCCGCAGGGAAGAGCGGCGGGCGTGCTTCGAAATATACCGGAACCTAGCCCTGGCCCGACGAAATTCAGCGACAGTGAAATCGTTCGGGCGGCGCTTATAGCGCATGTAGGCATAACGCTTCTGTTTGAGGGCCGTCTCACACTCGGCCGACCACCATGGGAGTGGTCGGCGTGCAAAACAGCCAGACGTCCTAGGAATAGTAGTCAGGCCCACGGCGATAAGGTTGCCGGAGAAGAACTCAACGGCCTCATCTACCGACCTAAACTCCTCGACTGAGATAGAGAATTCAGTCATTTCCTGAAATGCAGGCCACCGCGCCCGCGCCAAGCACCACCGAGGTGGTCTCTCAGGCGGCAGTTGCCCTGAAAAGGATATTTGAATGGGAAAGTGATCACTACCATGGAGGTCATCCACCACCCCCCAATCAAAATCAAGCTGTGCATCCGAAGAGAACAAAGATAGGTCAAGGCAAGAAAATGAAGCGGTTCTCGGACAGTGATGCGTAAACTCATCCACGTTTAGGACACCCATCTCAAGCTCTTCGATCAGATCGGCAAGGACTTGTCCCCTGGGATTTATGGTGTAATCTCCCCAGAGAGGATGCCTGCCGTTCAGATCTCCAAGCAAGAGATAGGGCCTCGGCAACCGTGCCACGACGCGGCGGAAGTCCCCCGCGTCGAAGTCAGCTGACGGTGGAATGTACGCAGAAATGATAGTATACCTCCTATCCAGGTGCAGCTGCACAGCCACTGCCTGAAAGGAGGTATCTAAGGGGAAAGGAAGAACGGAGACATCATGCTGGGTGTAAACCGCGCATCCCCCAGCCCGGCCGTCCCGCGGTGGTGGGGTCGCAAGACCCTTATACCCTGGGAGGGCAGGCAGTGGGCACGCGCCTAGCATGGTCTCCTGCAAAAAAATAGCTAACGGGGAACGGGACGAGGCGAGCCTCCGCAGCTCCTCCCAGTTGGCCCGGAGTCCACGGCAATTCCATTGAAGGAATATGCCCTCCAGGCCTAGCTCGGAGGAGACGGTGGGGCCCTCCTCGAATTGAAGACCCTCACGGGAATGGCCGTACGCTTCCCGGGGGCAGAACCCCGGGCGCTGTTGGCCGGACAAAGCGCTGGAGGCGCTGTCGCCTTCGAGGACTTATTGGGCGAGGTTGACCTCGCCATGCGAGTCTTTTCCTCCCTCCGCCTCGAAACCTTAGGCGGGCGCTGCGGCTTCGGAGGCGGGGGGCCCTCTTTTCGAGGAACCACCGTCTCCGAGCCACTCGCTCCACCTCGGGGCGTGGGCGAAGGAGCCGAAGCTCCTTTGTTGCTGTCCTCCTTTCGGGGGACAGCTTTAGGAACCCCCGAAGATGGCCTAGCGACCATCTTCAGGGGTGTTGCCTCCTGTGAGTCTAACGACTCTGTGGAGGCGCGTGGCCGTTTCGCCTTACGGGAAACGGTCACGCTGGGGGAAGAGGGGGGAGCCCTGGTTTTAGCCGGGGCTGGGTGTGAACCCTTTTTGCCGCCAGCTCTACCAGGGGAGCGCCCGGGTTGGGTAGAGCCCGCAGAAGGGCTCCGAATGGGCGCGGAAACAACCGTGCTCGTTGGCCTGGATGGGCCAGGAGCAGAGGGTGCCTTTCGAACTACTGAGGCATATGACGTCCCAGGCAGAGCTGGGCGCGCCAGGACCAAGTCCTTAGCCTCGCGGAATGAGAGTCTATCCTGGGCCTGAACGGCCAGGATTTCTTTCTCCAGGAGATATGCACCACATTGCTTCGAAGAAGCAGGGTGCGGCTCTCCGCAATTGACACACTTGGCCACACACGATTTGGACTTATCGTGTGCGACCTTGGAGCAATTTACACAGACTTCGGGTGACCCCGACTTTGCATGTCTACATGAGCGATTCGTATGGCCGAAGCGGTGACAGTAATAGCACCGCCGCGGCAGTGGCACGAATGCCTTCACGCGGTAGCGGTACCAACCGGCACGCACCGACTCAGGGAGCTTGTCACTGTCGAACGTGACGAAGAGTGTAGGGGTGGGTCTCGAAGCCCCTCCCTGTTTTCTCATCACACGTTCGACCTTGACCGCCCCATGGTCGGCCAGCTCTAGGGTGATGTCCTCAATGGAGTAGTCAACGAGTTCCCTCGCATAAACTACTCCTTTCACAAAGTTCATGGTAGAGTGCGGCGTCACACTCACCGGGGTGCCATGAAGTGTCCGAAGAGCACTTATCTTGGCCGCCTCGGCGGGATTCGCCGCATTCACCAGAAGGCTGCCGTCCGAGAAACGGGTCACCTTCGGCTCTCTACCAATTGCACTAGCTAATCCTCTCCTCTGATGGATCATGTTGCCCTTGGACAACATGGTGCCATCAGTGGAGCGAATAACGAGGAAACGTTTGAAGCCAGCGTGCTCGAAAACGCCAGGTAACCTCTGAATCAGGGGCCCCGATGTCATGGAAGTTGAGGGTGGGGTTTGTTTTGTTTTTTTATCATCATTGGGCATGGTGACCCTTTTTTAAACACGGGATGCAATCGCGCACACCTCTCGCAGTAGCCCGCACTGCGAGAGGTGCTTACAAGCCCGGCCGAGCCAGGCGCCACCATTTGGGACCACCCCTCCCGCCTGGTGGCCTGGCAGTCCATCGGCATGGCGGCTCCACCTTAGACACGGCGTAAAAATTAATAGATTGTGAAGAGGAGAGGAAAAGGGATGTGAGGAAGGTATGGGTGGGGATGAAGCAGGTAGTTAAAAACCAGCCACCCCAGACCGGAGCTCAGGGGTTAGGGAACATTGTCCCCCACCCCCTCAGCGGGACGGTTAGCTGAAAGGAAGGTCAGCATCTACCCTGTGAAATTAGAGGCTGACCAGAGAAAGTTCTGGGAGAGGTTGTGTGAAAAGAGAGGAAACAAGTGTTTTGAAGGAAGGAAGAGAGGCTAAGCTGGGGCCGGACGAGGTGCTGAGTCCCGTCAGCACGGCGGCCAAGATGGCAAATCGCCGCGCCCCTTACGGGGGGTAACGATACCAACCGACACGCACCAACTCAGGGAGCTTGTCACAGTCGAATAGCGTAGGGGTGGGTCTCGAGCCCCCTCCCTGTTTTCTCATCACATGTTCGACCTTGACCGCCCCATGGCTGGTCAGCTCTAAGGTGATGTCCTCTATGGAGTAGTCCCAGAGTTCCAAAGCATAAACTACTCCTTTCACGAAGTTCATGGTAGAGTGCAGCGTCACACTCACAGGCGCGCCATCAAGTGGCCGAACGGCACTAATCATGGCTGCCTCGGAGAGATTCGACGCATTCGCCAAAAGGCTCCCATCCGAGAAAGGGGTCACCTTCGGTTCTCTACCAATCACACTAAGTTCTCCTCTGTTGGATCATGTTGCCTTTAGCCAACATGCTGCCATCAGTCAAACGAATAACCAGGAAGCGTTTGAAGTTAGCAGGCTCGAAAACGCCGGGTAATCTCTGAATGAGGGGCCCCGATGTAATCGAGGGTCCGTTCTGCACACTAGCACTTTTGGTCTTGGTCAGAGGCTCTGCACCCAGGGGGGGGGGGGGGCAGAGGGTCAGGATGTGCCGATCTTGGCTTGGTCATTTACCTAAGTAGAAGCAGACCCATCCGTCCCCGCAGCCTCCGCGGATGGAGAGGAACCCAGAGTCTTTTTATGTTTCCTTTTTAGGAGAGATGGGCGGGGAATGAACCCCCTTCTCCCCTCCTCCGGCAAGAGGCCCCAGGCTAGATAGACCGGAGTCAGCAAGGTCCTTCTCCGAAATGGATAAGGTCCTGGCAGTCGCAGGGGCATCGGTCGGAGGAGGAGATCCTTCCCCTCCTTGTACTGCCTTGGAAACCCTAGACATTTGAAGAGGATCTTGCATAGGGGCAGACTCGAGTTCTGTGATTGGCGCCGAGCACGGATTCGCTCCCATGTAAGGCCCTAACGTCTGAGGCTGGGTTGCCCTAAGGACCATCTCTATTTCGGGGGTGGGGGGGGGGAGGAGGCTCTAATTGCACCCCCCCCCCCCCGGACATCACAGGCGCCATTGACAGTGGTGCCACAAGTCGAGTCTGGGGAAGCAGAGGCCTTGATCCCTGCTAGGTTTAATATTCTAGCCAGCAGGTCTTTTTGAGGGAAGTGACCGATGGGGCCTGGCTTCCCTTCCACCCTAAGGGGGTTTGTCCTACCGAGACGCTTCAATGTGGAGCGATTGGCTATGGGCTGCCTGCTTGCTTGGTAGTCCCCTTGGAAAGTAAAGGGGGGGGGGGAGTCCCGCTAGAAAGAGGGAGGTGCCCGAAGGCACCTCCAGACAAGGGGATGAGGGGGAGTCCCCTACACCCGTACGTAGGCGAAGAGAGGAGTAAGCCTCCTCTCGGGTTAGAGAGATTTGGAGAGTCCCCTGCGAGAGCACGGACGAGGGGGGGTGACATTCGCTTTTTTTCTGTGTAGCTGCCCGAGGGCGACTTCGACGATGGGCGAGGGGAAATTGAGAGAAGATTCTTTATTTTCTCATCAATGGGCATGGTGACCCTATTTTTTTTACGGGAAACAAACACTAATCACCCCTCGCAGTGGCCCACTCTGTGAGGGGTGCGTATAGGGCTGGCAGAGCCAGGTGCAGCCATTTATGGCCACCCCTCCCGCTTGGTGACCTGGCAGCCCTTTGGCATGGCGGCTCCACCTTAGGCACAGCGTAAATAAAAGGTAGTGAAGTGAGAAGGAAATGGGATATGAGGAAGGTATGGGTGTGGATGAAGCAGGTCCCCTCCCCCTTCAGCCCTTACCGGGGATAGTTGGCTGAGAAGGTCAGCATCTACCCTGTAAAAATAGAGGCCGACCAGAGAAAGTTGTGGGACAGGTTGTAGGAGAAGTGAGGAAATAGGGGAGAAATACAGGCTGTCTGAATGAAGAAGAGGCTAAGCTGGGGCCGAACGGGGCACTGGAAAATGTGTGGAAGATAGTCACATATCCACCTGTAGGTAATGAGTGGAAGGAAAAACGATATTCCAATGTCAGCTGTAGCATGGAGATCCTTGGTAGAACCAAGACCGACATTGAGGAGCACAGCATTGTAATGGTAGGAAACAAAAATGTTCTTACTTCTCGGATTGATGACACTGATGCCTTTGGAGTGTGCAGAGATTTCGTGATGCCATTTTCCCCAATTTCAGCCCAGGCTGAGCTTGCTGAAATGCAAGATGGAGATTTCTTAATGTCATCACACAACAAAAGTCTCATCAACATCCAAGACCCATGAAAGAGCTTAAAACCCTCAGGGACATGACTTTACCTTAGAATAATCAATTATTTTGATAAACAAGAGCTTTAAATAGCTAATAGGAACATAACTAGTGTATGCACTATTCTACATACAAAATTAACCAATCTTAAATTTTTTCTAGAAACTTTGAGAGAAGTAGGAAGAATGTAGTTGTAGTACCCAGGGCTGTGGAGTTGGAGTCAGGGTTGGAAACAAGTGCTGGAGTTTGAGAAAATGTACCAACTCTGATTCTAACTAATATAACTTAATTTAATTTCAGACAGACAAATGCTACTAACACCTTTTCATTTTCTCAAAACTTTTATTTCTAATTACATTTTCATCCCCCCCAATTCGAAATTTTATTATCAAAAGACACTCTCAAAAAAGTGAAGAGCACTCCAATAAGTACAGATAAAAACCATTTTGTGTGTCATTGTATGGTAGAAGACAATGTTTGAAAAATATATACAAAGCCAAAATTAGTTTTTTATTGGCTTGGATAAAAATGCACCAACCAGAGTATCAAATTTGAAATGGCATTTGCAGCACTTCCACCCTAAAATTTAGAACTTGTTAATGAGAAAGATAAAAGATACAATAAAATTCTTCCCTTACATGAAAAATCAGCAAAAGAAAAATTGACTGAAGGAAAAGCATCACTTACAAACTTACTCTAACAATGACTAGAGAAGAAGTTTCAGAAACAACTTAACAAACTGATTGTAAAAAATGGTGTGGCCTTAACCTTATTTTCACAACCAGCCTTTCAAAGCTTAAAGATATGGTTATGAAACTTGGAATTTCTCTTAAAAGGAAAAGTATCAGAAAATTTTTAGTCAAGGAAGCCATCATTAAAATGTTAGAACTTCAAAAACTCTAAAGCTGTGGTTCATGTTCCTAAAACTGGATGCTGCCACTCACCATTGAGTTAACTATTTTGCAATCAATACTAGATTTGATGATAACAATAAAATGGTAACTAGGACACTGGCAGTAAAGGACAGTAAGTTACATTATGATAGCAATTATCTTCAGAACTTAGAAGATATTTTGAAAGAATTTGAAATCAAGAAAGACAAAATTCTTTAAGTGCTTCAAACATGGCAATTACAATAGAAAAGAAAAATAAACCAATAAAGGGAAAAATCCTGCATCAGATTCTGAAGCAGTGCCAGAAATGGAATATAATAATAAAATTTTAGATGATATTCAGGAGGCATCTAAACTCAGAATAATCCAACACATACAATGTGCTGTACATACAATGCAACAATGAGATGGCTTAAAAGATAGTCACACAGCAACTTTGATAGGTAGGTTGAGATATATAGCCATAGCAGTTGGGGCCTCTAAAATTGTGCACATCATTATGAGCACAGAAGTGCTGTATTATATTGAGTGTGGTGACATTATTGATATGGCCACAACATATGAGGACAGCACATATGATTGCTAAGCATTTGTTTGAGCAAAAGCCCTTCCTAAACAGACATTGGTAATCTCAATGATTTACTGAATGAAAGTCAATAAAAGAATGCATCACAATTCGAATTGCTGCTTACTTATCCTTATACAGTAAACAAAATGTTGCGAGCTGAAGATTTAACTCCTGGCACATCTCTAAGGAAGTGGAAATGTGTAATATTTCACTTATCCCAAACAGAAAGTCTAATTGCTGAAGGAATTGTGATCTCAATGAAAAGAGAGGTTCAGCTATTTGAAAATGACATCTTGCTAGCTGCAGTCTATAGAGATTTGAATCTTATTGAGTAAAGATCAGATAGCTAAAGTAAAAAATGCCCCATGCAATATTGCAATTATGATTAAATGAGCTAGCATCATAAATCCCAGAACAACACAATCAAGAAATCCAGAGGACTGAATCCCACTCGTCTTCTTCAAATGATTAATTTGATTCTGGAAAATATTTAGATAAAATTGAATGCTTGAAAACAGTGTCTCCATTTGGATATGAAAACACCCTTTAGAATTAAAACTAATAAAATTTAAACAAGAATTTTTTGGACTAAAGAAGCAGAGAAATATGATCCGTCATCAAAGTCAACAACATAAGAATCCCTGCATACCCAGAAATACTTTGATACAGCCATGAATCAATTCTATTTCAAAGAACTAGTTATTAATAAACTTATTTTAACTATAGACCAAAGGAATATCTATATTTTCTAATTGGATTTAATGACTCTTATACCTATTCTACTCTGAATAGCTGTGTATTTAAATTTTGACCCATGCTTTTTTTTTGTTTAACTTACCTACATATGTGTATATAATTTTAATTTTTATAGCACTAAGGAACTTTCTATATTGTCATGTAACTATTTAGGTCTTCTCTTTTGCCTTAGCTAAATAAATATGGAAGATTTGTGCTTTTTATTGCATTCAATGGAAGATAAAAAAATATATATATTCATCTTGAAGTTTGTTGTGTTAAATTTAATTAGCTTGTAGCAGTTTCATTTTTTGGACAAGTGGTATGCAATTGGTTTTGGTTTTAGTTCATTGAATTTTCCCCATAAATAAACAAAAATAGACCACAATGGTATAGCAACAACTAGTAGACATGAACCTTTGCAGACATTGTATTAGTTGTGCATGTTTACCTCTCTTCAACCATGTAAATCCCTAAACCCTGTCTTCTTTTTCATTATGTTGGTGAATGGAGATGAGTAGCTTGATGGGCATCCATTGTGCCCTGCATTTAATTTCTTTTTTCTTTTTTTCAGAGAAGAGTTTAAAGGAAATTTTATATAAGACTGATTTGTTACTGCCCAAGATTAAACAGAGATAAATTGCTTGGCTGTTTGACACTGATCAGAATGCACCAAATGCGTATTTGACAGAAACAAGAAGAGGTAAGGATTGTGTCTGCCTCTGTGTGTGTGTGTGTGTGTGTGTGTGTGTATATATAATTGTGTAATGATATGGTGTGGATGTTTGAAAGTACAATTAACTGAAAGTGACTCTTTTTCAGCTCCTTAGGGCCTAAGAGTGTGTTGTGAGTGTGATACTGTACCCATCCAGTTGGGGAAGCGCAAATCAGGAAACGGCCATTTCCTGGAAGAGTGCTGTCACCATGCACAAGCCATTTTGAAGAGTACCACTGGAAACCGTGGCCATTTGGCAGAAGAGTGCCATGGATAACTCTGGAAGTTTCCTGGAAGTGAGTGGGACCCCCCTCTAAATAAATCCCTAATAACTGGTCAAGAGATTGTGGATAATCCAAACCATTTCTTATACAATGCATGTGGCCACATTTAGAATAATGTACCATTTTTTCATAAATTTATTGGGGGTAGTATTTTGATGTTTGGTTTTTGCCATTGGTAGTATTCTGTAAGATTAAATTTTTGGGAGTGCTCTTGTATATTATAAGTTTTTTGTGTATAAATAAAGGTTGAAAATGATCTCTCACTCTCCCTTCAGATACTAAGACAGACTTTCCCTGATATGGCAGACAGTGTGACTGCAGGGAAACCAGAACTTGTCACCACATGTTTTAAAAAGTAACCTGCCAATTCACACGGTTGCGATGAAATGACAGCTCATGTAATTATCACCATAGCAGATTTAGCAGTCAGATTCATACACAAGAAATTAAGGAAGGGGAGGGTATAAGAGTCGGGTGTTTTGGGTACCAACTCAACACCCTGGATAGTACTCCTACCTAAAGGTAGTGGGGAGAAAAGTGAATAGAAGAACTAGAGTGGATAAGTTTTAATTTCATCAAACTTTTCTTTTTGCCAGTTGATAATGTTAAAAGAGCTATTTTAACTTGCTTTAATTCTCAGTCTTGTTTTAAAGAAATGGTTTAAATGGATGGTATCATCCCTTGCAAAAGTGTTTTGACTTTAAATGGAGCTTATGTTGAAAAGTAACATTTATGTCTATACAGAATATAGACATAAAAGGAATAGACAACTAGACGACTTGAACAAATTCACAACCTCAACAGGTGAAACTAAACACTCATCTATACCAAACAACTCTAAAACTGGAAACAATCACTAGAAAACAAACAGCTCCCGACTCTGCCTAACAAAAAAAAACATTGAACACACTACAATACCCCTAAACATGAAACTCTTCATACAAACTGCTCATAACTCTCTACTTAAAAATTAGCAAACTACCCATGAGCCACAATAGGTAAACACTAAAAATCTATCCAAATTACACACTGATCAACACATCTCAACCACAATTATTCCCCCGCATAATCTCCCGTACAGAGCGGTGTATTGCTACCAGCTCAGCCATGAAGACAGATGAAGCGCCTGGCAGAGCCCCACTGACTTCAAACAGAGGGGATACGGCGTGGAAGCCGACCCCCTCTTGGGACTTGGAGCCATCCGTATACACTGGCACGGTTCCAGCGTGACACGAGGTGTGCTCCAAAAAGGTTGAATGCAATACTCCCAGCGCTGTAGAAGCTTTTGGAGTAGAAGCGGGGCAACAAATAACCAAAGGTGGTACCCTCCAGGGTGGGGTCCTGGGCAAAACCAGGAGCGCCACCGGCCTGAGAGCTATACCCAGCTCTCAAAGGAGTTTCCTACCCCTAAACCCAAAGGGCTTAGGTTATGACTGGAGTCTCTCGGCGGCATAGGCACCGTCGAAATCAGCTGATGATGCAGTGAGAGCTGTTGGCGACTGAGGGAGGCGCTAGGCTTGCGTGTACATGTGAATAATGCATTGTGCACGGCGTAAGCAAGTGGCATATCCCCAGCATCGACTAGTAGGTTCTAAATGGGGAAAGTGCGGAAGGCACTGGCATCCATAGTCGAGCTTAGAATGAACAAAGGATCGATAAAAAAGTAAGGCAGTAGCCCTATCAGCAGCGCTGAATGTCACGGAACGGAGAATATCCATGGCGCGGGTACAAGAGACCCTAAGGCTGCGAATATGAGCCTCCCAAGTGAGGCGTTGGTCAAATACAAGTCCAAGGAAACGGCGCGAGTCCACCACTTCCAGGCGCACCCCATTGAGAAACAAGTCGGGTGAGGGTGGAGCCGTGGATGGCAGCAGAAGGAAAACCGAAGCTTGTGCGCTTCAGCATAGCGAGAGACCCGGTTCAATGCCTGTAGGAGTAGACGCTCCAGAGTTGGCATCTGGGCTGCACCAAAAGAGATCGAAAGGTTGTCCACGAAGAGCGTAGTGAGAACATCTTCCGGCACCACCGAGGTGATGCTGTTGATACTCAAGGCAAAGAGTGTGACAATGAGGACACTTCCCTGTGGGACACCCTCTTCCTGCTCCATTGGGCCAGAGAGGGCTCCCCCCACCCGTACACGGAATCAACGATCTCGCAAAAATTCAGATATAAAGATTGGGAGGCGTCCCCTCGCCCCCATCCTGTGCAGAGTCTCCATGATACTGTGTTGCCATGCGGTATCATAGGCCTTCTCCTGATCAGAAAACACCGTGGAGTAGTGCTGTCTACGAAAGAAGGCCTCGCAGACGGCATTTTCCAGTCGGAGCAGAGCATCCGACGTGGATTGGACTTGCGGAAGCCGCACTGTGCAGAAGACAGATGGCCTCCGCTGTCCAGAAAAAAGGCTAATCTAAAATTTACCAATTTCTCCATCAACTTGCACACACAAGAGGTTAGAGAGATTGGGCGAAAACCGGCCGGAGTAGAGTGATCTGTCCCCAGTTTTCGAAACGCAAGCACAGTAGCGATTCGCCAGGAATCCGGGAGGAGACCCTCCACACAGATCCTGTTGAACAAATCTAAGAGAAAGGCCATGCCTCGCTCACCCAGGTGTCGAAGCATTGCGTACGGGACATCGTCCTGACCATGGGCGATGTCCGCGCACTAAACAAGAGCGGAACGCAACTCACTCACAGTAAACCTCTCGTTGAAAGGTTCTCCGCCTCTGGAGGTAAATTCCAGCCGGCGGCCTTCCGCGACATCATGACATGCATTGAATGCTAGCGGAACAGCATCCAGGCTAGAGAATGCGGAGAAAGCGGTCGCGAAGGATTCCGCAATGGACGCGGGGTCCGAGATTGCGGTCCAATGGGAGAGAGGGCCTGCGAGAACTTGCCCCGAATCCTTTTGACTCGCTTCCACACCTCTGCCAGAGGGGTCTTTCCCGTTAAGTGAAGACACGTATGCCCGCCAAGAAGAGCGGCGGGTGTGCTTCGAAATATACCGGAACTTGCCCTAGCCCGACGAAATTCACCGACAGTGAAATTGTTCGGGCGGCGCTTATAGCGCATGTAGGCATGACGCTTCTGCTTGAGGGCCGTCTCACACTCGGCTGACCACCACGGGAGTGGTTGGCGTGCAAAACGGCCAGACCTTCTAGGAATTGTAGTTAGGCCAGCGGCGATGAGGCTGTCAGAGAAGACCTCAATGGCTTCATCTACCTAAACTCCTCGACTGAGATTGAAAATTCAGTCATTTCCTGAAATGCAGACCACCACGCCGCATCAAGTAACACCAGGGTGGGCTCTCAGGCAGCAGCGGCCCAGAAAATGATATTTGAATGGGAAAGTGATCACTACCATGGAGGTCATCAACCACCCCCTAATCAAATTCAGACTGTGAATCCAGAGAGCACAAAGATAGATTGAGGCAGGAAAATGAAGCAGTTCTTGGACAGTGTTAGATAGATCGAGGCAGGAAAATGAATGGTTCGCGGGCATTGACGCGTAAACTCATCCACATTTAGGACACCCATCTCAAGCTCATCGATCAGGTCGACAAGAACTTGACCCCGGGGATTAATAGAGTAGTCTCCCCAGAGGGGGTTGTCTACCGTTTAGATCTCCGAGCAAGAGAAAGAGCCTCGGCAACCGTGCCACGAGGCGGCGGAAGTCCCCCGCGTCAAGGTCGGCTGACGGTGGAATGTACGCGGAAATAACAATATACCTCCTATCAAGGTGCAGCTGCACGGCTACTGCCTGAAAGGAGGTATCTAAAGCGAAGAGAAGAACGGAGACATCATGCCAGGTGTAAATCGCACATCCTCCCACCTGGCCCCCATCTCGTGGTATTGGGGTCGCAAAACCATTATACACCGGGAGGGTGGGCAGGGGGCACGCACCTAGCATGGTCTCCTGCACAAAAATAGCTAACAGGGAATGGGACGAGACGAGCCACCGCATCTTATCCCAATTGGTCCAAGGGCGCTGTTGCCATCGAAGACTTATTAAGGGTGGTTGGGTTCGCCATGCGACTTTTCCTCTTCTACCTCGAAACCTTAGACGGGCCGGGTGGCTTCAGAGGCGGGAGGCCCTCTTTTCGAGGATCCACAGTCTCCGAGCTACCCAGCCCACCACTGGGGTGGGCGAAGGAGCCGAAGTTCCTTTGTTGCTGTCCTCCTTTCGGGGGAAAGCTTTAGGAACCCCGGAAGATGGCCTGGCGACCAACTTCAGAGGTGTTACCTCCTGTGAGTCTAACGACTAGGTGGAGGCACGTGGCAATTTCGCCTTACGGGAAACGATCACGCTGGGGGAAAGCGGGGGAGGGGCTGGTATTAGCCGGGGCTGAGTGTGGCCCCTTTGTGCTGCCACTTTACCAGGGGAGCGCTCGGGGTGGGTAGAACCTGCAGAAGGGTTCCGAATGGGCGCAGAAACAACCGTACTCGTAGGCCTGGAGGGGCCAGGAACAGAGGGTGTCTTTTTCAGCATTGAGGCATAGGACGATCCAGGACCAAGTCCTTAGCCTCATGAAATGAGAAACGATCCTGAGCCTGAATGGACAGGATTTCCTTCTCAAGGAGATAAGCACCACATTGCTTCGAAGAAGTGGGGTACGGCTCTCTGCAATTGACACATTTGGACTTACTGTGTGTAGCCTTGAAGCAACTTACACAGGTTTTGGGTAACTCCAACTTTGCACATAGACAGGAGTGATTAGTATGGCAGAAGCGGTTGCAGTAATAGCACCTCCGCGGCAGTGGAACGAGTGCCTTCACGCGGTAGCAATACCAACCGGCATGCACTGACACAGGGAGCTTGTCCCAGTCGAACGTGATGAAGAGTGTAGGGCTGGGTCTTGAGGCCCCTTCCTGTTTTCTCATCACATGCTTGACCTAGGCCGCTCGATGGTTGGCCAGCTCTAAGGTGATGTCCTCTATGGAGTTGTCCATGAGTTCCCTCACATAAAATACTCCTTTCACGAAGTTCTGGTAGAGTGCAGCATCACACTCACAGGCATGCCATCTATTGTCCGAAGGGCACTAATCAAGGCCGCCTTGGAGGGAGGCTCCCGTCCGAGAAACGAATCACCTTCGGCTCTCTACCAATCACACTAGCTAGAGCTCTCCTCTGATGGATCATGCTGCCACCAGTGGGCCGAATAACAAGGAAGGGTTTGGTTTGAAGCTAGCAGGCGCAAAAACGGCTGGGTAACATCTGAATGATGGGCCTCGATGTAATCGAGGCTCCGCTCTGCGCACTAGCATTATTTATCTTGGTCAGGGGCTCTGCACCTGGAGGGGAAGGTGGGCAGATCTTGGCTTAGTCGTTTACCGAAGTGGCAGCATACCCATCCATCCCCGCAGCCCCCATGGATGGAGAGGAGCCCCGAGTCTTTTTCTTTTTAGGAGAGGAGGGTGGGGAATGAACCCGCTTCTTCCCTCCGTGGGCACCAGCCCCCCAGGCCAAATACAAATAGACCGGCCTCAGGAGCACCCATCGGAGGAGGAAATCCCTCCCCTCCTTTATTTGCCTTGGAGATCTGAGTCGTTTGAAGAGGACCTTGCAAAAGGGCGGACTCGGGTTTGGGGCTTGGCGCCGAGCCCGGAGTCGCTCCATAGAAGGCCCTACCGTCTGAGGGTAGGTTGCCTCAAGGACCATGTCTATCTCTGCAGGGGAAGGGAGGGGCTCCAGTTGGCCATCCCCCCCCCCTCATCACAAATCCCATTGGCAGGCGGTGTCACAAGTCAAGTCTGGAGAGGCACAGACGTTGACCCCCAATAGGTTTAATATTCGAGCCAGCACGTCTTTCGAGGGAAGCAACCGATAGGGCCTATCTTCCCTTTCCCCCCCTAAGGGGGTTTGCCCTACCGAGCCGCTTCAATGGGGAGCGGTCGGCTATGGGCTACCTGCTGGCTTTCTTGGCAGTCCCTTTAGAAAGTAAAGGGGGGACTGCCGCTGGAAAGAGGGAGGCGCCCAAAAGCACCTCCATCAAGGAGATGAGGGGAGTTCCCTACACCCGTAGGCGGAGAGGAGTAAGCCTCCTCCCCTGTTAAAGAGATTTGGAGGGTTTCCTGAGAGAGCACAGCGGGGATGGGACCTCCATTTTGTCTGTGGAGCTGCCCGAGGGCAGCTCCGACGGTGGACGATGGGAGATTTTTGTTTTTCTCATCATTGGGCATGGTGACCCTAATTTCTTTATGGGATGCAGACACTAATCACCCCTCTCAGTAGCCCACTCTGCAAGGGGTGCGTATGGAGCTGGCAGAGCCAGATGTTGCCATTTAAGGACACTCCTCCTTCCTGGTGACCTGGCAGCCCTTCAGCATGGCGGCTCTATCTTAGGCACAGCGTAAAACTGATAGAGTGTGAAGTGAGAAGGGAATGGAATGTGAGGAAGGTATGGGTGGAGATGAAGCAGGTTGTTAAAAACCCACCATCCCAAACCGGAGTCAGGGGTAGGGGAACATTGTCCCCTCCCCTTTCAGCCCCGATCAGGGATAGTTGGTTGAGAAGAAGGTCAACATCTACCCTGTGAAAATAGAGGCCGACCAGAGAAAGTTGTGGGAGAGGTTGTAGGGGAGAAACACAGGCTGTCTGAAAGGAGAAGAGGCTAAGCTGGGGCTGGATTGGGCGCTGAGTCGCGTCAGCATGGTGGCTAGGAAGGCAAATCGCCGCGCCCCTTACAGGGAAGGGAACATACTCTCCCCAACCACTTTATTAATGAAATAACTCTACCCATCACCCAATCAGGCCATTTAAACATTAACACAGATGATCTATCCATCACATCTACCTCTGTATGCACAGCCTCCAAAATACCATACTGGTTCCTACAACTCCTCTGAAACAATGTCCACCACACCCAAAATAATCAAGTCACCCCAATTAACCCACCTCACATCTGTCTTCTACTCAAATGCAACCCCTAATGGGCTGTTACCCTAAACCCACATATAATTTAGGTCAGCGCCATCTCAACATCCTCAAAACACTCACGAACACCAACAACAAAGGATTCCTAAACATTCTATACATCTTCACATGACAATAAACTACCGACCCCACTATAAGCCCTAATCATATCTAATACACACCTACACAAGATAGACACTCCAAAACAGTGCCTCTGCATGGAATGGAACAAATTCACCCTAACACACTACTTGCATGGCACAAAAAAAAATTTCTCCCTATCAAAGACCACCACAGTAGGATAAACACTGAACTCCTGCAAACTGACATGCCCCTCACACCCTCTATGCTCCTACATCTATCCCCATCACCTACTACACTCAATTATTAACCAACTTTCCCCAAATACCACCAAACTAGAACAGTATATAAAAACCTCTCACATCCACACCATCCATATATCACTTCAAAGCCAGCCACAAAATGCCCCACCCTCAGCACAATATTCACCAATCTGAAGCGAACATAGATTACCGAACCACAAACCAGTTTCATAGCTGCAAACAGGCTACCACCCTCCTCTACACATGGAATGGATAAAACCTCTACTGCAACCAGAAAGACACTGCTCATCTCATCCTATCCTCCTCCTTTGTTGACCATCGCAGAAGTATACCCAATATAACCTCTTGAGGAGACCTGAAAAAGAACACCTGCTGGGACTTCCTGAGCATTGTTAAGTTCGACTGCGACTGAAGAGACTCAGTGGGGGCGGGGGGCATGACAATGTAGTAGCAAGTGCCCTTCAAGAAGCCTTATGAGTAGAGTGAGTGGGTATGTTGTACTGGGAATATGGGAAAGTAAATAAAAGCAGTGCTTTGATTGGCTGTGTGTGTAATGAGATGTATAGGAGGTACCTAGACTGAAAGGTTAGCACAGTATATCCTGCAATAGTTGGCCATACCTTGACAAGTGCTAAACTTTAGTGTTCACTCTCCCTGCAAGTGAACCCAGTTTATTGACATCAAAATATACTAGTTTAGCAAGAGTTCCTATAAATTTATTTTATGTTGCTGCACTGTCTTATGATATATCCTTACTCTCAGTGAAATCTAGTTCAATATTGATTGCTGCAGGTAGCTTGGGAAGAGCTTCATCATGGTGGTTTGGGGTGACAACAATTGTATTCCCTTCCAGCGTCTGAGTCTTCTGCTTGGAGAAGTAGCCACACTCAGACAGAGGCAACAGAGAGTCTGCCTTGAGTGTAACCAAAGTTAAAGATTCCATTCCTTCCAAAGGTTCGGATTCATTACTGAGTAACTTGTCAAATTCTTTACCAGCGAGCGTGTCTCGGTACCTAAAAAAGATGCAGATAATGTTGCCTTGCCTCAAAAAAAAAAAAGGTTAGCACCAATGTTACTTACTTTCCAACCCAATCAACCTCTCTACAGGTACTTGAGGTTAGAGATGTTGGGTGTCTCCTGCATGTTGAGGTTCAGTGTTGTCTGTGTTGGTTGCATCTGTTGTTTGTAATGTGGAATGGCCTGACTTTAGTTGGGACAGGATGACTCTCTAATTGGTGAATTTAAGGGGAGGGGGTCATTTAGGAGCTTTAGTGGTAGGTAGAGTATTCAGGTGTCTTTGCGTGAGGGTGGTGTGGATGTGTTTTATTAGGTTGTGCTATGGTTGCAGAATAGGTGTTGAAAGTACTATGCTGGGGCTTCTTTTTTGTGTCTAAGTGGTGGTGATTGGGCAATTGTATTATTTATTGTTTGTTTCAGGTAGTGATGGCAGTGAAGGATAATGGAAGGGGGGTTCCGTAACAGGAATACATATATTTAAAATACTTTAGTTGGAAAAAGGGTCATAAGGAAAGAATAATAATTTGGTTTTGTTCTTTACAGAAATTAAATAAGGTGAAATAGAAATAAAGAAACTTTACCCAATGCCTTTAATGTGTTGATAAAAGAACAGAGTGAAAAGTGAACAATCTGTGATAGTTAAGAAAAAAGAAACAAAGAATAAGGACAAAAATATATAAAGAACTACAGAGAGAAATAGTCAGATCAACTGGGATTAATGTTTTGGGGATAATATCCTTAGTGCTTGGTATTGATTGCAATCGTTAGAATAGGGGTAAAGGGTGGGGGAACTGAAATATTAATGCTAAGGCAGTCTACTATAAAAAACAAGAAAGAGAAGAATAAAAAGAACAGGCAAGTGTTTATGTTTAATTCGGTTTGGTGGTAGAGTTTTCAGGTGTGTTTGAGTGAGGGTGGTGTGGATGTTTTATTAGGTTGTGCTATGATGCAGAACAGGTGTTGAAAGTACTGTGCTGGTGCTTCTTTTTTATGTCTAAGTAGTGGTGGTTGGGTGGGATGGATTCCGATCTTGTCCAAGTGAACATTGAGTGGGAGGATTTTTGTTTCAGTATGTAGGATTGGCATAATAATCACTCTGAGCATTTTGGAGTTTGTTTGGGTGTGATTTGGTGAGGGTTGTGCTGCATAGCTGTAGATGAATAACTTATATAAGGTGGTGAGTGCATTGTGTGAATGTGATGTTTGAGTGTGTTTTGACAGTTGGTTTTCTTTATGACTTTGTTTGTGATATTGGTAACATGTTATAAATGTCATGTGGATGTTTAGTGTGACTCACAGGAGAATGCCAGTTTTGTTTAGGAGTGTTGTCTGTTTAGTCTGATTTTAGGTTTTTTTTTATCTGTGGTAGTCTGGTATGGTGTGATGGTTGATTTGGGGGCTGAGGCTGTTGTGCCATTTTGTGGAGCAAGTGTTCAAGTCAGTTTATGCAGTTGTACAATGATTGAGATGTCACCCATGTTGGTTTTGATGACTGCAGACGTAGTATGGCCTTTATGGGACATACAACGCATGTTGTAGGATTAAAGCTTTCTCCCTAAACTCCTCAACAGAGATGCCATCTGCTTCCAGAGAGCTACATACATACAACAACATCTCTTCTCATTTTCCTTTTCATTGTGATTCTCTTCTCTCAGCTGGAATATTCTGTCTTTCTGATGCAACACCCTTCAATCACTTCAGTTGCCCTACCATAATTTCATTCATTTCCCCTCTTTTTTGTCGAGTGATGAGTTGTAAACAATTTACCCTTGTCTCCTCCAAACTCACAAGCTGTTTCTATACAGGCATCAAAGAATTATAGAATTATGTAGTGAATGGTACTGGTAATTCCCCCATTACCAATGTCCTCTCATTCTCTCCCAGGAATGCATGGCTACTTAGAAGGGGGCTTAAGGAGACTTGCCCAATTTTCTCTATTTTATTTTAACTTCTCACCAACCACCAAAATGCTGCATACAGAATACAATAACACAATGTTTACAGATATATCTGAAAAATCAAATATGTATATATCTACAAGATGAGTATAAATGTATAGCCACATCCCCCACCCCAATGGTTAATGTAAACAAAATAAAATAATGGCAAATAAGGTCTTCTCTCTTTACACAAGAACCAGCATGGGCTGATCAGGTATAACTGCCCTGGGACATTTATTCACCCATATTTGGGCATCACTTCCCCTCTTTCTCTCTCTCAGCATGGAGCAGCAATAAAGGGCCACTGGTGCTGGCACTCTCTCTCTTGAGTGGAACAAATAAAAGGGGGTGGAGGCACTCACATCAACCCCAGTTGCATCATTCAATGGTTTAGGACAAGGCACAGGGCCCTAAGGAGCTGGAAAAGGGTGACAAAAATTATCTTATTTTCCTCTTAAGTTTGCTTTTTAAATTTAAACTACTTATCCCCTCCCTCACACACACATACCTGGACTTCCTTTCCAGCTCTATTTGACAAATGTATTCAATGGGCACCACAAACTTTGTGCACATACTTTATTTTAAAATAATTTACTATAACTTGTTCAACCACCAGTTATATCTTCCTATGGAAAGTGGGGGATGGAGTGTGGGGGGAGAATGAGAATTACACCAGCCATAATGGGTTTTCACCCAGCATCTGTTGTGCAACTCTCCTCCTTCCTTCACTCATTAATATGGAACAAAAGGTGGGCAAAGGCGAGTTGAAGCAAACAAAAAACAAAAAGGACTTCTACAAAGTTGCTGATGATAGTGATTTCCTCCAGCATGGATTGTTTTTAAGACAAAACCAATGACAGCCTCCCAGGTAAACCTCCTTCATTAAGGATTGCAAAAGGCTTGATTACTGCTGCATAATGGGGCAAAAGATAAACCAAGTAAAGTAAAGAGTTAAAGTAATTTTAGCTATGCCTGTTTCAATTAAACCAACTTTAGCTACACCTGTGCTTCTTTCATTGGGACTGATTTATTGATGCTGGATTGGATTACCTTGAAGGAGGGTGAATTCTCCTCTTGGGTCGCTCTGTATTTTCCTTTACCTCAGTTTTGAGACTGGACACAACTGTGGTGTTCTTGTGTTCTTTTTTTGGCCGCCCACGCTTCCGTTTCACAGCCCTACCTTCCATTACAAGGCCCAATGGATGGGATTCATAAACCTTCTTTACATCAGTTCCTAGGTTAATGAGAAAAGAATCAAATACCCACCTCAGATGTTATTTCCTTTGGTGTGTGTTACATAACAAAACAGAAGAACCCCGGGAAATTGGACAACCTTTTGATAAAAATAATGAAAATGAATTTGCAGAGGATCAGAATTAATGACAACTTTCCTACTTCAAAAACCTAAGATTTTAAATAAAACTGATCAATGCCAACAGCTGAATATCACTAAATAAGTAGCTTGAACATAAAAACCCTTACAAAGCACTGAGAGAAATGACATTACCTTTTGCTAGGTCATCCATTTCAATGTCAGAACTGTTTCCTTGAATATCTATCAGTGTGTGTGGAACTGCTTCATCTTTTTTTGTTGACACATCTTTATGGTTTGTGCATATTTCTAATTCTTCTGGTAAGAGATTTTCCTAGACCATAAGAAATATAAAATTTATCAGCTCATTTAAGATAATTTGTCTTCAGGAAAACCAGAATACCCACTACCTGCCTATTCCACTAACCTTTCATAGCAATGGGACTATGTACTCTAGCATATTTAAATAAATCTTTTTATAGATATTTCATATCTAATTTATCTTTTGCACAAATAAGCCCTTGATGTGTAGATTGTAAAATTATATTCCACAAATAACCTTTCACACCCATCTACATTTTATTGTAGTATAACTTCTTATATACACAAGTATTGTGCGTGATTTATTATCAAATTTTCATGCAAGCAATAGACATGAATTGGGGGGAAAGGGGCATACTCTCCCCCCACCCCCATCCCAACATAAATGAAGTACTTTGATTTTGTTGCATTCTATACAGGACATCTAGACAGTAAAAGAAACAGGTTATGTTAATGTACATGATTGCTAACAATTTTATCCAGTAGTCAAACATTCCAATATGATAGTCCTCCCAGTATTGTTTCAAAGCTAGGGTTGTATATGAACAAGCTGTATGAAAAGGTCACACAGTACAATAGGTAGGCTTATATAAGGGTATAAATGAAAAGATTTGTTCTTTTTACCCATTTTATACAACCTTCTTAAAACCTGCTTCCTGAGCAATGTATGGCAGGGTGGAATTCCTGAAACTCCATTCATTTATGAGGAATGTGAGTGAGAAAAGATGCGACTGCAAGTAGGATTGATGGACACCATTTTGACTAGCAGTCCATGGAGAAAATAGTCCTGGACCTTGAAGGATGAGTTTGAGAATTTTAATCTTTTAGAAACTTGGTCTCTCTGACTACTATTGCCAAGATTTAGGTGATATCTAACATAAAAAAATTTGGGAATTAAAGTGTACCCATAAAATCATATTTCTCAATTTGGGAAGAAAGGGATTCTTGCCACATTTTATGAGGATACCCAATAAAAAAGTAAATATATGCAGAAAAAGAAGAAAATTATTGAAGTGAGTAGTATTTTTTTTTTAAATAATCTTACTAGATATTCCAAAGAAAGTTAATAAATTTGAACAAGTAAAAGAAATTCAAAATTGTCTTTAATTTTTCTAAATAGAATATACCTTAAACATTTAAAAAGATACCAGAGTTATATACATACCACCAAAATTTTATCCTGTGAAAGAAACTTGAAATCAGAATCAGTATTCTCAATTACAGACTGATTTCTTGGCCTGATGAGCAAGGAATCAATATCATGATTATTGTGAGTCAATCCCTCAACCAATCGAGCTCCTTGTTCACTTGAGATCTGTGAAATATCTGTCACTTGGCTATTTAAATTTTTCATTTCACTAGATGTTTGCTGTTTCAGGCATTTATGATAAAATTTTCTCAATCGATGCTGCCCTTCCACCATTCTATCAATGAGATCCACTGTAGCAGCCACCCCAATATGACAAGATTCACAAATCTGCTTTGGTAGAATATCATCTTCAGTTACCTGTAAATACAAATGCAATCTAACATAGGGCATTAAATTATGAAGTCAATGCTCCAGGACCAAAATATAAAATACCTGCAATATTTGGTTATTTTTACCAATAATTTAGTGATCAGTAATGGGGCATCATCTCTTGAGTCGCTAAACACTTATACACTGGGCCTACAAGCCATGCACAACTACCTATACACCCCATATTCCACCCAAAAAAACAACCTCCAATTCAACATGAAAAGCATCCACAACATGAAGCAAGAATTACAAATATTACTAAACACAACATTAACACTGCCATAATCCAGGAATCCCACTTAATCCTACAAGCTCACCTAAAACCCTTCCACAATTATAGTAAGAATGTATACCTTTCCACAACTAAAGTAACAGTGTACAACCAACACACCATAGCTTACTTACCTTAATACACACACCCATTCTCCAACACTACCAGGCAGACACGAAATCTACTGCAAAAGTGCAATCAATAGCCATAAAAGTGAACAAGAACATATACATGATCAACATGAATATATCACCTGCCTTCTCTCAACACTGCCGAGCAGCATTTTCATCTAACTTACGAGTCACTTTCAAAGCTTCCCAACCTTTTCTCATAAAGGGAGCTTTCAATGCCCCACACCAGGCCTGGCTAATAGATCAAGAGGTTTCACCATCATCAAACACTACACTCACTGAACAATAGGAAGCAGCCAACAAGAATGCTCCTACAGTGCTGGTTGATATAAAAAAAAAGGCATCCAGGACACCTTCTACAAAACAAAGACTGGCTCCTATTGTCGCAGACTTGCATATGTCACTCTAATCATTATGTAGATTTCATTATACAGGTGGGGGAGGAGAGTTATCAATAATGGAAGGGACAATGGTACTTCCTACCTACCAAAGAGGCAAGTGAACTTAATTCATAATCCACATAGAAATCCCCCCCCTTCTACCGAACCCTCTTCCAAATGCCCAACACAATCCAACATGCAAAACAGAGCCCAATGAAAAATTTGCAACCTCACAGGTCAATTAATACTCTCATCTACACCAAACAAAAAATTAGAAACAATACCTTCAAATTATCACCTAAAAAATGCCTAATTCTGGTATATAATAAAAAAAATACATCCATACGCAACTCATAAGAATCTATTAGGCTTGGGCAGCTGCCACCTCGTTTTACCTTAAACTTAAACCTCCACATATGGATCTCGAGTTAGCAGAAAACAAAACTATGAGCCCAACCAAATAATGCAACCTGCTCATGACTCACTAATCCAAAATCAGGCAACTACACACCATCCTCAACAATAGGAAAACACTAAAAAATGATACACATTGCACACACCATTGAATCATCCCAAAAGTTGTAAATCAAAAGTTCAAACCCCATCTAAATCACCTTGGACTCACATATCTTCAACCAATCCTGGTTATAAATCATCAACATATCTGGAAACGTACATCATCTCCATCCAACCCAAGAAACCTTCGACCTTCCCAACTTCCAAAAGACATCTTTCTCCTCTCAACCATCTCAAAAACACTAGAAAAACTAATTTTCCACAGAAAGACCCATACACACATAAGGTTCAGGGAAAAAGACAAATACTTTACACTGGCCTGTATTGTTTTCAAGGTCAAGCACATACCTGATTTTAGGACAGTTTTTCTTACTGAATCCCCAAATCATTCATTTTATCTAATCAGATCAAGTTTTTGAGATATAAGCACATGCCAAAAATTCCTATATTTTGATCTATTTGTAGGTGAATGTACACACAATAGTAAATTTTGAATTGATTTATACACCAAAAGTTTACAGAATGTTCTAATTGATACCAAAAATAGTATAATATACAAAAAAGGTACTCATGGATGAAGGGTCTCTTCAGGGACTTCCATTTGTGCCTAGCAGACACCAAATCTCTTTTCAGGCACCAGTAGTAGTCAGCCGGAAAGTTGACATCCCAACACCCTTGGTAACATTCCTCCATCACATGGATATCTTGGTAAAAGCTCTCACCCTCTTCTTCATTGAAGTCTCCATAATTCTCCAGAAAATAGTCCAGGTGGGACTGAAAGAAGTGAATTTTTACTGACATGCGTGCACAAAGTTTGCGGGAATTCTACATTAACTCATCAACTGCCTTCTCATAATGAGGGTTTCTGTGGTTGCCAAGGAAGTTTGCAATGACTGACTTAAGGGCCAACTAGGTAGAGTGTTCAGCAGGATTCAGTGCTTCATCAAAACTTCTGTCCATGATGAGCTCCCTTATTCGAGGACCATCAAATACACCTGCCTTCAGTTTTTCCATGCTGATCATGAAAACTTCTGACAGAGGAAAGCAAATCCTCTACCTTCCCTGGCCATTGCCTTGACAAAGTTCATCAAACTGAGTTTGATGTGTAGGAGTGGAAGCAATATCTTGCTCAGTTTAACCAGAGGGTGGGACAGAATGTTGTGTGAACCAGGTTCTAATCCTTGTCTTGACAACCAGTCTTGTCTGAAATAATGCTGGTCATCAGCCTTACTGTCCCACAAGCACATAAAGCATGGATACTTTGTGTATCCACCTTGAAGGCCTAGGATGAGTCCAACAACTTTAAGATCTCCACAGATCAGCCATTTGTGTTCCTGGTAGTTGAGAGCAGACAACAGATGGTCCATGCTGTTGGAGGTTTCTTTCATTACAGCTGAGTGTCCAACAGGGATCAATGAAAACTTATTGTCGTTATTAAGAAGAACTACCTTGAGAGTTCTGTTAGGGGAGTCAATGAAAAGTCCATTCCATAGCATCATACTTCAAGCGCATTAAGTTGAGCAGGTCAACAATGCTGTTACAATAGACCAGTAAGGAGGCTTGATCAAATGTGAAAAATTTCCTAAATTCTTTCTCATGGTCCCGATACCAATAGAATGTTGTCCTTGGTGCCAGCATACACTTCTCTCTAAGATGTGAACCCAATAGCTGAGCAGATTCTTTGGAAAGGTTCAGGTCATTGAGTTTGGCTTGTATAAATGGCACCAGTTGGTCGCCCTCTTCTGGCTTGTATACACCAAACTCAGCTGTATCAATATTGATACTAGCCGTGGAATCAGAGCTAGAACCCATGGTAAAATCAGGCTCAGGAAGATCAGGGACATGTGGGCTGGTTTTATAGCAGAAGGAACATTAGGGTATTCAATAAGGTGCTTGTTCGTGCAATTGATGCCTTTCAAATTTGTCATGCTGAAGTAGTAGTGGGTGACGGTGTGGTGGGGCGAATGTGAGTGTGTGTAAAAGGGCCATTCTCCCACCCCTTTTCTCAGTACCCTCTCCCTCCCTCTGTAAGAATGTGTGTGAATGGGAATGGGTTTGTTTTTTTTGTTTATCTTATGTATAAAAATGATTACCATGTTTTTTTTTCTTTCTTTCCAGGCCTCATATTCTGGAAAGATAGGACTTAGTTTCGTATATCCTTATATTACAAACAAAGCGTTATATCCTGGAAAGCTATATTATCATTAATAAATAAAGGCCATTAGTATAGCTTAATGAAGGAGGGCTTATAATAGCCACGTAAGCTTTTTTTTAAAGTCATTATCTTCCATCAAGCGCAGAGGCGCCACACTTGTAAGTCCTAGGCATTTTGCTCGCTCGAGTGGCAGGTGGCTGGACATCTCTCCATCCTCTTTGTATAAAGTGAGGCCTTGATTGTTGTTTATATATTGACTGTTGTATTCAGGATTTTTTTTTTGGTTGTTTGATTTTTATGTTTATTAGGATAGATTAAATAGTATTTATATATATAGGATTTTCTTTTTGTATCCATTGGTGAAAAGTAAGATCTCCAATATAATCGCCCCTCTCTATTGTAGATATTTTGTAAATTTTTTTGTAAGTAAAGGGACTGTATATACAATCCGTTTCATTCTCCTTCGATTTCTCACGTCCGGATAGTGTAGGAAGCGGGTTGGATCGATTGGGGGTTAGTTTAGATTTTCGGCCCGCTACATTTGGCGCCCGAATAGGGACGTGAGACTTCGAAACTGGGAGCGTGACTGGATTGGATTGCAGTCCATACCCAATTAGTGTGACAAGTAGTTTGATTGATTTTTCCCTTCTCCTATCTTTTTTACTAACTTGGGAACAATGGCTGTAGCAGAAACGTTGAATGAAGAAGTAGTGCGATTGAGACTGGAGTTGAGAAAGAAAGAAGAGGAGTGTGAAATGTTACGGGGAATGATGGAGGGAATGGAGAATAAAATAAAAGGGATGAATGAAAAGACTGATAGGATGAAGAAGGAAATGGGAGACCGACAGGATCAGACGGACCGACGGATGCAGGACCTGTATGACATGATGAAGGGATCAGGACCGGCCCTAGGACCCTCGACCTTGACCCCTGCTCCGACTGAAGGGAATAAGACTAATGGGATCAATGGGAGTGTGTGCAAGTCTAGAGAGGATAGGGTGATTATGAGTGATAGGAAGGACGGAGAATGGAAGAGAGTTGAATGCAAGAGAAGAAGGAAGAGTGGTGCAAAGGGGAAGGATAGGAAGGTAAGAGGCAAGAGTGTGGACTCATTGTACTCGGATGAAGGAGAGAGTGATGGTATGATTGATATGAGTGAGAGTGAAGGCAGCTCAAGTGAGAGTGAAGTGAATGTGGGAAAGGGTATTTTGATAAGGGAAGCGCCAAAGATAGATAGATTTAGGTTACATGGTGGGAAAAGTGTGGAAGAATTCTTCGGGGAATTTGAGCGATATTGTAAGCTCAAGTACCCGGAGAATAAGGGATACTGGATGAATGTTTTGGGGGAATGTTTGGAGGGAAAAGTATTGGAGTTTTTCCGCGTGATTACAAGTGTGGGGGAACCAAGGTACGATGTGGTGAAGAAGCGGATGATTGGACAGGTGAAACGAATGAAAGAGAGTGTGAAGTATAAAAGGGTAAATGAATTTGAGAAGGCTCGAATGGGGAAGAGTGAAAGTGTGAATATGTATGCACATAGGCTTGAGAGTATGGCAAGAACGAGGTATGGTGATGATGATGTAAATGAATGTAAACCACTCATGAGGAAGTTTTTGGACACGATCCCACGAAAGGTGAGTGAATGGCTGGGTGGAAAGAGAAAGGAGAGAGTGAGACTGACAGGTGAACGGTTGATGTGGGAGGATGTGTTGGAACTGTTAGAAGATGGACGATTTGATGATGAAAGTGATCTAGAAGAGGATGGATGGTACAGTGTGAATGTTGGGGGTAAGAAGCCCAGGAGCTTTCATCCACCCCGGCAGTTTGTCAGCTACAAGGATGCCCTGAAGGCTGCACCAGCTGGAGTGATGTCAAACTTCCTGGGCCGGCAGAATGGATGGGCAAATGGAGGGTGGTCGAATGGAAGGGGGCAGATGAATTTCAAGCGTGGGAACGGATATATGAGAGAGAAACCGAGGTATGTCCCAGCAAATGAGAGACCGAATGGTGTGAGAAAGATTGTGGAATGTCGTCGGTGTGGAAGGAAAGGTCATATGTTGGCAGAATGTAGGTGGACATCTGGTGCGTGTTTTGGGTGTGGTAAGAAAGGGCATATGATAAAGGATTGCCAGGAAAGTGTGAAAGAGTGCTTCGAGTGTAAAGAAATAGGCCATTTGAAGAAAGATTGTCCGAGGTTGAATGGTGAAGCAACTGCTGGGGAAAGTATGAAATATGCATGTGGTAATTGTGGAAAGGCTGGTCATTATGCAAGGATGTGTCGTGACCAGAGGAATGTATGTAGCTATTGTGCGATGGAAGGACATTCAAGTGAAAAGTGTTGGATTAGACTGAGAGCGCAAGGTGTGAATGGAAAGTCTGAAGCGGGAAACTGAATGGTAAGAGGGTACCTGCTGAAGTATCCTCTGGGTGCATGAGTGTGAGTAATGTGTTGGTAAGTCTGTCTAGTGTGAAAGTGCTGTCTGGTAGGAAGTATGAGTGTCTGAGTGTGAAGGTGGAGTTGAATGGAATTGAGTGTTTGGCTTTAATAGATTCTGGATGCAAGGCGAGCTTGGTGTATAAAGATGTGTATGACAAGTTTAGCGAGAAAGCCCTCCTGTCTGAGTGCAAGGGTAGTTTAGTAGGTATTGGTAATAGGAGAGTGCCTGTGATTGGAATGATAAGGTCACCTGTTCGAATGCATGGTATGATGATGAATGAATGTGAATTTTCTGTGATTGATAAGGTGAGTAGTGAGTATGGTGTGATTTTGGGCTATGATTTTATGAAAATGAATCGTATGGTTGTGCATCCTGCGAGTGATCAGATTGAGAGAAAGATTGGTAAAAATGGGGTGTATAAGTTGTATGTAGGGAAAGATGGTAGCGTTTTGAGGAGTGTGTTTACTGGTATTGAGGTGACTGCTATGGAGAGTGTAAGGCTTGTGAAGGGTGAAAGGGTGTCTGTTAGAGTGAGTTGGAGTAAGGATGTTAGTTTGAATGTGAGTGAGAACACTGTGATATTGGATGGAAAGGATGCGTGTTATAAGGTAAGGCGTGTTGCTTGTGTGTTTGATGGCTTGATGAGAATGAATGATCCTTTTGTATGTGTGCAGGCAGACCCCAGTGTGAAAGGGCAGGTGAGGGGAATCCAAGTCGGAGATGTACTGGGCCACCTCTCCACTGTCAATGAGGTAGGTATGGATGATAGTACGGATATCAGGGTGAATGTTGCGAATGAAAAGACATGTGAATGGATGTATAATGAGGTGAAGGACATGGTGAAATTGGATGGATGTTTGACTGAGTATGAAAGGGAGGATGTGTATCGAATGATATTTGAGCGAAAGGGAGCCCTCAGTAAGGGTGATCTGGATTTCGGGGTTGCAAAGCTCCTGGAATTCAAGATTGTCCTGAAGGAGGACTCCCCAATCTATCAGCGGCCGAGGCATTTCCCACGTCCGGTTGCTGAAGAGATTGAGGAGCAGTGTTTGGAATTGGAGCAATTGGGGGTGATTGAGGAGAGTGAGAGTGCATGGAATAGTCCAATTGTACCTGTACGTAAGCCGGATGGAAGATTGCGTCTGTGTGTGGATTATCGAAAGGTGAATGAAAGGACTGTGAAAGAAAGGTTTCCGATGTGTGTGGTATCTGAGTGTGTATATAGTATGCATGGGATGGAGTGGTTTACGAAGCTGGATCTGGTACGGGGGTATTACCAGATGCCCATTGCTGAGGAGAGCCGGCCAGTAACTGCCTTCTCTTCCTCAAAGAGGCATTACCAGTTCCGGAACCTCAGCTTTGGGTTGGCTAATGCTCCCGGAGCCTTCCAGCGGGCAATGAATGTTGTGTTGAGTAAGTTTGCGAGTAAGAATGTGATTGCGTTTATAGATGATATTTTGATTATGACTGAGACTTTTGAGGAGCATATGAGATTGGTGAATGATGTGTTGAGAACGTTGGAGAGTGTTGGTGTGAAGGTGAAAGTGGCGAAGTGTGAATGGTTTGCGAAAGAAGTGGAATTCCTTGGGCATATGGTGAGTGAGAATGGATTGCGTAAATCATCGAAGTATGTTGAGAAGGTGCGAATGTTTCCTAAACCGGTGACTGTGAAGCAACTGAAGTCATTTTTGGGTTTGATTGAGTTCCAGCGAAAGTTTATACGTGATTGTTCTGGTGTGAGTAAGCCTCTGACTGAGTGGATGGGCAAGAAAGGTAGTACGGTTGTCAAGTGGAATGATAAGATGAATGAGGCGTATGAGAGACTGAAGGAGGCAGCGGCTGAAGATGTTGAATTAGCTTACCCAGATTATAGTGTAAATGCTAAAATGCTTGAATTGTATACAGATGCGAGTGGGTATTGTATGGGAGGTTTTCTGATGCAAGAGCAGCGTTTGAATGGAGAGAATGTCAGGCGAATAATTGGGTATGTATCCAAGGCTATGAATGTTGCAGAACGAAAGTATTCGACTGTGGAACGAGAGCTGGCTGCGATAAGATATTGTTTGAAAGTGTTGCGTCCATTTTTGTATGGTGTGAGGTTTGTGATAAAAACCGATCATCAACCTCTTGTGTATTTGCAGCGTATGAAGTGGGCTGATAGTAGGATTGCAAGGACTTTGGAAGATTTGAGTGACTTTGACTATGTGATTGAGTATGTGCCTGGTGAACGGAATGGAGTGGCTGATTTGATGTCAAGGTATCCTGGTACGAATGATGAAAATGTGTGTGGAGTGAGTGATCCTGAGTATTTGCCGAAAGGAATTATGAATGGAAAAGAGAGTAAGGGTGGTGGTGATTCCTTGTTTGAGAGTGTATGGAATGGTTTGCAAGATTTGAAGAGTGATGGAGTAGATGTGAGAGTGCCCGATAGTGTAGATGATTTAAGGAAGGAGGTAATGAATGAAGTGTGTAGGAAGCCTGAAAGCATTGGTATGGCAAAGGTGCGGAACTTCATGAAAGAATTGAGAGCGATGTGTATGCAAGGGGTCCCGCCATTTCAGGAAGTGTTGATTGTAGTGAGTCGTTTGTATGGAGTGATTGTATATGTGCACTTTGGTGGTGAGAGGCCGATTGTGTACAAGGATGAGAAGATGAAGGGTTTGAATCCTAATGTGGTACATCTGCAATGTTTGAGCGGTGTGCACTACAATTGGGTAATTGAAAAGTGTTCATATATAAGAGAGAAGAATGATTGTCTGGATGAAGATGAGTGTGTGTTGAGTGATGATATGGGAGTTAATGACAGTGTGGATATCAGTGCTGATGTTGGTGTGCTTGTTCCTTCTGTGTATTGCGAACATGGTGGACCTGATATGATGGAAGCGAGAGTGAAAGTTAGTGAAAGGTTGTTCTGTGGTTTGATTGATACTGGAGCGCAAGTGTCTTTAGTGAATGAGAATATTCTGAGTAAGTATGAAGAGTTTAGATGTTGCGAGCATAAACCTGTGAAGTTACGGATAAGTGGATTAGGGAATGGCATGATAGTGGCATGGGAACAGGTTAGTCTGAAAGTGAGTTTGGGTAATGGTGTGAATGTGAAGCATGACTTTGTGATTCTGAAAGGTGAGCAAATGCCTTGTTGTTTCTTGCTTGGTGTAGACTTTATGAGATTGAATGATTTGTCTTTGGATGCTGATAAGGATCGTCTTATGAAAGGTGAATGTGAGGTGATGAGGTTGAATGAGTGTGCAAAGAATGTTGTCAAGTTTTGCGGTATGATTGAGTTGGTCATGGATGATGAGAATGAGATTTTAAGTGATGATGATATTCTAGAGATGCAAGAGATGTGTCCTTTTGTTAGTGAGTTGAAGAGGTGTGTAATGATGCGTGTTGATTTGAATGAATGGCCAGAGTGTTTAAGTGATTTTAAAAGGTATGCTAAGGATTTTGTTGTTTGTATGGATGTTGTATATTTTGTGAGGCATGTGAAGGGTGGTGATGATATGTATGTACCTGTGATGTCCTTAGTTGGTATGATTGGTCTGGTGAAGGTTGTGCATGATAATTATGGGCATATGGGTAAGTTTAAGCTGTGGGAGTGTATGAAGGAGCATGTGTTCCACCCGTTTCTGAGAACTGTTGTGAATGATGTTGCAACTACGTGTGAAAGGTGTCAGAAGCGAAAGGTGCAAGGTGTGCAAGTGAAACCACCGATGTTGAAAGTTGATGCGAAAGAACCGTTTGAATTGGTAGTGATTGATTGTGTGTCTTTGCTGAGTACGAGTGCTGGGAATGTTGGTATGGTTGTGATGGTTGACCATAAAAGTAAGTTTGTGTATGCAGCGCCTGTGAGAGATAAAAGGAGTGTGACTGTTGCGCGTGTGGTTGAGCAGTTGTTTTTTCCTATGTGTGTATGGAAGCCTAGAAGATGTCTGAGTGATAATGGGCCTGAATTTGTAGGGGAAGTGTTTGAGCAAATGTTGAGAGAGAATGGTGTGGAGCATGTGAGAACAACTCCGTATGTACCGTCTTCAAATGGATTGGCTGAACGGACTATAAGAACCTTGTGTGAGATGTTGAGAATGATGAGTACGACAGTGAATGACTGGGATGTGTGTCTGGGGAGAGTGTTGTGGGCGTATAATTCAACTGTGCATAGTGCAACTGGAATGTCCCCATGTCAGTTTGTGATGAATTTTGAAAGGCGAGTGAAAGATAGGTTTCGTTTGAGTGAAAGTGAGCAGAGTGTATGGCGTGAGGCGCATGAAAGGTTCCGTTCATTTGAATTAGGTACAAAAGTATTGAAGGTGAAAGAAGTGAAGGGTAGGTTGAATGTATCAAAGATGAGTGAGAAGTTTGATGGACCTTATAGAGTTGTGAGGGTTTGGGAAAATGGAGTGACGTATGTTTTGGAGAGTTTGAATGACGGCATGACTGAGAGAGTGCGGGCTCATCAGAGTCAGTTAAGGAGATGGAGAGAACCTCCTGACTACCTGGTGAGCCATCCAGTGTATGGACTGTGTAGAGAGAGAGGTAAAGTGCATGATGATGAGATTGAATGTGATAGTATGGATCTGTCTGGGAAAGAGCTAGTCTTAGTCTTGAGGAGTAGAAAGCGTACAAAGAAGGGTGAAAGGAAGAATGCAAGTACGAATGAAAGTAAGTCTGAGCAGAGTGTTTCTGGTATGGGGGATCTTGAAAGGGAGATTGAGTTTTTGCGTAAACAGGTGAGTGATTTGGCTGGTATAAGTAGACGAGTGAGTGAGCTGCCTGTGCCTGATTTTTCTGGTTTTGGGAACAGTATGAATGATAGTGTGTTTGGGCAGAATGAACCTAGTGTGGCTGATTTTTCGGGTTTTATGAATGGTAATAGTAGGGGTGAGTTTGATGTAGTGAATGATGAAGTGGCTGATTTTTCAGGTTTCTGGTGGGAACCAGTCGAAGGGGTTTCTGGTATGCCTGTTGAGAATACAGGGGATGTGAATGACCTGTCTGTTTCGCAAGAATGTACCTTGAGTTGGATGAGAGCTGTGAGTGAGGAACTGATGAATGGGGGTATGAAGAGTGAGGGTTCTGAACGGAAGAGTATGAAAGAATTCTGTCGTGAGATGGGAGAACTGGTAATGAGGGCTAAGAGTATGGTTGATGAGATGATAAATAGTGACGATGAGACTGACAGGACGACTGACGAACAACCCCGACTAATTGCTACGCGTAGCCAGGGACCAGTAGACGAGTGTGAATGGGTGCAGAAGGGTGCGATTGAGCACAAGTGGTACCGTGAAGAGTGATTGAAAGGGTTTAGTGAGTGGCTGGTCGAATGGCTTAAGGAAGGAGGGGTGTGGTGGGGCGAATGTGAGTGTGTGTAAAAGGGCCATTCTCCCACCCCTTTTCTCAGTACCCTCTCCCTCCCTCTGTAAGAATGTGTGTGAATGGGAATGGGTTTGTTTTTTTTGTTTATTTTATGTATAAAAATGATTACCATGTTTTTTTTCTTTCTTTCCAGGCCTCATATTCTGGAAAGATAGGACTTAGTTTTGTATATCCTTATATTACAAACAAAGCGTTATATCCTGGAAAGCTATATTATCATTAATAAATAAAGGCCATTAGTATAGCTTAATGAAGGAGGGCTTATAATAGCCACGTAAGCTTTTTTTTAAAGTCATTATCTTCCATCAAGCGCAGAGGCGCCACACTTGTAAGTCCTAGGCATTTTGCTCGCTCGAGTGGCAGGTGGCTGGACATCTCTCCATCCTCTTTGTATAAAGTGAGGCCTTGATTGTTGTTTATATATTGACTGTTGTATTCAGGATTTTTTTTTTGGTTGTTTGATTTTTATGTTTATTAGGATAGATTAAATAGTATTTATATATATAGGATTTTCTTTTTGTATCCATTGGTGAAAAGTAAGATCTCCAATATAATCGCCCCTCTCTATTGTAGATATTTTGTAAATTTTTTTGTAAGTAAAGGGACTGTATATACAATCCGTTTCATTCTCCTTCGATTTCTCACGTCCGGATAGTGTAGGAAGCGGGTTGGATCGATTGGGGGTTAGTTTAGATTTTCGGCCCGCTACAACATGATCTTTACCTTCCCTCCATACCATTGGAACACCAAACATGGCATACTCTTCCTTTTCTTATTAATCCAATCTCATAAATTTTCCACATATTTTACAGCAAATATGGGGAGCAAATGGCTTATCCTAGTCCCCTAGTTTCACTCCAAAGTAAGAATGATATGCCTTTTCACAAAATCTGTAATTTTTGCTTGACAGTCTGGAAAAGCAAGATGTTTGCAGATGTAACAAAACCTATTCGGATGATTCTTCACGTACAATCCATTGTACATGATTACTCATCACTAGATGCAACAAAACAGAAGTAATAAACGGTTGGATGATAGCGCTATTTTGAATATACATTCTAATATAAATTGAGTATATCTTAGAAACTAGACCTGACCAAAGAAAACTAATTATATTCTAAATTCATCAAAAATGATTCTAAATCAGTTGGAAAACCTTTGTCTTTGAAAAAGGGTCTGAAACGCAGGCCAGTGTTATTGACCACCCCCAATAACTCGCAAACCCCCTGACCCAGTCACATGCCACAACCTCATAAAAAATACTGCACATGAAATAAAATGCACATCAAACTCATTCTCCAATTGACAATTAGTTTGTCTACACATCTATGCAGAGGACCTATTGATCACATCACAATCTACCTCCTGAAACCTAAACATGTCCTTATCTCTCCAAATCTGGGTCATAATAACAATGTCCACACCCATCCCAAAATCACGCTCTTACCCCTGACAATCACCACTTCCTTAAATTTAGGCTCTCTTCTTGCAGTAGGCAACATGGGCACAGCAACAGAAACCACAAGCCTATTTCTAGGCTACTTTAAGAACCATAAAAAAATTAACATATACCTCACCTCATCCCAAAACTCCAATCCACAATTGGGAGTGCTAAAACCCATCCTAAGCATAAGAAACAGATGGAAGCTAACCCACTCATCCTGGTACCAGTTCGTCTTTTATTTTGATTCATTAGTCACAAAGTTATAGACTCCGAAACATGGTGATCTATTTCTGCCTCCATCCATGGCTTAGAACTCTGAACCAGACCTGTTCCTCAATAGGACTTTCTGCATGGGATAGAGTTGCATGTTTCCTCCATTTTGTCCTGTTATTCCCTTACCTCTAACAGCTTCTAGTTTCCCACCCGTAAGGACCTAATCACACTATCCAGCTCCCCCCATAGAACCTCAACACCTGCCCAACTAAGATGGAGCCCATCCATCGCATACAACCTCCTATTCCCATAAAACCCACCCCAGACATCTACAAACACCAATCCTAACTCCTCACACAGTCCTTTCACAAATTCATTCAAACCAATTGCACGCAACAACCATTCTACCCCCACATCCAATCTCGGAAGCACACCAGAAACAACACCTTTTACCCTGCTTTTACTCATCCTTTTAACTAACCTTTTATACTGCTCATGTAACTCACATCATCAGGTGATACTGTTGATACTCAGGGCAAAGAGTGTGAAACTGAGGACACCCTTTTGAGACGACTCCCTCACACGTATTCAGGATGGACAATCTCACAAAAATTCAGATATAAAATTGGGAGGCATCCCCTCGCAGCCATTATGTGGAGAGTCTCCATGCGGTATCATATGCCTTCTCCAGATCAAAAAACACCATGGCATTGTGGTATTTACAAAAGAAGGCGCTCAACTATCCCCCCTACAGTCCAGATCTAGCCCCTAGCGACTACTTTTTATTCCCCCAGCTCAAGGCTGCACTGCATGGACACCAGTTTGGGGACGATGAAGATGTTCAGCTCGCTGTCAAGGAGTGGATTGAACAGCAGTCGGGAGATTTCTGGTTGTTGGGAATTCAAAGTCTCAGGGACAAGTGGCGCAAGTGCATTGAAGTCGAGGGTAGTTATAATGAAAAATAATAAGACACTTTTCCTCAAATCTCATTTCCTTATATCCGAATTGCAAAACTTATTGACCGCCCTTCATAGCATTTCTTCAAATCTAAATAATTCTATAAAGTAAGAAGAAGTTGAGTCACTGTGGATAGATATTAGGGTCAGTAAAAATAGGATAATACACTTGGGAGCCTTTTAAAAACCACCCGGACAGACTGACTGTATTGATGAGCAAATGATCAGGGAAATAAGGAAAGGATGTGAAGTAGATACAGTTATTCTTGGTGACTTTAATTTAAATTCTGTGGACTGGGAAAATATGATGGGAAGGGATAGAGCAGGTTGTAAGTTTATAGAATGCTTTGAGGATAATTTTTTACTCAATTTGCTAATAAGCCAATAAGGGGTACCAATATCTTAGATCTGGTTCTTTCAAATGATGATCACTTGGTTCAGGAATTGACTGTTGGGGAAGCATTGGGAAATAATGATCATCAGATGGTTCATTTTAACTTGGAAATAGTGAAAGGTTGAACATCAATAAACTCGCAAAAAAACTCCAAAATTTTTATAGGCGAGATTACGAAACTAGCTAAATCAGATTAGGTGGAATATAGAATTCAGGGGGAAGAATACTTATGAGATGTGGGACACTTTTAAGACCTATACTAAACATAGTCCAGGAGCAGTGGATTCCAATGAAGGCTATTAGGAAGAAATGTACGAAGCTATTATGGTGGAATCACGAGATAGATAGGAGATTTCTGAGAAGAAAAGGGCATACCAGAGATTATTACATAGAGAAAGTACTTTTGAGAATTTAAATCATTATAGGTCAACCAGAAATGAGCTGAATAAGATTATTAAGAAGAGTAAAAGGGGCGGCAGAAATTAATTTAGCTCAAAATAATAATAAAGATCCAAAAAAATTCTTTAGCTATTATAAAATTAATAACAAATCTAATAGTGATAAAATAGGGCTTATTAGATATGAAGGGGTTTTGAAAGAATCTGATGAGGAAATAGTAGAGGTTCTTAATGATCATTTTTCTTCAGTATTTACACAAAAGAATCAAGATAGATTAATTGATGATAATTCTAGGTCAAGGGAAGTAAGTAAGGTTGAATACTGTTAATGTGAACGGGGAAATAATTAAATGGCTTATATTGGAGTTAAATACTACTAAGTCATCTGGCCCAGACAACATTCATTCTAGGTTACTCAAAGAAGGTGTAGATAGTATTGCAGTAGCTCTCAAGTTTGGAGAAATTAGCGAATGTAGTGCCAATTTTTAAAAAGGAAAGTAAAGAGGACCTGAATAACTTTAGGCGGGTAAGTTTAACTTCTATCATTTGTAAAATCCTTGAGAAGATAGTTAAGGGGATTTCTGACCATCTAGAGTATGGTAGGTTAATAAATGATGCTCAGCATGGGTTTAGAAAAGGTAGATCGTGTTTAACAAATTTACTGGATTTTATGGATTATGTTACTAAACAATTAGATAAGGGAGAGAATGTTGGTGTAATTTACTTAGATTTTAGCAAAGATTTTGATAAGGTTCCACATAGGAGACTAGTTCACAAATTAAAAATGCATGGGATATGTGGTAAAGCTTTGAATTGGATAACTGAATGACTGAAAGACAGGAAACAGAGTTGTGCTGAATGGGGTGAGGTTACAGTGGAGAGACATTATCAGTGGCAGACCTCAGGGATCCAGTCTAGTCCCTTTATTATTCATAGTTTATATGATCTTGGGGAGGCTGTAAATAGCAAAGTATCAGTTTTTGCTGATGACACTAAATTGGCAGCTTTAGTCAAAGAAGTGGAGGGTAGCTTTAAAGTGCAGTGACTTAAATAAGTTATTAGCTTGGGCTCAGAAGTGGCCAATAACTTTTAACCTTAAAAAATGCAAAGTTCTTACATGGGAAGGGATAATAGGGAATTTAGCTATGAAATTAATGGGCATTGGCTGAATTCAGTTGAGGATGAGAAAGACTTAGGCGTAGTAGTAGATAGGTCACCGAGGTTTTCAAAGCAGTGTATTGAGGCAAAAAAATAGAGCAAATAGGGTGCTAGGATACATTAACAGGAATGTTAGCTACAAGAGTAAAGGTTATTCTTAAACTGTATAACTCTTGTGTTAGGCCACATTTAGAGTACTGTATACAAGCATGGTCACCACATTTTAGACATGATATCAACATGCTGGAGTCAGTACAAAGGAAGGCAACAAAAATAATACCTTCCCTCAAGCACCTTGAATATGAAGATAGACTGAGGGTACTAAATATCATATAGATGGGAGCGATAACAAAAAAATGTATCAGTCTTCGACTGACCTTCGAACAGGTAGCACGTGTTTTGTAGAGCTCTCAGAATATTTTGATTTTTTGCTATACTTTGGTGTGTGACATAGTAAACATAAATATTAAGTTATTAGATCATATATTTGGTTAATATAACAAAGTTAAATTGTGGTTATTTTGTTTTGGTGAGAAAGTGACTCTTGTTTACTTCGGTAGCCATCTTGATTAGCAGGTTTTAAACTTGCGCGCACAAATTCGGGTCAAATTCTTGTTGTTTCGTAAGTTTTTGTTTCTATTATTGTTCTTGTTTAAGTATGGCTGACTGTTTGGATGTAGAGAGTATGCCTTTTGAAAGTAGTGTGTATGTAGTGTGCGATGTCTGTGGTGTAGAGAGGAGAGTGAATGTGTCTGAGTGCCGTGTATGTGCTTTGACTGAGGAGATGAGTCGATTACGTGCGGAATGCTTGAGACTAAACGATTTAGTGTCTGAAGTGAGAAGAGATGCAAGTGTACGTTTGAAGAGTCAGATTGAGACCAGGAGGGAGGAAGTAAGGCCTAGAACAGGGACTGGAGAGAAAGCAGTAAGTGAAGCAAGCGATGATGAGTGGTGGGTGAAAGTGAACAGAATAGATAAGTTAGGACAGGTTAGGTATGTGAATGAGAGGGACATGGAACCTGTTAGACTAAGTAACAGATTTGATGCCCTGAGAGAGGAAGAATTTGAAAGAGATTTGTCTGGTGTGGCTGTGCCTGAAAGTAGAATAGGAGGTCGAGTGAGTGAGAGCAGGAGGGAGGGTAATACTAGGCCTAGAGAGAATAGGAGAATGACTGAGGTGATTGTGATGGGTGACTCTCAGATTAGGTATTTAGATAGGAAGTTGAGTGGAAGTAAATGGAAGGGAATGAGAGTTTGTCTGCCGGGTGCTGGTGTAAATGATGTGTGTGAGAGGTATGATAGGTTGGTGTCTGGGTGTGAGAGGGAAGCAGTTGTGATTACACATGTCGGAGTAAACAATGTAAAGAAGGTGGGTACTTGTGAGTTACGACAGCGGTATAAAAGGGTGATTGAAAGGATGTGTGAAAGTAGAGTAAAAGGCGTTGTTTCAGGTGTGCTTCCGAGAATGTATGTGGGGATAGAATGGTTGTCTCGTGCAATGGGGTTGAATGAATATGTGAAAGGTTTGTGCGAGGAGTCAGGATTGATGTTTGTAGATGTTTGGAGTGGGTTTTATGGGAATAAGGGTTTGTATGCGATGGATGGACTCCATCTGAGCCGAGATGGGGTTGAGGTTTTGTGGTGGGAATTAGATAGTGTTATTAGGTCTTTAGAGGCGGGAAACTAGGTTTTTATAGTGGTCAGGGAAATTTAATGGCTCAAAGTAAGGCAGGGAAAGGAAGCAAACACAGATTTGTAGAAGGTATGCAGGCTAATGGAAGTGCTTTAGGGTTAAATTACTTGAGTAGTGATAGTGGTCAGGGAAATACAAGAGTACAGGGTCGGGAAGGAGAGAAAGGAGATGGGCCCTCAGGTGCTTCAGGGATAGGTGGGCTGAGTTGTCTTTACACAAATGCTTGTAGTCTTAGAAATAAGAGGGATGAATTATTTAGTTATATCATTCATGAAGATATAGATATAATATGTATAGTTGAATCATGGGTTAATGAAAATATATTTAATGATAATGTCAATGAATTTGAACTAGAAGGTTATACTATGTACATTAGTCAAAGGAGAGATAGGACTGGTGGTGGGTTGATTATTTATATCAGAAATAGCATTTCTTCAAATCTAAATAACTCTATAAAGCAAGGAGAAGGTGAATCATTATGGATAGATATTAAGGTTGGTAAAAATAGGAAAATACACCTGGGAGCTTTTTATAGACCACCAGGACAGACTGATTGTATCGATGAGTTAATGATTAGGGAAATAAGTAAAGGATACAAAGAAGATACAGTTATTCTTGGTGACTTTAATTTAACTTTTGTAGACTGGGAAAATATGATAGGAAGAGATAGAGCAAGTTGTAAGTTTATGGAGTGTTTTGAGGATAACTTTTTGACCCAATTTGTTAATAAGCCAACAAGGGGTGCCAATATATTAGCTCTAATTCTTTCAAATGATGATCACTTAGTTCAAGGATTGAGTGTAGGGGAATCATTGGGAAACAGTGATCATCAGATGGTTTGGTTTAATTTGCAAATAGTTAAGGGTAGAACAACGACAAACTCCCCAAAAATTCCAAATTTTTATAGGGGAGATTACGATAAATTATGCAGCATGCTAAATCAGATTAGGTGGGATATAGAATTCCATGGAAAGAATACTTATGAGATGTGGGATATTTTTAAGACTATATTAAACATGGTTCAGGAACAGTGTATTCCGATGAAGTCTATTAGGAAGAAATGTAGGAAACCATTATGGTGGAATCAAGAAATAGCTAATAAAGTTTCAGAGAAAAAAAGGGCATACCAGAGATTATAAAGTGAGAGTAGTTTAGATAATTTAAACCATTATAGGTCAACCAGAAATGAACTAAATAAGATTATTAAGAAGACCAAAAGGACAGCAGAAATTAATTTAGCTAAAAATAATAATAAAGATACTAAAAAATTCTTTGGCTATTATAGAATCAATAATAAATCTAACAGTGATAAAATAGGGCCTATTAAATATGAAGGGGTTTTAAAAGAATCTGATGAGGAAATAGTAGAGGTCCTTAATGATCATTTTGCTTCAGTATTCACACAAGAGAAACCAGTTAGATTAATTGATGATAATTCTAGGTCAAGGGAAGTAGTGATAAATTCTATTAATATAGACAGAGAAGAAATTAAAGGGCTTACAATGCAGTTAAAAACTAGTAAGGCACCTGGCCCTGACAATAGTCACATAACATAACATAACATAATTACACGGATGACAAAAGCCACAAGGGCCTATCAAAGGTCATCCGCCTCCGTCAAAACCCACTCACAAAAATCACCATCACCAGGGGAAGACAAAATCAAAGTCCCCCACAATATAATATAACAGATGACAAAAGCCACAAGGGCTCATCATAGGTCATCCGAATCAAATGGCATCTTTTTTAAGGCACCCAAACTCCCAGGAAAACTACATCCAGAGGATTGCATCAGAAACAAGGGTATCACCAATCAAGGCTTGTCAAGAACTAAATCATGCAGCTATAGATATATACAAACAATATTAATATATACAAAACTTAGGAACGATCACAACCTTCCCTTCCCATAAACTCATCCAACCTACTCTTAAATACATTTAGATTTGGACTACCTACTACCCTCTGCGGCAATTTGTTCCAGAAGTCTACCACTCTAATGAATGGACTGCCTGTATATCAAAACTTCTTTCACACACACACACGCAAATCTTAGCTGCCCAAACTAGCTTTTTTCTCTTTTCCTCAAATCATTTTTCCCACATTCAAACCTTAGTACCACTCCTAGTCCACAATCTGCTCTTCTTTGACCTTATCTGTACTACCCTCTAACACTGTCCTTAAATCTTTTATCAGCCACTCCCACTCAATATTGTATTCAATAGTCGGTTTCAATTGGCTTCCTGCTTATCTCCTAAAAGGTTGCATTGAAGTAGTTCTTTGAGTGATTTGATATAATTTGAAATACTAGTTTGATTTGGCTGTGAAGTATTGTCTATTTGTGTGAATAATAAATTTGTGATTAGTAATTGTTCTTTGTTGAGAATGCATTTTCTGTTGTTTAGTCATGATTTTTTTATATAAATCAAGGACTTTTTTTTCTTCTTTTTTTAATATTAATTAAGATAAAAATGTCCTTATGAAACTGTACCTGGCATTAGTTAGGCCTCTCTCCAATTATTTACTTTCATTTACTATAATTGTACATTATGCAGATTGTTTTCTTAATTTATTGCAAGAAAGAGTGCATTTATTCATGTCTTCAATTTGACTCATTTATCTAGGCTACTGGAATGTATTTTAAACTGCATATAGAGATCCTGCCAATGTCTCAAGTCGCTAGCTATGCTGGAGGAGTTGGTCATTGAGCTTAGGAGGGATCTCACCACTAGGACCATGGAGAATTCTGAGGATTGTAAGATTAGCCCATTTAGATTAGCTAAGGGTAGGACTAGTGGAGATAGTAGTAAGTAGAGGGTGATAAAAGGAGGAAGGAATCAGGTAGCTAGTGAGACATCTGTTCCAGATGGAAGTAGGGATGCTGATGTTAGGGATGTGGGGTCAGTGGGGATATTTATTAGATCACTAGAGTCTGGAGAAATACCAAATGATTGGAAATTGGCAAATGTAGTGCCAATTTTTAAAAAGGGAAGCAAAGAGGACCTAAATAACTTTAGACTGGTAAGCTTAACTTCTATAGTCTGTAAAATTCTTGAGAAGATGGTTAAGAAGGGAGAGTAGCAGGTTAATTAATGATGCTCAGCATGGTTTTAGAAAAGATAGATCGTGTTTAACTAATTTACTGGATTTTATGGATCATGTCACTAAAGAATTAGATAGGGGTGAGAAAGTTGATGTGATCTACTTAGATTTCACCAAAGCTTTTGATAAGGTTCCACATAGAAGACTAGTTCATAAATTAAAGCTGCATGGGATATGTGGGAATGTTTTAAATTGGATAACTGAATGGCTGAAAAATAGGAAACAGAGAGTTGTACTGAATGGAGTGAGGTCAGAGTGGAGGAATGTTATTAGTGGCGTACCTCAGGGATCAGTTTTAGGCCCTTTATTATTTATAATCTATGTAAATGATCTTGGGCAAGGTGTAAATAGCAAAGTGTCAATTTTTGCTGATGACACTAAATTGGCAGCTGTAGTCAAAGAGGTTGAGGGTAGCTTTAAAGTGCAGGGTGACTTAAATAAGTTGTTAGCTTGGGCTCAGAAGTGGCAGATGACTTTTAACCTTAATAAATGCAAAGTTATTAACATGGGGAGAGATAATAGGGAATTTAGCTATGAGATGGATGGGTATTGGCTTAATTTAGTTGAAGATGAGAAGGACTTAGGAGTGGTAGTAGATAGGTCACTGAAATTTTCAAAGCAGTGTATTGAGGCAAAAAATAGAGCAAATAGGGTGCTAGGTTACATTAAAAGAAATGTTAGCTACAAGAGTAAGGAAGTCATCCTTAAACTATACAACTCTTATGTCAGGCCACATTTAGAGTACTGTATACAGGCATGGTCACCACATTTTAGACATGATATACACTTATTAGTCAGTACAAAGGAGAGCAACAATAAATAATACCATCCCTGAAGCACCTTGAATATGAAGATAGACTGAGAGGGTATTAAATATGTTTTCATTTGAAAGAAGGTGTGTGAGGGGAGATATGATTGAGCTTTTTAAAATCTTTTCTGGGATGGAAAATTTGGATTTCAGCAAGTTATTTGAGTTAGAAGGTAGTAATAGAACTAGAGGCCACCACTTAAAGATTTTAAAACAGAGGTGCAGACTGGATGTTAGAAAATATTTTTTCACTAACAGAGTGGTGGATTATTGGAATAGTTTGCCACCTGAGACTGTAGACAGCCCAAACTTGAATGTTTTCAAGCGCAGATTGGATGATTATATGGGGATGGAGGGTTAATTTCTTACTTTTCGGTATGTGGATACGTTTCTTGACTCATTCCTGTGGATGCAGTTTCTTTTTATTGTATATTTTGGGGGAATTTGATTTTGTTTTTGACAGACTCCTATGGAGGCTTTAAATTATATATTGTAGATGCATGGTTGGACTGTTAAATTGTATATTGTAGATGCATGATCTGACAAAATCCTATGGATGCATTATATGGGTGGGATTTGATGGATACGGATGACCTTTGATAGGCCCTTGTGGCTTTGGTCATCCGTGAAATTATGTTATGTTATGTTATGTTATAAGGAGCTGCCAAGTGTAGGCCATGAATGGTCTTTTGCAGTCTCCTTCTTTTCTTATTTTAACTGGCGATAAATTTATCGCCAGAAAAGGTGATAACCGATAAATCCAAAATTATAATACAATATTGATAATTGACTATATATACAATGGAAGAAGCATGGAAACATGGGGGAAAAATCATCAAAGAACGTGTAAAACTGGTAGCGCGCAGGAGCAACACCTTGTGACCTCTAACCGACAGCTGGTTTCCAGTTCGGACCTACCTATTTCTGTCATCAATGCACACATGGCTCACCCATGTGCTAAACTGGAGCCAAAGACTCAAATTATTGATTATCGCTAGTTTGGAGCCAAAAGTATCGGCAATACTGATGAATTGATAATGCAGAAAAAATATATATCGGATAACCGATAACCCGATATCATTATCGCGATAACGCCTACCTATGCTAAATATGTTCTCATTTGAGAGAAGATGTATGAGGGGAGATATGATTGAGCTTTTTAAAATCTGTTCTGGGATGGATAAGCTGGATTTTAGCAAGTTATTTGAGTTGGAAGGTAGTAATAGAACTAGGGGTCACCACTTAAAAATTAAAATATAGAGGCGCAGGTTGGATGTTAGAAAATATTTTGTCACCAATAGAGTGGTAGATTACTGGAATAGTTTGCCATCTGAGATGGTAGACAATCCAAACTTGAATGTATTCAAATGCAGATTAGATGATTTTATCAGGAGGGAGGATTAACTTTAGTGGGTATTCTGGACTCATTCCTGTAGATGCAGTTTTTTATTATTGTATATTACAATTGATTTAGATTTTGATGAGTCTTGATGATGAAGCTTTTTGTTTTTGACACATTCCTATATATGGTTCAAATTGTATATTGTAGATGCATGATCGGACACAATCCTATGGATTGTTTAAATTGTATATTGTAGATGCATGATCTCATACAATCCTATGGATGCATTTTGTGGGTGGGTTTTGACAGATGCAGATGACCTTTGATAGTCCCTTGTGGCTTTTGTCATCTGTGAAATTATGTTATGTTAAAAGCCAAGCAGCTTATTTTCAACTTTACCTTGATAAATGTGCAGAGCTCATTGCATTAATTTTAGCCCAAATGTATAACCCAGAAATAGTACCCCCTAGAATGCATCCTTAAACCCAAGTATTAAGCTCAAATATATTTGATTTATAAAAAGGATTTGGATATATTATTTTCCCTAACGATGTACCAATGGTAATTTAACAAATGGTGATTTCAAGTAAATTCATTTGTCGCTTTAAGGGCTAATACTGCAGTTTAACTCAACTCTGAAAATAGCTTATTTACAATCTCACCTTAATTGGAAGATATTTGTTAATAAGAATTACTAAGGAAGCTTTCACTTCGCTCTCCACAAAAATATCGAAACCGCTCTCTACTTCAAGTGAGCAGAGCCGACATAATTTTGCGATGATATCAGAACTCATGGCATGAATTGTTTGCTACAAATAATCTAGCGAATAATCTATGTAAATACGAAAAATACATCACAAAATCATAAATAATATAACGAATAATCTATATAAATACGAAAGATATATCACAAGCATCTGCACGATAATAAACAAGGAATAAGTTTAAGAGATTGTTAAATAATAAACTATGCAACGAAAAGACCTATACAAATAAAACGAAACTGAAAACTATAGCAACGGTTTGGTGACGTCAAATATAGGGGGGGGGGGGGTTATTGTGTGAATTGCGTATCTTGCGATCTAATCAATCAATATTTTATAAATTACTGATGTTTGAAAGACATCTGTTCTCTGCACATTTACTTTTCCTGAAGTGATTTGTAACGCTTGAATGATAGGAACATGTAGTTTATAGAAAACACACCAAAGAATATTGTGGTTCGGCAATGCTGGAAGAGTTGTCTGGCCTAGCTGAGAAGGAAAAAAAACACGCAGTTTCGCCGGTAATTGGCAAAAAGCGCGTTAGTCGTGAGGTTGTATCGTTGTGGCAGATCCTAAGGTTGGCTAGGTGGTCGTGATTTGCTCCAAGGTTAATTAAGGTGATGGAAAGCAGTGAGGATTGGGGTTTACCGGCGCCAGTCAGTGGAGTTATTGTTTGGAAAAGGTTTGTTTACTTTGACACCGTCGATCGTCTTTCACGATGCAACTTGAGTAAGTAAAACAGTTTCTCATATGTATTAAGGCTTTTCAAAGGGATTAATCGTGATTGAAGACTCATTAACGTAGTTTTGGATCTATTCCACGAATCTTCAACATCCTCGCACACTTCTAGCCTCGAATCAGTCAATCTAGCACGAAGACCTGCAAAGTCTGCTCTTCCCAAATCAAGTTTTCTCGATTTACTAGTCACAGACTCTACCTTGGGGACCTTGACTATAAATCTGACTAGTCGGTGATCACTGCCACCGAGCTATTTCCCTACACAGAGATCATCAACGATGTCATTCTCAGAGGTGAAAACCAAGTCGAGGGTATTATTGCCTCTCGTCGGCTCTCTCACTCATTGAGTCAGAAATTCGTTGTTCGCGAACTCCAGGAGTAGTGCATTCTTGCCACAATCTTATCTGGTTTCCCAGTCAACTTAGGTATTGATATTACCCATAGCGATACACACAGTGTCTTGAACAAGTTCACCCAGTAGCCGGTACAGATCCCTGTCGTTTTCAACGAGTTGGGCAGGGGGTCTGTAAAGCAGCCGGGTGCTGTATCTGGCAGGACCTATATCTAGGTCAACTCCTTGTAGCTCGTGGTCGGATACAATGTTGCAGTTCGTCGAATTGAGTGTATCCTTGACATACAACATCACACCACCACCCTCTCTGTCTACCCTATCTTTTTGGAAGAGTTGGTAACTGGGAATCGTGAATTCACCTTCAAAATCTCAGTTTGAAGTTTTTACCCACGACTCTGTTATGGCCACTATTTCAAGTTCTTCCGTCGCTACGAGGCCACGAAGTTCAAGAAACTTGTTTCTGATTGACCTTGCATTAAACAGAACTTTCAGGGAGTCCCCAAATGTAGGACTCTCTACGCTCTTCCGTTTTCCGTCTTACTTGTCTCTCTATTCTCTTTTGGTGGTGTGGTGGCACCCTTTTTAGCGACCTCTGTGAAGATAGTTCCAGGGCAACTTTGGCGTATTGGTGCACGTCTGCCCTCACTCTGAGCCGGATCGTCCTTTGAGTCCGCTCCACGACATCTTGTATCAAGTTTGAGAGTACAGCCTATCTTGTAAAGGAAAGGTCCACCCCATCCCTTTGGTAGAGATCGTTCCTACCATAAAAGATGTGATCGAAGTCGACGAAAAAACACCCCCTCCGCCGTACATAATTTTGCTAGTCATCGGTTCAATGAGACGTTCCTCGAGTGCGTGATCCGGCTTGTACCTCTTCTTGGGAGCATCCCGACCACGACACGTCTGCAGGTTTTCAACCCACAGTCATCCATAGCCCCCATGACCGTCTGGAAGCTCTCGCCTGTAAGGCCTACCCTACCTCCTCTCATGTAGAGGTCGTTGTCACTTACCATCAGGGCAACGACTGAACTCTCAGAAATCTGAGATTTCTCAGCTTCTACACTTATCTGGTGGTTCCCACGTGCTGGGAGGCAGCTTACTCTCACACTGGTGCGAAGGCAGGCCGCTAGCATGGGTTGCAAATCCATAGATTGAGAATCACCGATAAGGATGACCCTCGCACATTTGGCTGCAGAGGACAAAGTTTTCCCTTTCGGAAGTGACTTCTCTGTTTCCTCTTTCTTTTTTCCTATTTTCCTTTGGTTTCACTTCTGTTTCTACTTTCTCTTGTTTTTCTTTCCTTTCTTCCTCTTTCTCTTCCTCATTTTGGCCCGTTGAGACGGTACCGCAGCAGCTGACTCAAGTTCTGGGACGTTGGAAGGCTGGCGTGGCACTGCATCTTGAGCGAGGGTCTCGTCGGCGGATCCACCCATGTAATTGGGAGATACATCGTGAGCCGACTGGACCTCTAGTCCTGAGGATAACTCGGCGATCCTGTCCTTGAGCGCTTGCACTTCTCCTTTAAGGACACAGTCGATGCAGATACTTGCCGGGTGGCATTTCGAGTAACACCCTTCCGGAAAGTCCACGCACCACATGTCTTTTTTGCACACTGAACATGTGCATTTAAGAGCAGCCGGTCCTTTCTTTCCAGTCATACTGAACACTTTATATCTCTGAATACTTTGCGACCAACAATAAAAAAGAAGGGGGGTTGGTGAGTTCGCCCATCGTGAGTCGCTCCCACCCATCCATCGGAGATGTTTCGGATTTTTCAGAAGGTACGCTCCTTTTACTGCTGTTCGTCCGACCGATTCGTTCAAGACCGGTGTGCCGTGGCTCCCAACCAAGCAGCACTGACAGCCTTGGAATAGGGGTGTCAATTTCGCACCAGGTGAACAGCGGAACATGCCCCATACTAAACTCCTACTAGTTCCCTTCATAGCGGCCAGGATCTAGGCGTAGCGTTCAATGGATATACCGCCACACCAAGAAACTCGACCCAATGCTTTGTGTTGGCCTGACAACCAACCTGGAAACAAGGCTCGTCACCTCGGACAGTTGCTACCAGAGGCACTCCTCAACGGTCACCGGGAATGGTCAGTAATTAGGCGCCAGGGAAGGGGTTAACGGGGCACTTACCCTCATCCCATTCATCGCGCCCCAGCGCCTAGGACCCCCCTAGTCCTAGTCTCTCGCAACCAGTGAGCGCTGATTGACGTTATTCTTAGAGGTTCCAAAGCCTTCTTCTGACGCATAAGGTAGCTGTCAGGTCCTTAAATTTAGATAGATGAAGGATAAAGCTGAAAGGATATGTAGGGTGTTTTTTTTAAGATCAGTCGAAGGAAGCGAGGAACCTGGTTCCTTCGACTCCATCCAGCCCGTCTCTCACCTACAAAAGGCTAACGCCAAGGATGGCGTCAAGTTTTTCCTCAAGAAAACCTACAACAACTGGGCCCCTTCAGACGACAGAACCATCTCGTGGATAAACACTCTCGTGGAACGTGGCGTGATGGAGGAAGGCCACATCCGTTGCTCCCATAGGATTTTGGGGGTCACCAAGCCCAATGGCACCGCCAGACTTATCTATGATATGTCGGCGGCCAGCAACGCCTACACCCCTCCAAAGTTCAGCCTTCCTAGTATTAAGAAGATTATGGACTCTGCCACCGAGGGCCTTTGGGCTATGAAGCTGGATTTAAAAGATGGCTTCTACCACATCCGTCTGCACCCAAAGGCCCGACCGTGGTTTGGCATCAGATGCCAAGGCCGTTCCTTCAGGTTTACGCGTCTACCCATGGGGTTCAACGGGGCGCCTTTTGTCATGCAAAAGCTAACCTCAACCACCATGAACCAACTGGCGGCCAAACATCGCATCCAAGTCTACACGTACCTCGACGATGTCCTCTGAATCGGCGCCAAGCGTGCCCTTCGCGCCTTTATGCGCACTATTGATCGAAGTTCAATCAACGCCAATTGGCGCAAATCAGTAACCACCCCCTGCAAAAAGATCTCCTACCTTGGCTTCAACGTGGACCTCAAACTAAAAAGGATTCAACTCACTCCTGCAATGAGGGACAAGACCCGGTCTGCCTTAAGGATCATGTCCTCCCGCCCGGTCTCCCGCAAGGCCTGGATCCGCCTCGCAGGACTATTAAATTTCGTCCTCCCTGCTCTTCGCCTCCCATTTTGTTGGGTCCAGCTGTGCTACCTACAGCTTTCCCACCCCAACCCGGCCCCCGTTCCTCCACCTTAGCCATCTTATACACGGAAGATGGACACGCTTCCGCCCTCCAAAAGGCATCGCCCCAGCCCTCTTTGTTGATGCTTCCCCGTGGGGCATCAGGTGGTGGTGCCAGGGCGTTTCCATGGCCCTGGACTGCCGTCAATGGAACGCAGGAATATTCGAATTAGAATCCTTGGGGCTCACCCTCTCTATCATCTTCGCCCCCCGCGCTATCTTGTTTGGTGACAACATCGGGGCCATATGGAACGCCAAGCGGGGTAAACTACCTGAACCCACCCTCCTCGCCCTCTCGACCCCGGCTCTCATGGCCTTTTCCAATGCCTTTCGCATATCCGCTAGAAATATCGGGTATGTACGGAGCAGGCGTAATCCGGCGGACGTCCCGTCTCGTCACTTTTCAAGAACCATCGAGGCGTGTGTGGGCCCGTCTTCTGATAGGACTATATAAGGACCCACACTCCCCGAGACGGGACGGACGTTTATCAGCCTTCTGCCTGGTCACACCTGCTCCCACCGTCCACCCCTTCTCCACCTAAATTTGAACATTATCTTCTAATCTTGTTTTATTCATTGTAAAATTTGTTAAAGCTTTCTCCTGAAAGCATCTTTGTAAAATTTTGCTTAAAATAAAAGGAAGGTCCTCCTCACCTAGGACCCCCCTAGTCCTAGTCTCTCGCAACCAGTGAGCGCTGATTGACGTTATTCTTAGAGGTTCCAAAGCCTTCTTCTGACGCATGAGGTAGCTGTCAGGTCCTTAAATTTAGATAGATGAAGGATAAAGCTGAAAGGATATGTAGGGTGTTTTTTTAAGATCAGTCGAAGGGAGAGAGAAAACAGTAACAGAATACAGGATAGAAGAGTAGAAGATAGACGCACTTTTTCCGGAACCTCATTCCCGACCAATTCGACAAGGGTAACCCTACCAGCGGTACCATAATGGTACCCCCGACGAAATAGCTCGAAAAATCTATGGTACACGCAAGCTCTCTCCCCACGACAAGGGGGCGTCTCGAGAGAGACGTAAGTCTATGTGAATTTAATCTTCGCGGACGGGAGAATACAGCTTCTCATATCGTCTCAGTCCTATGCACTACGCTATGTTTAATAGGTCTCTCATTCCAAGGTGGAAGAGCAATATTAAGAAACTCTTGCAGAAGTCGCTGGAATTGGGGCCCGGTGGGAAGGAGACGGACACAAAAGTGAGAACTTTGTGAAGGGAATAATAACTACAGATAGTTACAGAGGTTGTATGGTCTTTAAGGTTGCGAATGCGAGAGTCAACCAAGAGTTCATGGGCGGAAAGAAAATCGAGACCCAATATTGGACAATCTGCCAGGCAACAATGAAGGTTTATTCAAAAACATTATGGAGGCCGATGGAAATTGGGAGGTTACGCATTCCATAAGTCCTGATATCCGAGGAATTTGCGATGTTAAGGATTAAAATAGAGGGAGAAGAAGCCTTGTTTGTGTTAGAGGCCGGGATGACAATGCAGTCAACAACAGTGTCAATTGGGTATGAACAATCAGAAAGCAGGAAAAATGCCGAAGGGAGGACCGAGCCGAGTAAATTAAGAGGCAGCAGAAGGGGTAAACCCTTGAACTATATAACTTTCTAGTTTAAAGCAGTTGAAGGTTAAAAAAATCGAAGAATTTGGAGCATTAAACTGAGAATGGGAGGGGTGAAATGTGTGTCGTGGAGATGAAAGTTGTGTTGTAGAACCACATTGCCCGGTGAAATTGGATTGACAATGAAGCCTCACAGATGAGTGTCATGAATCCTATGAAGACTTGAAATGGGCATGCACATAATTATGCACATGCAACTAATCTATAAATATGTAACATTTTGCCATGTAAATAATAATATATAACATTTTGTAATGTAAATAATAATAAATAACATTTTGTCATGTAAATAATAATAATATACAACATCTGATCAAGTAAACAATATTATATACTGTCAGGTAGAGGCTATAGGCAAAATAAATTTGAGAATCTTTCACACGCATACGCGCTAACAGACTGACACGCATATGCACTTACACACGCATACGCGGTCGCAGGCAGAAAAGCGGCTCACGCATTATCTTCCTGACCAGTTTCAGGTCACGCAAATTCTCAGAGACGCGACAGCTTTACAAACAAACGCCGAAGCAGGTGCAGTCACTGAGCTGAAAACAGGAAAGATGCTGACCTTTATTTACTATCACAGAGCTGCTGCGAAACGTGACGTTTTATTTCCTAAAAACTACCCCCATCATCCCTCCCGATAACCAGCTGGCCTGTATCAAAGTTCTCTCTCTCCCCCCAAAGCACACACGAACAAACTTTATATTCAATCAAGCTTCACCCCGAATTGCATGATTGGTCAGTGGCGGGCCACGCCCACAATTTTGACACATTAAATACCTTCTTTAGTAGATTCAAACGACAGTCAGAGTGAAAGTATAAAGCAGGAAAGAACATGAAGATAGGAGTAAGTTTCGAGGAAGCGTAGGCCAAAGTAGACCGAAACATTAGTAGGCCTGCCTTGAATATCCGATATATGTTTAATCGAATTCATTGCGCCCAAGCCTACCGAGTTCTCCGCCTAATAAAGAGTCCTTGAAACAGTCTTCCAAGAATCCTTTTCCTACCGGTAATCAACCGGTCCTCTTACCCAGCCTACATCACTAATATCAAACGAGCGGATTATCTTCCCCAAGTTGAAGTCGGCCCAAGGGTCACCCCAAAAGTGCTACGTCGAAGTTAAACATCATTGGTCTTTGTTAACGTTTGGAAGGGAGACCCTCTATCTGGCCTCCACCGGGGAACATTTAGCCAACCATTACCTTGCCCTAATTACCACCTCATAGGGTATTAGGGTTATGTGAAGGAGTTACTGGTTGTAAATATGTGAAGGAGTGCAAGCAATTTAAAGCTTGTGCATCATATTGATTGTGGAACCAGATTCATTTAGCTGGTTGGAGGAAACTAACCTTAGAAGAAGCATGGTGATGAGAAGGACGAAATTGAGAAGAACCCCGATTAGAAGAAGAATGAGAATATAATGAGTGGTAATGTAGACCATGCTCTGTACACTGTATAGTGTTATTATCATATTTCTAATGGTACCAGCCCAGACCCGTTGATTTATAGTAACGAAATTTAGGAGGATGAAGATAAGCGGATAGAAGGATGAGGAAAAGTATGATGCACCTCACCTGTGTCTGAATGCTCACGTTAGTTTCATCTTCGAGAGGATGAATGGCACCTGTGGCTCCACCCTCCATGTTCATGACTGTGTTCCCGATGTGTCTTTCAGCGCAGTTTCATCTCAATCCTATCCATCACGGGAGTAAAATCAGGCGGTGGAAGGGGTGAAAACCGAATACATTCCGTCTGGTTAGCGAATTACTCAATCGGAACCCGATCCTGCGAAAAGGTGAAGTTAGAATGTTGCATATGGTTATTTGGTACAGTTCCCATGTTATTAAAAAGCTCGGCGGCTGACTCGGCCAGCTGTTAACATTATTATAGGAAGTAATTGAGATTAGGGGCCTAATATCTCCCGGTATTCCACGCAAGAAACGCTTGGGATCCCGTCTCTCATTTGTTGTGTATTGAGTAATTACCGCAAATCTTCTGCCTGCGACCTCCCAAATGTAATTAGGGAAGCCTTCTTCAACACCCACCATATATATATATATATATATATATTTATATATATATATATATATATATATATATATATATATATATATATATATATATATATATATATATATATATATATATATATATGGAAAACTCACAAAGTATCGCGTGAGCAAGCAATAAATGCAACAAAGCCCACAGGGAAAATTAATACGAGGATTCCAAGTACTTTCGAACTTTATTTCGAGTTCTGTATCAAGGAATAACAAAAGTATTGAAAATTATAAAATATATATGAGGATGATACAGAACAGAGGGAACGCCCACGAAAAACCGAAAAACAATCAACAAAATGAATTAGTATGAAATGGAAACATTAGGAAGAGCGAAGAGTGACAGAAAAAACAAAAAAAAACAACTAAACTTGAAATAAAGTTCGAAAGTACTTGGAATCCTCATATTAATTTTCCCTGTGGGTTTTGTTGCATATATATATATATATATATATATATATATATATATATATATATATATATATATATATATATATATATATAATGTGTGCATTTTGTGTAATATACATTATACACTCTAGATCTGTTAGGGAGTGATGATTCGTTGATTTCACAATTCTAACCCTCGGGTCGGTTTGGCGGGGTACGTTATTCAAGAACGCCCATCTTGGACGTGTGGTGATGGGTGCATTATTTGTGCTGATGAACCGTTGCGCATTGTTGAGGTAGTAAGGCTAGCTTGAGCTGTCAGTACGGTAGACGTGGTGATGGCAGACGTTTGTGTAACCATCGTGATGTTATTTGCGTTATGTGTGGTATTACATATGTGTAGTTAACATTGTTTTGGGGGTTGTAAATAGAAGGAGAAAATCGAAAAGAGTAAGATGAGAAAAAGTGAAAGATTGGTAAAAAAAATTACTAAGTGGTAATAGGAAACAGATATCGAAGTATTATATGAAAAAAAAAGAAAAATGGAAAGCAATTGCAAGGGTGAGGAAAATTTCCTAAGGTTAAAAAAAAGGGGGCTGAGCACCTTTGTCGATTGAAGCAAATTGTTCTTTGGCGACTCAGTATAAGAAGGACGCCAAGTTGGTCGAAAAATTTAGTTTACAAATGTTAATTAAACGAGAATTATGCAACTAGCTAGAATCTTGACTACACAGAGCTTTGTATCTCCTAGCAGTTAGCTCAGAGTTCACGACAATTACATTGGATGAAAATGCACTCTTGGCATAACTCGAAGAATTATGGGGAATCCTCCTCGATGTAAAGACCCTCACGAGAATCGCCCTAGTCTTCTTAAAAACATAGCTCCTGTAGATTTTCACCGCAGAATGCGCTATTGCCTTAGATGGCTTATTTAAGGCTGCTTGTCTCGTCTTATCAGATTTCATCTCCTGCTTATCGAAACATTTAGAGATCCGGAAGGCTTTTTGGGTTGGTGTCTTTCGTCATTTGGAGGGGCTATTGAGGGACCACATCGTAAACTAGAATAAGAGACTCAAATATCCCTAAAAAGTTAGCAGTTTTTGGAATTTTTTTAGGAAATTTTATGATGGGTTTACGTCGCACAAAATTAAAATTAGATGTAAGGAAATCCGAATGGATAAGTAGTCTGAAAAGAGCCCTGTTCCATCCTATATAGTAATACCTCTCTTTTATAGAAAAGTTCGAATGGATAGTGGTCAATTACCGGGAGGGGGGAGGGGTGTTATCTAAGGAACTGAACGCGCACTATTCGTATATTGCTCATTATTGGTCTGCCTCTTACACATATCACTTATCAGAGGTGGGCACTACATTTAAAGTATTTAAATACTAAATATTAAATACATGAGAAAAATATATTTAGATACTAAATGCATTTTGAAAATGTATTTAAATACTAAATACCTTAAATGTATTTAGATACATTTTTAAATACATTTCAAATACACGATATATAATGACAATCGATAAGGACCATTGGTATCACATCAAAAAAATGAAATTGTATATTATAATTACTAATGTATCATTTAATGACAATTGGACTTGGGTACTACAAAAAAATAGACAGTTCCATAGAATGAAATTTCAGTTAGCTATTTATATCAGCATTACATTTAAGTAATATCAGTTACTGAAATGTTTCGTCAGATAAAGAACTCCGTTTGGGAGATAAGGTTAATCCTCTTAAAGAGAAGAGCCGTTTCACAGGAGCTGACGACGGAAGGGTGGTGTTGTATTTAGTAACTAACTTTTTAATGTTTGGATATCTATCTTTGAAGTGTTTTATTTGAATCCTGAAGGTAACTGAACACTTCTAAATCTGCGGTTGATCGTGTTTTAGCGGATTTTGTAAATCCAAAATAATCATCACTGTCCAATACACCACTGGGTGATTCAGCTTCGGGTCCCTTTGCTAAATTCTCAATCACTTGAATCATAATATTTTTAACAGAGTCTTATTGCTTGAACTATCCCATGAAATACTAATATCAAATCAGGGGAGTTTGGAGAATGGATGGCTTGTTGATGCAATAATTGCATCTGTAACACTGACTTCATTTGCCAAGGTCAAATAAGATTGGTAACGCTTTCCAAAGCCCTGAGTGGCTGCAGTTAGAAGAGGTTGGCAAAATTTCAGAGAACGTGACTAAAGGCTCTTCAGCTTTTTCTCCACAGTGAACAAGGTACGGAGCAATTCTCCATAAAACAGTTTGGTTTTCCCTGCAGGCGATCAATTGCCACAGCAATAGGAGCAAAAATTGAGACATACTCCCCAAGAAATTCAATTTCGTGACTTGTGAACACTCAAAGTTCAAGTGACGTCATGAGTTGATGGAATTTGTTCTTGTGTTTTAAAAGTAATGGCAATGCATCAAACAGAGAGTTCCACCTTTTAATGCAAGGAACCTTTAATGAGCATTTGATAACAGTTTTGATAATCTCTACTGATTTTGGACGACCGCTTTTGTTCCATAATGCTGAGCATTTCCCCATCGCAGCATGATTGATATTTGCAAAAGAAGATATTCTCATTGCCTGTTTTGCCTCAGTTGCGGTGACGAGATTGAGTGTATGTGAAACACAGCGCATATGCTTAGGTAGGCTGAAGCTGCATGGGTCAGACGAAAGGTCTTCTTCCTGATCTAAGGCACTTCTCATTAAGAAACTATCCACCAGATCGTGCTCACCCTGATCTTCTTCACTTACCTGGATTCCATCTTCTGAATTTGTGGACACATTTGCAGCAGTTACTGCAAATTCCTTAAACGCTTAACAAAATTAGAGCCGTTATCAGTGACGGTGCTCGTGATTTTTGGAAGGGGGATATCGTATTCATTGATGATATTCTTCATATGTTCAGCAATCTTGATGTAGTTATGCTCACCTTTGAAGCGACAGCATGCCAATATTCCTCTGTGACGGACAAGAGCAGCTTCTTCAAGCTGAAAAAAAAAGAAATAACAGTCCAATGTTTGTATTATAAATGTTTCCATAAATTTTACATATGAATATAATCGAGATAAATTCCACCAACAAATAGGTCTGCTTTCAGCCAAGAGCTGATAACTCTCTAACTGTAAAGACATTTTCAATTTCTTATTTCATAAAGAGAAAAATCTTAACATAGGCAATGAACTGTAACACCCCCCAAAACTACGGTTATGAGTTGACCAAATATCTGCAGGAAGAGGTGTTGTCTAGTTTATTCTTCAGTAGAGTTCTTGTCACTTTCTCTTCTTCTATAAGATTTCGGCCTAGCCTCCGCCTTGAAATGACGTCAACTGAAGAATTTAGACCTGCGGTAGTGGAATGTGTGATCATTGTGAGTGAAATTGATTTCCAAAGTGAAATAAGAATATATGGTATGCATATAAAATTTTATATATTAAATGTAGCCATATAAAAATATGCTATAGCTATATAGGACTGGTACATTAATTCATAAATATATTATTAGTCCTTTATATTCAGAATTACATAGTAAAATATTGACTTTCAGTATTGTTAGGAATATATACATTATCAAGCTTTACTTCCTACATTTTTGACGGGTGTGCATGCTAGTTTTGATATAATGATATACTGATATACAGGTATTGCTACTATAACGAAGTACATCGTTATAGGAATTCATCTAATATAATTGATCAATAATTGTACTAATTATTCATGAAAATATTTTATTCAATAATATCTTCAAGTAAATGATAGCGCGCTTTAAGAATATATGTATGTGGATTCTCATGAAATTATTGCAATATATTAACCTCTGTTGTTTGTATATGTCTTCCTTTATTAAACTTCGTTATATAGCCTATATAGTGACCAATGATCCGAACGTTTTAGTATTCGGTCGTTATAAGAGCTTAACCTGTACTACTAATACTATAATTGTAAACTACATTTGTAACTCATAACTCACCTTTAATTAATATCACAAAAGCTGGTTGTTCCATGGTTGATAGGGGATGCACACCTTGTATGATAAAATCTTCAATAAGCTTATCAACAACCGATTGTTTGACTTTCTTAGTATTCACCGCAAAACATATTTTTTTATCTTTTCTTTGAACTGTCACGTAGTTATCCGCTTTTTGCACCAAAGCAAGATGCTCTCTCTGATGATAAATGTGCATGATAAAATAATTGAAGGACATTTGTTGCACGTTGCCATAATTCACTTCAAATTCAATCAATATATACTATAAATAAAGGTGTTGCAAAAGGAAGCAGGTAGGTTCGTGCATGGTAAACCTACGCTACTTAACATTATCGTTAGCTACTAGCAATTTTGCCATTTTTTATAAATAAGAAATTGTGAAACTTGTCAATTCAATTAAGCATCATATAATTAACTTTAATAAATTCCTACCTTCAAATGAATGCGTAGATTGGAAGTGGCAGCTCGCCGCAGAGATTTCGCCATTGTATGATATACATACACACTTCATTTTTTTTCGTCGGAAAATTTAACTCTGAAAAATTTACCATCTGGTAAAGGATGGCTATAATTACATGATTCTTTATCTTCCTCGTCTTTATTATTGTCTAATCTCTCCATTTCATACTCTCTCGAAGAAGCTGAAGTTGCCATGCAGCAGTTGAAATAACGCTGAGCGCTCTCACTATACAACCAAACACAACTGTGACCATCTATTAAACTGAATTTGAACTGACGCAAGCACTCTTCCCTCACCGGCTCACGCAGTCAACCGTTTATGTCATACAAGTTGCGACAAGCTAAAACATGCATTACACGTTCTTAAAAGCTATATAAACCTATTATCAATAAGGAATTTGCAAAAAGGTATTTAAATACATTGTATTTAAATACTTTCACAATTATTTAAATACTGTATTTAAATACATGATTTCAAATGTATTTGCAAATACAATTTTAAATACAAAATGTATCTAACCACAAAGTATTTAAATACTGCCCACCTCTGTCACTTATATTGGAAAACGATGTTGCACCACTTTCATCTTTATCGTTATTACATTAAAACACTGCGCCCTATCAAATGGCATTAGTTCATTTGCAAGTTTTCCTAATTGGGTGAGAGTCAAATCATTCCTTGAAGCGATAATGTTCGCGATGTTCTGGGGTAAGGCCTAGATAAACCTTTGCCTCACAAGGTTCTCACCAACTTCAACTTACAGTATTGTCCTTCGCAGCTATTCGAGATTGAGCTATTCTTAATTTATAGAAGACTTCTGTCCCTGTCCTTTCAAAAGTCCAATTTCTTCTATCCTTAGAAGCGAGCAGCCCTTCAATTAAAGGACCGCAGCAGGAAGACGATCGACTGTCTTGGGAGGTAAAGAAGCAAGGATATAATAAAACTTTGTGTCTTCTCGACTTATCGTTGAATATGGAATTGTGTTTTCACTATTTTAACCCATCCCGTAACAGTTGCTTAATTGAAGACTGGAGGCTTGATGGAGATTGAATTGGCATGTTCTTATTCTTGATGTGTAAAATAAACAGCCTGTTGCTCTATAAGGATATTTTGTTTGCTTCACTATTGATCGACGTAAGAAGGTTACCCGTTATAAGTGTGATTATCTGTTGTGAGTGGTTTGCTCACCGGAGCTAATATGTTACCGAGTTTTGGTACCACTCCTGGATAGCCAGTTAGGTTTCTTGGTTCGGCTTGGTGGCTACCCGTTTGATTCTTCTGTGAGTACCAATTACACGAGGAACTGACTTCAAAGCGTGAACTTATCTTCTTTCTTGATTTAAGGTTGTATTTCTTGATTGAATGTTGGGTAAAGGTGACCAGGGATTTCTTTGATGGTAAAGAATCTATGGTGATGGATGCAGATTCCATATTCGGCGGGAACTTCGAAAGTTTTCAGATGTATCTTTCTCTTCTTTTCCTTTTTCATATCTCTTCATGTGTAGTATTATTCTTCTCCAGAGGCACTTCTCGATTTCTCTTTAATTTAAACCGTTCGCATGCACGACGGTATTTAACAGATTACAAATCGAATGATCTTTTATACATTCGAGATAAGTTCATAAAATAAAATTTTCGCATTCTAGTTACATGAATTTACTTAGCAATGTCTTACATTATTACATAATCTTAAAATGGGTATGTAATTATACATAAGTAAAGTTTTCTTTCTTTCTTCGATAAAATGAGTATATAATTTAAGGGTTTGATACATTTAAATAGCAGGTTTTGGTAGTTTAATTTATTGTATACGTTTGATTTCAATTAAAGATATATTTTTTTTTACAGAAAGAAAACAAAGTAATTATATTAAATGTTTTTTTTATAAGATTAAAGTCATTTGAAGGGCTAAGTTTGATATTTAATTAGCGGAGATGGTAGCGTCTGAAAAACAGCCGTTCAATAGTTACCAAATGCCACCCATCTCTTTCTATGGTTTCTATACACAAACTCACTATAAATCCTCGATCCGACTTGATTTAAATTAAATATATACAATAAATTAGATGAAAATTATTACATGCATTCTTTTGCACAAATTTTGTAAATTACTCAACCAAAATTATTATATTAGTTTTTATTTCTCGTAAGAAAAGGGTAATAAAGTTCCGTGAGTTAACGGAAGGAAAATAATGATTTAGTTAGGCGTACAAATAAGGAACTGCCCACATAAATAAATGCATTAACAAAATTGTTACTAAGCTGTTTATTCTTCTAACGTTATGAGATATATAGATTATAATCTTGACGGTATTTACTGTTATGAAATTCCGTTATGCAGGAGCTCTGCCCACTTCTTTAAGGGGTTTGGCAGTATTTGTAGGCGCTCTTTATAATTTTGTAGATTTTTATAATAACTAACTGTAGTATTGCACTGCTTGCGCTGATCCTATATGAGTGACGGAAGTCACCAGTTATGAGGTACCCGATTTTATAGGTATAAGGGAAACGACTACCGGTTACCAGTTTTTTGGTATAGACGTAGGGGTTGCTAGTTAAGATTGATGCAGGAAGGAAACGTTACCGTTACCTTTATAGCGTCATGTAGGGACGATCATGGGTTACCACTCTATGGTAGGAGGAGAAAGGCCGTCCAAAGATGCCGCTTTATGGTACAAACAGGTAAAGGTAACACTTCCAGTTATGGTTAAAAATGACTTAGATATTTCGCGAGGTCCCTACTGTCCCCCGGGTGAAGTGATGGGTGGCGTTAAGTTTGTATCTGACTCCAAAGCTACTCAAATATACATCGGCTTGGCTGGGCTTACCGAAGGCTTGTGATCGAGAAAGGACTGAAATGAATCACGTAAAAAAATAAAGTTTAATTTTAAACAAACAAAACAAGCAAGCTAGATAAAAAAAATGGGGTTCACGTTTACAAAGTACGGTCAGGGACATTTCTTACTACCGGTCATGAAAGCGAGAGTAACGAGAACAAGACTTAGACGGTTAAGACGGGAGCTTCCTTACGCTAAACGAAACGTAGTTAATAACGGGGCGACTCTGAGATCGAGAGTTAGAATCAAGAAAGAGGATGCGTTCTCAATTTTCTTCTATAAGTAGATGAGGAGAAAGGCATGGACTCTTCATGCCTCCAGGGCACGCCGACTTTAGCTCTGCCCTCACGCTGGGATTTCCTCGACCGACGTTAATCCCTTGCCCCGTAGTCATGGATCCATGGCGTCTAAAAATTGGCTCTTTCTTGATATAAATTTTATAACATCTGACGCAGCGACAGTTGTCTCGTCTAATCCCCTTTTCAGACAAGAGGTGTTCGTTTTTATTACACTGTCGCCAAATTTTTATTGATATCTCTATTCACAGCTTTCTTTTTAATTCCTGACTAGTTTACAGACACACTCACACACACACACACACACACACACACACACATATATATATATATATATATATATATATATATATATATATATATATATATATATATATATATATATATATATATATTGATACAATTTTCCCTATTCCTGCGAGGCACTTTACTGGTGCAATTTTAGTGCGACAGCCATGCTCTCCACATCCCCACCAGCTTAGAGAACACACAGAAAAAAACCCACCCGGTCACTTGACCACTGTCCATTCTTACTTTTTCCAAATGAGAGGTATTACTGTACGCGAGGTTTTCTTTTCAGAGTACTTATCCATTCGGATTCCCTTACATCAAGTTATTCTAGTTCGACTCGAAACTAATTATCTGATTTCCTAAAAAAAACTTCCAACGGCTCACTTTTGAGGTTTGTTTGAGTCTCTTATTCCATCTTACGATGTAGTCCATTCATAACCCCATGCCCTGGCAGGTCCAATTCCTTGGCCCCTCGAATGAAGATTGAGTCAGTATCTGAACGGATTCTATTTCTTTCTCAAAAATATACAAGTCAAATTGCTTAGATGTAGCGGGTTATTGTGCGCCGCAATTCAAACACATATGCTTACACTGTAGCTTACTGACCCGAATTTTATACTTGATTCATTTGCTCAAAGAATATATAATGAAATAACAATTTCTATTAAATCGTTTAAATGCGCTTGCAAAGCGATCTAATTCCCTTATGACGTCATATCGCGTGATGTTATTTCGGCGAATCAAATCAGGGCGCAAGATTGAGGTGCTTTAACAACACCCTGTCTTTTCGTTTTAACGAATCTAGTGTCCCCTAAGCTATCTGTTATTCTAGTTCTATATTTGGAATTGCCACATTCGTGATGCTATACAAATTTAATTAACACCCTGTCCCATTCACAACAAACTTCATTAACATCCTACTCCATCATATACAAATTTATTTAGCATCCTATCCCATGTTACATAAATTTAATTAACACCCTATCCCATCTTATACTGATTTACTTAACATCCTATCCCATTTTAGTTACATTTCAATTATTATTTCTATTCATTATCACCTTATTAATTTCCAGATAATTATTCTCCGTTTTCCAGGTGACTATATTTATCTATCTGATTATCCCGCCCAACAAAGCGGAAATGCGAATTGCAGACTAACAAAAACTAATTTTTATTTTTATCTCGTCTCGGTTCATTTCAGCTCAGCTTCTCATTCTCGTATCGTGCGTGTTTTCTTATAGAAACTTACTTTCCTTAATTCTCCACCTTATTACAATAATATAGGAAGGTATGGGATATCTAAATTAGATTGTCGCAATAACGACTCTGTTAAAATACAATAGATTTATCATGTAAAGTCTTGGAGCAGTTTGCGTAGATTTCGGGCTGCTTGGCCTTCGCCGATACTATTCGACTAGCTTAAACAGTACCAGTGGTAGACCCTATACGATAATGGCACGAATGCCTTGACGCGATAGTGATACCAGCCTAGACACACGGACTTGGTTTTAGCCTTCACGATCGAACCTGGCCAAGTACCGTGGTGGGTACTTGGCCCCTCCTTGTTTTGTCATCACACCGCTCTCTAGTTGGTCAGCTAATAGGTGTTATTTATAAGGAGTAATCAACGAGTTCTTAGGTATATAGTACTTTCAAAATATTTATAGTAGAATCCGGTGTCTAAATCACACTCACGATGGCCGCCGGGGCAGGGTGGGCCACATTTACCAGAAGTGTCCCGTCTGAAAAACGGCCAATCTTCAGCTCTCTACCGAGATGCCTAGCAAGTTCCCGATACATGTATCATTTGAACAATATAGTTCTATCAGTTGAGAGAATTACGATGATGAAACTGGCTGATACGAAAACGACCTGCCCGTCTCAGGAAACATTCCCCATCCCCCCCCCCACACACACACACCTGGAAGGAGACGAAACCCAAGAAGGTTACAAATTGTGGAATGAGGAAGTTTGGGTGAAAGCCCAGTGGATCCAGTCATCTTTTGACCCGTCTAGTTGCCCACATTGGGAGGAGGAGTCAAGGAGGCGCACAAAAATAGCAAAGGGGAAACCATTTTACTAGTCAGGGATATATGAAAGAGGCCCTCCACCGGTAGAAGAGGTTCCTCGATTTACCTCGCCTTCCCCAGCACCTAGGGAGACAGGGCCGTAATTGGAGGTGACTTTCCTTTCTATTATATTCATTAGATAAAAAAGATACTCAAAGAAAGTAGTAGCTATTATGATCTCCCATTGTCTTAAAAGGTAAATTCAAAAGTACCCATAGGACCAGAAACTTCCAGTGTGATTATTTGCACATACTCGAACTTTGGAAGTGAGCTAAAGATGAGCCTTGAAACCCCGACCCTCTGCAATGGCTACTTTGTCCTTGCGCTTTAATCCATAAAGGATGTGTCCAATAGAACCACCTCATATTTGAACACTCGGCACTCCCCGTGTAGCAGCTGACATATTTGCAAGCTCCTGCAAAGTTTGTAAAGAGGCAGTTGACAATTTCCCATCTGAGAAAATTATGCATCTCGCCCAAAGTCTATTTTTGTACGACCTTTGATGCCAATACGGTTACCTCAAAATCAAAGTCCAACTCCTCCCAACCACCAGCCAATTAAAACCTTTGTACAACCCAATTCGAAATTAAGCCATATTCCCTTGTTATTTGTTAGTTCCAATAAATCTTGTTAAATTTATGCGTCAGTACTTCTGAAACCTTCCCGGCTGAATTAATTATCCTCTCTCACGTTTTCTCTTTCAACGCATTTTTATCTTTAAATTGATATAGCAAGGTTTAATGTCTACTCTCTAGGCAAGTTTTTCATTAAACCAATCATCACATAAGTTATACTCGCGCCTAATATTTCCTATGTCAATCGGACTTTTGGCCCTTGTAGCAGGTAGGATCTTGTGGTGTATCCTGTTATATTTTAGCCATAGGTGGGCGTTATCGCGATAAGCGATAACGATATCGGGTTATCGGTTATCCGATAATTTTTTCCGCGTTATCGATTCATCGGTATCGCTGATACTTTTGGTTTCAAACTAGCGATTAATCGATAATTTCAGTTTTTGGTTCCAGTTAAGCACAGGGGCGAGCTGCGCCTGCCTTGGAGGCAGAAATAGGTAGGTCCGAGCTGGGAGGAGGATTCTTAAAACCTATGAGGAGATGAAGGAGAACTTCACCAGGTAAGAAACTAAGAAACAGTATTCAAATATTCTTACTATTGTATTATAAAATAACGCTATATATAGTCAATAATCAATATTGTATTATAATTTTTGATTTATAGATTTATCTGTTATCACCTTATCGGGCGATAAATTTATCGCCAGTTATCGATTATCGCCGATTAGGTTATCGTTATCGATTTATCGGTTATCGTGATACATTTTTTCGTTAACGCGCCCACCTATGCTTGTAGCAAGCATCTGGCAACTGCCTAAAAGGGCATATGCCTCCGTAATTAATTACAAGCCTTCATTAAAATAAAAAAGTCTAACACCAAACCGAAAAACATAATAAACCCCCAAAACACAAAAGGAAACAAGGGAATGAGAGTAAGTCAAACGGGACTAGGTTGACTTCCACGGGTTTTGATATCACACATGGAAGAACCAATCTCCTTACCGGGAGGGAGATCCTTGTGAGATGACAAAGCAGAAGCATCGATGAGCTGTTTCGCAGTTGGAAGACAGACGAATCTTTACGTTTGGCTGAAAGTGAAGGAGCGGGATGGCAGCAGTATGTGAAGGAGCAACAGACAACTGGCATGCGTTTGTTTCCACCGGAAGGAGAGGAGGATCACAAACATCTATTGGGCCTATACGCAGGAAGAGGGCATGAGTGGCTTTAAGGGATGAGGTAGCCTTCCGGATAACGCCAGAAACGTTTCAGGGAGTTCGCAACCTTTACCATGATGAGTGCGCAATCGACGCATATACGTAAATGACGATAATTCTGCTTCTCATGGTTAAGCATGTAACGGTTGAAACAGTCTAGTGTTAGTAGGAATCTTTTTTATTAAAAAAATTAGGAATAAAATAGTGATATTAAATGTCACCATTAACGGTTTAGACATCCGCAACATATTGATATGCAAGCTTTGAAAGCAGCCTTTTGAGGCCGTAGTCTTCAAATTAATTATAGCTCATCAAAAACACACCCATAACCGTATTAAATAATGCCTGCTGATAAGGCGAAACCAGTCTTAATATTATCATATTGGACAAAGAGGACACCACTAAAACGTTACCACAATTACCGGATAACATACGTGGTTTGTCGTAAGACTTATCAAAATCTCCACTAATTAAAAAAAAAACCGCAGCCAATTTCGCAGAGGAAGAGTTTGGAATCTGAGCGGAAGACAAAACAAATAATAGTGTTAAATCGAGATACACCTAACGTGAAAAATGGATCTACATGCTGAGTAGTTGGATTTTTTTTTAGGGCGCATTTGGACACTGCCACTAAGGGCATAAATCGTCGGAATCAATTTAGCCTAGATTAAACAAATAACAACACTAAAAAAACGCAACAAGAAAGCATATTTCGTTATTAGGGGAGGTCCGCTTCCACCCTAGCACCGGAGCATGCGCTAAACACCAAAGATAGTAAAATGAAATGTAGATGGCCCGCTAACAAGAAGTCGGAGTCATTAAGTCTGTGCGCACGAATTCGTCCCGAGCAGATCTGAAGAATGCCTTCAAAGGCATAAGTCACTGTAATTAAAAATTTAGCCAAGTTCTAGGCTAGTCTAAAATTTTCAAAACAAAAAAACAGAGAGAAAACGAGAAAAGAGAGCAACAAAAAACAAGGAATCACGTTGCGGCGTAGTGGGGCACACCCCCTGGCGCAGGAACATGAGACCTACAATAAAGAGAGCTAAATAAAATGGAGGAGGCCATCCTCCCACAAAAAGTCCGTTAGTCCACATGTCTGTGTAAACAAACACGTCCCGAGTACAAGTGGTAGCGACCTGCATATCCGCTCCCGGGAGAAATAACGTGCGCAAAAATCACACAGACTGGAAAATTTAACAAGAATGTGCAAACAGTCTGGGTGACAACGCAGTCATAACAACAAAGTGCAGGCGAGCACTCCATTAAATGGTGGTAGGTTCTGTGGGTGTGCCCAATTCGAAGACTACAGAAAGAGACATGCAGAGCTGACGGCATTGGCTTATGGTAGGTATATTGGAACAGTTGAGGCGCAATAGCCCTCCTATCTTCTTTGGTAGCCCATCTAGCGACTACCTACTTGGGCATAAGTAGCCGTACAGAACAGCTTACTATTAGGCTATATTAAAAAAAAAACACAAAAAACAAAACAGTATACAAATAACACACAACAACAATAAAAAAAGGACAAAGGCCCCCAAAACAACAAAAGAAAACAAAGAAAAAACTTAACAAGGAAGCGTGCTCCGGTGACGGGGGTAGGCCCGCCTTCTCACGGGGCAGGAATATGCGACCTACAAAAACACACAAAAAGGGTAAAATAAAGTGGGAGGCCATCCTCTTCCTAAAAGTCGGTGTGCACGAACCCACCCGGACTACAAAGGACAAGCGGTAGCTATCCCACTCGTCCCGGTACCGGGACAGGTAAGGTGCGTGGAGATCACTAAGACTGGGACATGTGCCAAACAATCTGGGGGACAACGCAGTCTTCACAGTATGGTACAGGCGAGCACGCCATCAGATGGTGGTGCGTCCCGCCAATGTGTCGAATTCGGAGACGGCAGAAAGCAACCTGAAGCTGTCACGGCATTGTGAGGTAGGTCCATGGAAACAGACGCAGCGTAATGGCATGCAACTTTAAGTTCTCTTCGACCGTCTCTAATCTGCTTTGCCAAGCTGCCCATATTCTAGCCATGTAGTCGGTGCGAGGAAGAGCGAAACGCTGGTCTGGTCGACCAGTCATCGCGGACTCTTGGTGCCCTTATTCTCCGCAATTCCTACATTTCCAGGGACCCAGCAGAAGATTCCAATGCTCCGATATCACTCAGGGCGCTTTGTGAGGCGCTATAAATCACAATCCGGTCTCTTTACCGGGCACGTCGCGTATTTCCCGTACCGAACAGTGTATTGCACCAGCTCAGGCATGAAGAAGGACGCAACGCCTGGCAGAGCCTCGCTGATGTAGATAAAGCGGAGTAGTAAGAGGGGCAAAAAAAAAAAATATATATATAATAGCGTAGGCGAGTTCCGAACAGCTTCCCGCGTCACTGGACCACTGTTAGCCAGCGGCGAATCCACTCAGCCATCCTGAGTCTCAAAAAGGACTCATTCAAACGGAGCTTTTAAGCCGCTGGCCTGCACTTCTCGTACGCTATACAACCCCCCTCCTAGAAGAGGAGCGTATTTTGAAGAAATGAAGAGAGCCCGTTTGGAAATGTTATCTAAGGGCTACCCCCCCCCCCTCCCGGGTCTGGGCACCATTGCAGATAGAGGGGAGTAGGAAAAGAAACAAAATAAAAAAAATAATAGCGTAGGTGAGTTGCGAACAGCTTCCCGCGTCACTGGACCACTATTAGCCAGCGGCGAATCCACTCAGCCATCCTGAGTCTCAAAAGACTCATTCAAACGAAGCTTTTAATCTGCTCTCCTGCACTTCTCGTACTCTATACAACCCCCTCCTAGAAGCAGAGCGTATTTTGAAGAAATGAAGAGAATCCGTTTGGAAATGTTATCCAAGGGATAACGCATCCCTGCCCTCCCGGGTCTGGGCACCATTGCAGATAGAGGGGAGTAGGAAAAGAAAAAAATAAAAAAATAATAGCGTAGGTGAGTTGCGAACAGCTTCCCGCGTCGCTGGACCACTATTAGCCAGCGGCGAATCCACTCAGCCATCCTGAGTCTCAAAAAAGACTCATTCAAACGAAGCTCTTAAGCCGCTCGCCTGCACTTATCGTACACTATACTGAGTTGAAACGGAGGGGATACGGCGTGGAAACCGACTCCCTCTTGGGACTTGGAGCCATCCTTATACACTGACACGGTCCAGCGAGATAAGTACTGCGCTCCAAAAAGGCAGGACGCAATACTCTCAGCGCTGTAGAAGCTTTGGGACCAGACGTGTGGCGACGAATACTCAGATGTGGTACCCTCCAGTGTTGTGTCCTGGGTAGAATCTGGGACGCCATCGGCGCAAGAGCTATAACTATTTGAACCTGTTGAACAAATTTAACAGAAAGGCCATGCCTCACTCACCAGGTGTCGAAGCATGGCGTACAGGACATCGTCTGGACCAGGTGCGGTATCCGCGCACGAAGAGGGAGCGGAATGCAACTCACTCAAAGTAAACCTGTCGTTGAAGGGTTCTCCGCCTCTGGAGGTAAAGTTCCGGGAGATCACGACGCGTAATGAATGCTGGCAGAGCAGAATCCAGTGCAGAGAATGAGGAAAAAGTAGTCGCGAATTATTCAATCACGGACGGGGGTCCGAGATTGCGGTCCCATTCTCCTAAAGAGCGGGAGAGGATCTTGCGAGAACTTGCCCCGAATCCTTTTGACTCGCTTCCACACCTCTGCTAGAGGGGTTTCTCGTTAAGTGAAGACAAGCAGGCCTGCCAAAAAGCGCGGCGATCATGGTTCGATATTTACCGAAACCTAACCCTAGTTTGACATAATTCACCCTCAGTCGTTCGGGTGGCACTCTTAGCGCTTGTAGGAATAACGCTTTAATTTGAGGGCCGTCTCACACTCGGCTGACTGCCAAGGAAGCGGTCGGCGTGCAAAACGGCCCGGCATTCTACGAATATTAGGCCCACAACGATGAGGTTGCCGGGTAAGAACTCAAAGGCCTCATCTACTGACTTAAACTCTTCGATTGAGACGGAGAAATCAGTCATTACTGAAATGCAAACAACCGCACCCGAGACAATCACCCTTGGGTGGGCTCTCAGGCGGCAGCGGTCCAGAAAATTATATTTGAATTGGAAAGTGATCACTACCATGATGTCATCGCCCCCCCCCCTCCCCAATCAGGCTATGCATCTGGAGGGCACAAAGATAGATCGAGAAAGGATCTATCCAAATTTAGGATACCTATCTTCAGCTCGTCGATCAGGTCGGCATGGACTAGACCATTGGGATTAATCGAGTAGTCTCCCATAGAGGTTGTCTACCGTTTAGATCTCCGAGCAAGAGATAGGGCCTCGGCAACCGTGCAACATCGGGGCGGAAGTCCCCTATGTCGAAGTCTGCTGACGGTGGAATATACGCGGAGCGGGAGGAGACGAGCCTCCGCTGCTCCTCTTAGTTGGTCCGGAGTCCACAGCTATTCCCTTAAAGGAATATGCCCTCCAGACCTAGCTGAGATGCGGGGGCCTCTTCGAAGAGAAGACCTTCACGGGAATAGCCGTACGCTTCCCGGAGGCAGAACTCTAGGTGCTAGTGGCCGGACAATGCGCTGTCGCCTTCGAGGACTTATCGGGGTAGGTTGGTCTCGCTATGCGAGTCTTTTCCTCCCTCCGCCTCAAAACCTTAGGCGAGCAAGGGTCCCT